>SAXG01000081.1:0-183484 GCA_012932865.1 Amylostereum areolatum
TGTACTTCCGATGGGGGTTCCCATCCTTATCTATGACATCACTGCTCCGGACCTCATCTCCGCCCATGACTCCTTTCCTATTGTTCCCCCCCGCTCCGCACCACTATCGCATCGCATCGCACCATCGTTCCCACTTGTATATAAGGACAGTGTTCCTCTTCCCTTTCCCTAGACTGTCCATCTCGTCATACGGTACTGTAGCGCACGTTGCACTACCCTAGACCCCGGCACTCTCGAATCTATTTTTCTTCTCGCTCCTCCATCGTCGCGACTTAGGCGGTTCATCGGTTCTCATAACGTGTTTCTGACGAGCCTCGCCTTTGCTCTGCATCCGGGAGATTTCGGATCCTGGAGTATAGACAGGCTGGACTACCTCCTTACCCACAGGAAGGCCAACGCCATTCGGATGCTCATCAACGAGTCTACTTCAGGCTAGCTGGCTCCGGGGGGACCTTCGCGGTGTAGAGACTGTCGTGGAGTACTGCTTTGCTCGCGGGGCAGCTGCTCGGGAACTGTTTACTTGTCGTTAATCAAGCCGAACTGGAGTCGACATGGAGCGACTTAACAAGGTCAACTATAGACGACTCATGTCTTCGGAGGGCATTCCCCAGTGCGGTGGAAGTCCTTGGCAGCTCGATGACGGATGGAGGCGCCTATTCTCTGACATTCTCAAGGCACATCCTTCCCTCGAGCCACAACCCGGGCGTCGTGCGATGGAAAAACGAGCTGAACGCCCCCATCCATCTCCACGAGTGCCGTCCCCATCCCTCCCTCCTCCGCCCCAAGCTCCTATACGGAGGCGCCACCACTCCGGCTTCCACTTCCCGCACCATCCTCCCCAAACCAGTCGTCCCCAGGAAACAACGCACTCAACCAGGAACATCTGCGCGTACTGCACTGCAGGTACCAAGCATACCCCCCCACCATCCATGTCCTTGGCCCAGATCGCGCTTGCGGCCAAAGCTCCGGTCGAAGGTGGATCCAAAACATGGCAGTACTTTGTCAGACAGCCGCTTTTTGTCCACCCAATTCACCGTCAATCGGCGGAAGGGCATGTGGCGGGAAAGGTGGACGGCCAGCTCCCCGGAGGACACAGCAGGTTTCACGAAAGCTGAACTGGCGGAAATGGAGGAAGACCCTGATGCGGACGAGGAAAACCCCCCTTGGAAGAACGCGCTGCAAGAGCTCCGCCACTACCACTCCTTCTCCCGCCGAGAAGCAATTGGGACTTATTACAGCAGGTGCGGCTGACATTGTGGAAATCGGATGGGGATGAGGATGAGGGGGGACTAGGGATTGCCGGACCAGAGGGGTGATTGGGGCATATTGGGACGAGGTCCCCGGCCCAGTGGTGCTGCCCCGGTAAACGGAAAGCGGCCCCTGTGTGTACTGGCCCACCGAAAAACGGAGAAGGTTTCAGCCCCCAAGACGAACCCTACTGGGCCCTCCCGAGAAAGAAGCTCCTGCCCGACAGGGTGGCACACGCGTCTCCTACCAGATAGGCACCAGATCAACCACAGAGGGTGTCACCACTCGTTCAAGGCAGGCCAACGGAGGAGGTGGGACAAGCTTTGACGGGTTAATTGTATGACTATTTTGCGTACTTTTACCATCCTTTGAATACCTTTCGCCATAGTGGGTTTTCATTTGTTACATTACTCAATTTACCTTACATTTTTTAAAGAAAAATCACCTAATTGTCTACCCACTTCTAACTGGGAAACAAGTCTAGGCAATTGATCCGGGGGCGCACACCCCCGGGAGCGGTGTCATCTCCATATATCCGGGGGTGTCTCCCAAGGGTTGGCTTTCGCCGTTGGCCCACGGATTATGCACACGCCCCTGGAGAGTGATTGTGTTGGCCCTTGTGAGCTTGTTTCATCCAGGATCTGTTTTTCGGTGTCTGTGGAGACCTGTTGGAGTATGATTAGAGCTGATGTAAAACCGTGTATCTATCACTGGGTATGAGGAGGCTAGCTCAGCCCCCTTCTGTTTTCACTCCCAACATCCGTCCACATCCACGGTCCGACTTTCCATTCACACCAGTTGCAAGATATGCATACATCGATTGTGTCAAAGGTATAGTACATCAAGAAAGAGACCTAAGGAAACGACGAATTCAAACCCCTAAGAGAAGCAGCAAAACCAGAAAACCTGCGTCAAGCATACGCGGCAAATGTATAAGTCAAAAGATCAGTGCCAAACGTACGAGGCTAAACGTACGTGTCCAAACGTACGTGTCCAAACAAAACCGCGCAAACATACATAATAAGTCCATGCCACCACTACCCCGTCTTCTTTGCAGCCTTGTCGTCCTTATCCTGTTGGCGGGTTTCGGCGATCCTTCGGCCGAGGAGGGCGGGGTTTCGCGTGCGCCGACTGGACCCGCCACCGGCTGACTCTGAGTGGAGGAGGGAGAATGGGGGGGCGGGAGCGAGAGGTGAGTCCGGGCGGAGGACGAACGGGTCCTCTCGCTCTTCGTCATCAGCCGTGGTGGAGGTGGAGCGGTGGGAGGTGGAGCGGTGGGAGGTGGAGGGTGGGAGATCGCGACGGCGTTGGGATGGGCTGCTGGGGCGGGGTGGGTCACGTACTCGCGAACGGATTGGCTGGATGTACATGCTCGTGTGGTGAGCGACCCGGGCGACAGGTTTTAGGGGTGAGGGGGAGCGGCCGGCTGGGGCACGACAAACCGATGAGGGGCGTGGACATCGAAGGGAAGCTGGCCGTCGAAGTGACGGGCCACTGGTCATTGCCGATGGGGACGTTGAAGGGGGGATGAGGGGAGGTGGTGGGGTGGGGGTCGAACGAGGGAGGGGGTCCTGGCCCGCACAGTCCTTGGTGCACCGCTCCATGTCAAAGACCGAGATGCGGAGAAGGACGCGTCGGGGTCGCGGTGGCCCATGGTCGAGGGAACGTGCGGTTGGTACTCACCTCGTCCTCCTGCATGCTCCACTCCTCGTGTTCCCGCGGCCCTCCTCCTTCCATCCCGGTCCCTCCGCCGTCGAATCGACGTCCATGGTGTCGATGTCGCCCTTTGCAATGCGTCCTCGCCCTCCACGGCGACATCTTGAGGTGCGTCTTCTGGCACCTGCACCGCATGGTCCTTGCACGCACAGCAATGGTAGGAGAGCCTCCGGGGCCTGTACTCCACGGTCCTTTCCATCTGTCGTGGGTGGGCTTGAGGGACAGATGGGAGGCTGTCTTGTACGCGGGCGACGATGTCGTCGATGTCGACGGTGGGTGGGAGGCCGAGCTCCGCAGCGTGCCTTCACGATGGCGGACGCGTGCCGCGAGGTCGTCACCGACAGCATGCGACGCTCTACGTCGCCGAGGCGGGCTCTAGGTCCCTGACCGCGGAGGTCGCTGCCTTGAGCTCTTCGTGAGTGCGGGGGAAGCCGAACGTTCGTCGATGGGAGGGAGAGCGGACGGGACAGGGGTTGGAGCGCGAGGGGAAGGGATAGGTGGAGGGGAGGGAGGCGATCGTCCGTCATATGGACGTCTTCCGTGGCGTGTCCTCGCACAGGTGAGCCTATACTGAAGGTCAGTGAAAGGGTTGTGTGAGAAAGGAGGCGACGCACGGTGTGGGCTTGCGGAGGGAGAACTCCCCCGGACGGCGGGTTTGACACGCAGCGAACGCGCTTGGGACAAGCAACGGCTCTGTTCCATGGCTCGTCATTTTCAGCCTGGGAGGTGCTTGCTACCGACGGATGAGTGGACTTGAGCGGGGGAATTTTGATGACGAGCGACTTGGCGGAGGCTTCGCGGGAGGAGGTGGAAGGGTCGGCATGGTCGGCAAGGTTGGCCGATGGGATTTCCGAGGGCCAGGCGGCTTGATGGGGTCGTCGTCGTCATCGTCGTCGTGGACGTCGTCCTCCTCGTCCTTGTCCTCATCCTCCTTGTCCTCCTTCTCGTCCTCGTCGTCCTCCTCACCCTCGTCCTCGTCCCCTCCTCACCCTCGTCCTCTCCCGTCCTCGTCCTCGGTCTCTTCAACTGCCTTGCCCTTGCCTTTGCGATCCGCCTTGCCCTTGCCCTTGCCGACCGTCTTGCCCTTGCCTGCCTCGCCTTCTCCGTGCCCTTCGCACGACCTTGCCCTTCGCTGCCTTTGCCGATCCCCGGGGAGTGGAGGGCCGGCAATCACCTTTCCTGACGGGGGCAACGTGATGCCCAACTTCTTCTCGAAGTACGATTTCGAGTGGGGTTAGGGGGGGGAGTTCGGCGTCGAGGGGGAGCTTTTTAAGATCTGTTGGCAACATAAGAGATGAGTTCTCAGAGCTGGGAATACGAGTCACGTACCTATGGGATCCTTGTGGTTGGCAGACATGGCCTTCGGGATTGTCTTCTTGCCGTTCGCAACCCACGTTCGATACCGAATGCGGTCGTCCGGGTAGAATCGGCGAGGGAGAGGAGGAAGGGTGCAATCTGGAAGGGCTTGTGAGCTCGAAGCAGGTGAAGCAAGACTTGTTCTTGCCCCACCAGCACGGCACCCTGCATCGAAAGCAGGCGACGCAAGTGTGCTGTGGAGAACGCCATAAGCAAACATCGAATGAGTAAAGGAAAATGCACGTATGGAGTCGTTGGGTGGTTGGACCAGAGCCAGCGGTTCCAGGGGCTAAGTAAACCGCCTGCTTGTGCTTGAGATCGCGGTCTTGCTGGTGAGTCGGTTCCCACGGGGGATGAACTCGCCATCGCCCTTCTTCTGCCCCTCGAGGCGGACCTTGCCCTCCACCTCTTGACGCTGAAATTTGAGCCAGGGCGGAGCATATTGGCAGTGGCCGATGAGCTCGTTGGCGGCCGTGCTGTCGTGGAGTTGATCGGGGGGCGAGAGGGCTTGCGGAGGTACTTGTGCGGGGCTGGGACTTGGATGTCCGGGGGCGTTTTGCGGGTTTGGGGGGGCCACCTTGAAGGTGGGGGCCTTGACGGGGGGGTCTTGGTGCATTTCCGTTCGCCTTTCGACGAGCTCCCCATCACCAGCTGATCGTGCCGGGGGTGATGACGGTACGCGTCGGAGAGGCATGCGGACGGGGATCTGAGGCAGGTCGTCGTCGTCAGAGTCTTCGTGAGAACAGGCGCGACCGCTGGTGGTCGTCTTGCGAGGGGGCGTGGGCGGAAGGTCTCGTTGTCGTTGTCGTGTCTGGCGGTGGAGCTGGTTTCGGGTTGGCCTTGCTCTTCCCCTTGTCGCGGCTTCAATGGTGGGCTCAGAGGAGCTCATCGTCCTCCTCATCGGAAGGGGCGGGCCCTGACTTCGAATGCCAAAATTTCGGGGCGGGCTTGGCGACATTGGAGCTACTCGGGCCGGGGGGAGGGGAGAAAAGATGGCCGTGGTCGACTTGACGGCCGGGGACGAGGAGGGGGCGGTGTGGGCGGTGGGACGGTGGGTCCGGTGGTAGGGGGGGCGGTGAGGGGCTGGGCGGTGGGCTGGGCATGGGTGCATTGGGCGAGGGTATGTGGCCACTGGAGGATGGGATGGCACCCCGGTTTTTGAGCTAACATTCCTACGTTAGTTACATGGAGATAGATGTATGAGATTCGGGGGCGCACCTGTGTCTCCCACCACCGGTTCGGCCCAACTCATCTCCGTGCATGATGGGGCGTCGCTGTCGTCCGCTGTCGAAACTTGAGTGCAGATGCGGTCTTGCAGGGCGATCGGATCCATTGATGCCTTTGCCGTCGGACTTGCGCGACGTCGCCGGCTGTACAATGTTCACGAAGAGCCACTTGAGGAAGGCTGGGGCACCGGGTTGCCCCGATCAGGCGCCGGCGTATGACCACGGACTGTGCGATGAACGATGTCAGGTATGCGTACTGAACATTACGGAGGGAGAACGTACGATCTCGCGTTGGAATTGAGTGGCGAGTGGCGCCCCCCGGATCTGTTGGCGAGGCTTGAAGGGCGTGGAGAGCCAGCTGAAGGCGGGCACTGCAAATGACGGCGGCATGAGGGTGGGAGGCAAGAAACTTGTCGAGGGCGGAGGACATGGCGAGGAAGGTGCGGTGAGGTTGGTCGTGGGTGGAAGTGGATGAAGTGGAGAGGTGAAGGGCAAGGCGCGTCGGACGCGTCCTGGAATTATGAGGCGCGGCAACTGCCGGGGCTGCAGACGGCCCGTGGGACGCGGGACGCGTCGAAATCGCACAAATCCAGATCCCATTAGCATGCGTGGAGGTTGTCTCCTTCCTCTGCATCTCTTCCTCCTTACCCCTCGCTCTCCTCCCACGTATCCTCGCATCGACGATGGAAGAAGACAATTTCGAGTTCAACATTGAAGATTTCGACGCCGTGATGGGCGATGCTGGGCTCGGTACACCTGCTGGAGTGGCGGGATTGTCGGCGGTGCCAGCACCGGAAGGTATGTCGTGATACGTTATATCGACTACATCGACTAACCATGTGGTTATACCATTACAGGGACATATACGAAAGCCGTAACGACGGCTGAAGAACACCCTGAGGGCGTCCGTCCCCAGTCAGCCCCCAACGTCGCCGAGCCCTCCGAAGTGGCACCCGTGGGGTCAGCGAAGTCCGTCCCGCAAGTCGATGGGGGCGGCGAAGACATCGAAATGATATCGAGGCCGAAGAGATGGACGGATGCGAAGGGACAGAGGCAGAAGGGGAAGCAGAAAGCGATCCCTGCTGAAGACGGTGCGTCTAATCACTTCCACTCGATAATTTTGGCTCTAACATACGGATTTACTGGACAGTAATCGAGATCCCATCATCTCCTCCTACGCCTCGACCATCACCCGGGCCCTCGGCACCCATCCACCCCCGGAAGCGTCCTGGGTCCCCCTATGCACCTCCTGTTGCGTCTGCACTGGACAGCAAGAAGCCCCGAATCGACGACCCGCAGCGTATCTCCTGGGCGCTGACGGCGGAGGAGCTGTCCTCGAAGCCGGCGTCCGTCTTCCGCCCCGTCAAATTTGGGGAAGGGTCGTCGAGAGTTGAGCGGATGGGGTGGGGACAGGAGGCGGGTGAGCAGAGGCGGTGCCCCCCCGACAATCCGCCCAACATTGCGGGGCTCGCTCAGAGACACTATCCGGCAGAAGGTGAGTCAGTGTGTTGGCCCCCGGAGTTCGCTCACTTACCCTCTGATGTAGAAACGCACGACCTGAAGGCCTGGATGGATTTTGTCAAGCATTTCGCCCCCGACCCCGACAACGTGCGTCTGCCAGAACGTTCGACCCAGCTGCTTGACCCTCGACGGGCCGCACTGGCGATGACGGTCCTGGCGGAGGGAGCCGCCGCCGCGAAGGACTTTGAGGCATGGGAGCGGCTAGACGAGGGGTATAGGGTGGAGGTGGAAACCCTACGTCGAATCAGGGAGGAGGTGCTTTCGATGGGGTTTGTGTTGAGGTTTGCGGCGGATAGAACGAGGGCAGGGACTGGGGAGTGAGTACTGTTGATCTCGCGTGGGTATATAGTCCAATATAATGATACTTCGACTTACAATCAAGGCGTGAATTTTCGTAGGAAGCTCGGGTGCGAGACCTGGTGCAGAGGATGGAGCTGCAGAGTCAGATGAGGTCGTCGAGCGTATACAAGACTGTGTCAATGACATTGACAAGAAGATGACGTTCCTGGTCCTCGATGGGTCGCTCCATAAGCAAGGGAAGGATTTTGTCGAATAAAGGCCTAGCTCGAAACTCGCAGGCTTTATCTGTGATCTGGCGTAGTGCTGTCTTGGGCACAGGTGGGGTCCCATTCTTGATTTTGAGCAGCAACCGCATGATTTTGTGTTCCTTCTTTTCATCAACCGTCAACTGCGTCTTGTCCTCCTTGAAGATCTTTGCAAAGCATCGCGCCTCTTCAGCTTTGAAAAAGGCGAGGTTACCGACCCTGGGAATTTCGGTTGGAAGGTTAGACCCGCCGGGTGCGGTTACAACCATCCCCCTAGATCCATGGGCAACGAAATATATTGCAAGTCTCGTGTGGGATGTACATATATATTCCGGGGATATCCCGGCGGTTTGAAGTTTTCGACCCGGGGTGTATTGGCACTCTAGGTCGGCCGCATATTGGGGGCAGGCATGCCTGGGTACATGTCTACTGGAGACCTACGCAACGGCCGGTTGTAGTGGGTGATCTTGTAGGACAAGGACGGCTGGACATCGAGGAAAGTCCCATGTGGGGCCCTGTGTGCTGTAGGCCTCCCTAACGGCCGATTGTCGATTGCATACATAGGACAGGATGTCGGGCGAGCGTGGATTATACTGGAGTCAAATCGCGCGGCCGACGGCGGCTCAGCATGTAGCATACAGGTTAGGCATATGGGCTGATCATGTATTATAGGTATATATAACCAGAATGTGAGTCATACATGTGCCGTGACGCGTCGCGTGTACAAGGTCTGCAAACGAAGAAAGAAATGGAGCGATCTGTGACATTACCCCCCCTTTAAGACGCGCTTTCGCCTGGAGCGCGATGTCATCTGCAAGGGTGGATGCGAGGAAATCGTCAAAGGAGATGCCGAGGGAACGCACAGGGCGGGGCGCATTTGGATGGCGCTTGTGGAAAGCGTCAATCATGTCGGTAACCTTTGAGAGCGACGAACGCGGGAGCCAGGTGTTTTCGGAGTCGGGATAGCCGGCCCACTTGACGAGGTACTGAATGCCTTTCTTGTTACGAGTTGGTTTAGAGTCGACAATGTCTTCAACGTCGTATTCTTCTTCATCGTCAATGAGGTCTGGTGGCGGCTGTTCATAATTTGGCCCGTGAGCGGCTGTCTCCTTGTACGCGGTGAGCAGCGAGGCATGGAAGACTGGATGGATTCGCCACGTCTTCGGCAGCTTCAAGCGGTAGTTGACTGGGCTGATGACGTCAATGATTTCGAAGGGTCCAAATCGTTTGGCAGCAAGCTTAGCTTTCGGTCTCGTCGTCTTCAGATTTTTGCCTTCTAGCCATACTTTGTCTCCGACGGCAAACTGCGTTGATTCGCTGACCGTGTCGCCATTGTAGTGCTTCATCAAGTCTGATGCGAGGGCAAGGCTGGCCTTGATCTCCTGTCGGACTTCTTCAAGTTGACGGAGGCGTTCTTCAACTGCAGGGACCTTTGAGGACGGGTTTACGGATGGGTACATTTTCGGGAGGAAGCCGTAGAGGACTTCAAAGGGAGCCTTTCCAGTAGCTGCATGGGTGCGAGAGTTGTGAGAAAACTCGAAGAAGGGCAACCACTTCACCCAGTCGTCTTGACGGTAGTTGCAGAATACTCGCAGAAACTGCTCGAGGTTCTGGTTCTCGCGTTCAGGTTTGGCCGTCTGTCTGTGGGTGATACGCTGTGCTGAGGGCGGACTTGATCCCGAGCTTCTCGTTGAGTGTACGCATCACCTGTCCAGCAAATTGGGGTCCACGATCCGAGATGATCTTGTCTGCTAAGCCGTAGTGTCGGTATACCTTATCGAAGAGAATGTCGGCCGTGCCATCGCTGGTGATCTTCGTTGTACATGGGGTGGTAACCACCATCTTGGTGAGGCGATCGACCACGACAGTTGACGGCGTTATAGCCTTCGCAGTCAGGGAGTTCGACGATGAAGTCGGTGGAGATGACGCCAAATGGTCGATCGGGTACTTCGTTTGGGATCATGTCGACGTGGGGTCGGCTGCTCTGTGTCTTCGTCGACTGGCAGGTTGCGCATCCTGCTACAAAGTCGCGGACAAAGACAGACATGCCAGGCCACCAATATTCACGACTCACAAGCTCGTAAGTCTTGAAGCGACCGGGGTGTCCAGCCAGGGGCGATTCATGGTACATTTTGACAATGTCGCGTCGCAACTCGTCATCCTGCAGGGACATATACCTTTCCTCTAAACAGGACCAGGCCTTCTTCGTAGTTCCACTCTTGAAGGTTCTTGACGAGTGTACGTGGTCCGTTTCGTAAGATGGCGTCCAGGGCTTGAACGACCTCGATGTCCTTGGTTTTGCAGTCGCGGATACGTCGTCGGAGTTCGACATCACCGAGGGAGGTTACTGCTCCTGGCCTTGTTGCGCGTACTTGGAAGTACTTGGGGTCAAGCAAGACGCGCTCCTTGTTGTCGTTTTCAACACCATCCTTGTGATCGGGTCGTCGAGACATTGGATCCGGGCGGTGGGAAATTCCTGGTTTATGAACGAGCGAGAAGTCAAATCGAGTGAGGAATAGAGCCCAACGTGCCTGTCGGCGGCTCAGCTTCTGTGCCGTCTTGAAGTGCTCCAGGTTCTTGTGATCTGTCCAGATTTCGACGGTGTCGGGGGCGCCTTCGAGGTAGTGGCGCCAGGCTTCAAGCGCACGGATGATCGCAAGCAGCTCCTTGTCGTAGATGTCGTAGTTCCGTTCCGGTTCCGATAGGGCCTTGGACAGATACGCCACTGGATGCCAGTGACCGTCGTCGCCTTTCTGCGAGAGTATACCTCCAGTAGCAAAGTCCGAGGCATCGACTTCAACGAGGTAAGGCTTCTTTGGGTCAGGCATGACCAAGACGGGGGAGGAAGTAAACGCAGCTTTCAGTGCGTCAAACGCAGTTTGGCAGTCCGTCGACCAGTCCCATGTGCAGTCCTTCTTTGTCAGATCAAATAGGGGCCGTGCAACCTTGGAGAAGTCCTTGATGAAACGTCGGTAGAAGTTGCCAAAGCCGAGGAAGGATTGCACATCTTTGACCGTTCGTGGTGTCGGCCAGTCCTGAATACCTGCTACCTTGACGGGGTCCATAGCGATCTTGTCGTGCGAGATGATGAGTCCGAGGTATTCGACAGAGTCTTGCTCAAAGACGCATTTCTCCGGTTTGAGGAAGAGGTCGTTGTCTTGCAAACGCTGCAGAACCTGCCGCACTATGGCACGGTGTTCGTCCATGGTGCGAGTGAACACCAAGATGTCGTCCATGTAGATGATGACCTTGCCCGAGTCGATGAGATCCTTGAACAGTTCATTCATCATTGCCTGAAATGTCGCAGGGGAGTTCATAAGCCCGAAAAACATCACCGTAGGTTCGAAGAGACCGCGATTCGTCTTGAACGCAGCCTTCCACTCGTCGCCTTCCTTGATGCGGACATTGTTGTAGCCCCAGCGAACATCCATCTTGGAGAAGATCTTTGCACCTTTGAGGCGGTCGACAATTTCAGAGATCAGTGGCAATGGGTATTCATTCTTGACAGTGCCCTTGTTTAATTCTCGATAGTCCTGTACGGGATGCAGCTTTCCATCCTTTTTCTTCACAAAGAAGAACGGACTCGCCTGAGGTGACTTCGAATGGGCGGATATAGCCCTTCTTCAGGTGGTCGTCGAGGAAGGTGTCGAGTTCGATCTGCTCGGAAGGTGAGAGGGGGTAGATCTTGCACGGTTTGGGTTCAAAGCCGTCTTTCATGTCGATAGCATGGTCCCATGGCCGTCGGTCAGGAAGTCGCTCGGAGGTTTTCTTGTCGAATACAGGCGCAAAGTCGCGGTACGGCGGGGGGACTAAGTCTTCAAAGGTTTGCGGGCGTGCGTTCTCTTTTGAATGCTCTGCAAGCTCCTGCGCTTTTGTAAAGCCCGCGCGGATGGGTATTGCATCTGGATTAGGACCATCGGTTTCAGGGAGGATTCCGGCGCTGGCGTAGTCCATTGATCTCCCAGTCTCGGAATACCATGGGCCGCTCGTCGTCGTCTTCAGTGAAGAGTCGTGCGGGTAGAGGGGAGCGATGGACCGTGCGGACGCGAACACCTTTGACTCTGCGTGCAGGAATAACATAAGTGGGGACTGGGGTCCAGGACACATATGTCGGCTCTGGGAAGGGATCGTCCAGACGAGAGGTGTCCTCGGGGTTTTACCTGCTTCAACCTTACGCTGTGATTGGACCGATGATGGTCTCCGTGGCTTGGTTGCGAGGTTTGTCACAGGAGGTTTGGACAGAGTGCATGAGGGGGGGCAGCGGAGCATGTCAACACGGTCTCGTTGCCAGTCTATGGTGGGATTGTGCTCATCGAGCCAGTCTGTTCCAAGGATCATGTCATGATCACCGATGTCGGTGATGAAGAACTCAGCTTCTTCCTCATGGTATGCCTTTGAATCTTGCGAGTATATCCGGATCCGCTGGGTCGTTGTGTCGCGTACCCAGCCCATGATGTTCTCGGTGCCGTCCACATTACGCACGGGGAATGGGTTTTCTAGTTTTCTTGTGGTGAGCTTCTTGCGTTCAACGAAGCTTCGGTTCAGGATAATTCCTTCTGCGCCGCTATCAAGCAGCGCGTCTGCGTCGATTTCTCTTTTGGTAACTCGTCCGATCAGCTTGACTTTGAGCGTGATCGATGGTGTTTGCCTGTTCTTGGTGACAGTAGACAGATACAAACACGGGGGATACGATTGCTCACAGGTATGTATGGATGATAGTATAGCGAAACGATTCGACGATGATACCAAAAGTCCTTTGCCTCCACCAGACGACGCGACTGGGGGGCGTTTCAAAAATCCTGCGATTCCAGGATGTCCTTCAACAGCGCTACTGCCTGCTCCTTGCCTTCCGCGTCCAGATCCTTCAGCTGGCGAGTGATCGCCGCGATGGTTTTGGATGGGTCGGGAGCTGCTTTCGCAGTGGACGGAGCCGTGTTCAGTCGGCAGGGGAGGGGCCTTGGACCCAGTCTCTACTGCGCCCACCCGTCACGCGCTCGAGTCGCGGTTGGGGCAGTCGCGGGAGACGTGACCGGCTTGTCGACACATGAAGCACTTGTCTTCGCGCATCATCTTTGCGCGCTCGTCGTCCGTCAGCTTTGCAGGGTGGGTCGAGGTGTTGGTGAAGGCGCCGACTCGGCGCGACGAGGAGTCGTTGGTCGAACCGTTCGAGGTGAGCGCGACAGCCCCCTTGGACTGACTGCTCTTCCTCTCCGGGTTCTCTTCGAGCCACTGGTGGTTGATGCGGTGGGCGCGCTCCTTCCACTCCGCGAGCTTGGTGGGGAACGGGTACGACCGGGCCACCTGCTTGCCGAGGTCACGCTGAAGTCCCTTCTTGAAAAAGTGGATTAGCGCCTCGTCGTCGTACGCTGACATGGTTGCCAGCATCTCAAACTCGGTGATAAAGTCAGTGACGTCCCGGGTGGTCATTGCGAGCTCGTTGATCTTACGCTGAGCCTCTATCTTCGGATCGACGGGCACGAAGTCTTTGCCAAACCTCTCGAAGAGCTCTTTGTAGGAGCTATAGTGGAGTGTTGGGGGCGTGGGGTCGAGGGTGTCGGCGTCTTCCTTCTCGTCTTCATCGGCGAAGAGTTCCATGCGGCGATGCGTGGCCCAGGCTTTCGCCGTGTCGTCCTCCATCAGGCTGAGGAGGAAGCATCATCTTGGCGTCATCTGTGGCATAAACATCCTTGTTAACGCGCAGGAACATGCGGAGCTCGAGGGAGAACCGGAGGGTGTCGCGTCTATCGCCTTTGAATGGCTTTGGCTTGGGGCCGATCTCCCGCTTGGAGACGGCAGGTTTGGATTCGGCGTCGGACATCTTGTCGAAGGGGAGGGGGACGGTGAGGGATTGGGCAAGTTCTTGATCAAGGCGGCGTAGGGTTTCTCGTCGGCGTTCTTCTGCTTCTTCAACTTCGTCCTCAACTTGTTTTGCAACAAGGAAGTCGGCGGGGGTGAGGAATTGCTGGTTATGATGCCACGACCAGTGATCTTGGACGGGACTGAACGAAGTGGGCTGCCACTCAACTACTGATCGTCCTGGGGTTCCGTTCTTGTTCCGTCTATAGGCGTACCACTTCCCAGTTGTGTCGTTGTGGTTGATCCCTTCTGGGACTTCGATTACAGTACGTCGACGGGGTGGGGGCGAGTTGGTCGGAGGGGGGTTCAGGAAGCGCTGTAGAACATCCGCAGCGGTGGCAAAATCCGATTCTTCGACGTAGGGTTGTTCGTCGCGGTCGTCGAAATACCAGTCTCGACGTTGCCGGTTTGGTTCGTCGTGCAGCCAACGTACGGATTCCTTAGTCTGCTGCGAGGTGAGGATATAGTATTCTTCGGGACAGTAGTCTCGAAAAACGCCTGGGGGGAGGTTCGGAGTGGGGGGACGAGGGGCTGTGGAGGACGTGATGATGGTCTAGAAGAAGTCCGCCGCGATGGGGCGACGGCCGAGGAGTTTCTTGGTGAGGTAGCTGGCTTTTACTGCCTGGCGGATCTTATGTTCGTGGTGGCGGCGACGAAGGGTCTTACCCTTGATGGTGGGACGGAGGACTGGTGGCGGGGTGGATTCGGGGGTCCGGCGATTAAACTGGGAGACGGAGGTGAAACTGGTTTGGAGGATCGGGTTGGGGGCGTCCTGGATGAGGTATGTGTGGTAGGTGGGGGCGTGGAGGGTGAATTCAAGGCGTTCGAGATCTATGTTGATGCACGTAGTGATCCGGACGTATAGGGCGAGGACGACAGTACCGTGATCCTTGTGCCACCTCCACTCGAAGATGCGGAAGTTGAGGCCGTGCGCGGTCCAGGGATCTTTCTTGCAGAGGTTCTGTACGGGGACGAGGCAGTTGACGGTGACGGCGTCGGACCAAGGGTAGGGGAGTGGTGCGTCGTCGCGGGGGGTGATCGGCTTTCCGTTGAACGGGAGGAAGACCGGTGCGTTCGGGAGGTCCGTGGTGGGAGTTTTTAACGTCGTAGAGACGGCAGAGGTAGATGGAGAGAGGGGTGCGAGGTAGGCGTAGGGGTAGACTGTCCAGGTGTCAGAAACACTGTTTATGAGACCGATGAACCGCCTAAGTCGCGACGATGGGAGGAGCGAGAAGAAAATAGATTCGAGAGTGCTGGGGTCTAGGGTAGTGCAACGTGCGCTACAGTACCGTATGACGAGATGGACAGTCTAGGGAAAAGGTAAGAGAAACACTGTCCTTATATACAAGTGGGAACGATGGTGCGATGCGATGCGATAGTGGTGCGAGCGGGGGGAACAATAAGAAAGGAGTCATGGGGCGGAGGATGAAGGTCCGGAGCAGTGATGTCATAGATAAGGATGCGGAACCCCGCTCGGAAGTCCGGTCAATGACGTCATTGAAGCATGTGATGCAAGGGAAAGTCATGTGCCGTGACACGTCGCGTGTACGAGGTCTGCAAACGAAGAGAGAAATGGAGCGATCCGTGACACGGACTCCCGTCATGACCCTCATATTTTACGCCACATCACACGCGCAGATCACTCTACTCTCATCAAAGTTTGCAACGCGCCGTACCTAGAAGCTCTTCAACAGAACCAAGAATTGCTAGACAACAACAAGAAAATGCGTGTGGAGCTGGAGAGCACAAGGTGAGTAACATCTGCTCTATTCTGACATCTCGTCTAATGTCTCGTAAATGACTACTCGACGAGATGATGTCAAAGCTTCCCATTTTAATTGGCATGAACACACCCGACGCACCGGCTGCACCACCTCTCCCCTCCCCCTCCCCATCTGCACCTTCTGTTGGTACGGCTCGTTGGGCGGAGACCCAAATCACTCTCGGCCACGGACTCGTTCTTCCCCCAGAGCCTCCCACGACAAATGTCCTGGTGTCCGCTACTGGACCAGCAGTAGCTACACAAAGCGTACGAAGGGCAAAGCGTCGAAGCCAGGCCGGCATTCGAACACAGTCAACAAAGCACAAACCTATATTGAAGATAAAGATGGAAATCCGATCTCGGGGGTCGACGCGGACCAAGCGCGTTCCCTCCTACAATCATGCCTCCACTCCCTTCATTGGAGCGGACAGCTCACACCAACCTCGACGACGTTGGGCTACGAAGCGCGGGTGTACATCCACACGGTGTTAGCTAACCGTTTTCCGTGTCTGCGCTTTTGCGAATGTGGCATGTGGAAAACAGACATGTTTATCAAGCAGGCCTATCCCGTCTTTTGGAGCAACCACGGAGCATCTGCGGATGAAGACACTCTCAAGATCGAGGACGAGCCGACGCAACTCAATGTCAAGACCGGTGTAAAGCGCCCTCGTGAAGCGACTTCCGATGACGACGGGGGTGCCGACAATGGCGAAAGTGTCCCACCTGTCAAGAAAAACTGTGTGAAGAAGAATTGTGCTGAGGATCCCTCCATGTCGACTCTTTCAACAGTATCTGAAACGGCATCGTCAGTCCACCCCTCTCCAGTATCTTCAACCCCGCCTTTCTCGACACCGGGTCCAGCACCATCGGCGATGCCGGTGCCCACTCCAATGGCTCCCGCACTGCCATCAAGGCCCACCCTACGTATCATCCCGCCACCCTCGGTAGCCACCACGATCCTGACGGTCACTCCATCCTCGACGACTCGGAACCTAACCCTCGACGTCGACATGACCCCTCCCATGTCCGCGCTCCCTCCGACCCCCCCGCCAATACCAACATCTCCATCATTGGCCGTCACCCAGCTGGACCTGCCCTCCGGCGCACTGTCCTCAACACCTACGCAAGCAGGATTTCCGGCCACGTCGCCGCCATCAGCAGCACCACCGACAGCTGCTGAGTTGAACCAGGCTCCCGAGTCCGCGCCGTTCAAGTCGACACGCACACAAATGGCACCTCCTGCAACGGTGTCGCCGTCGGCCACACCACCGGTGCTTTCACCCACTGACGAGGCGAATCCTGCCTGCGCGCCATCCTTGATGCTTGGAGAAAGAGCCGCTCTGGCGACGGCATCACTGTCGTCTGCACCACCGTTGCGTCCATTTGCCTCTGCCGAGACGAATCCAGCCTCCGCTCCGTCGCCGACAGCTCTCGCAGGCGCGGCGACGTCACCATCGGCCATGCCCCTGTTGCTTCGGACATTCGCTGGCGAGACGAACCCTTCGTTAGCACCGTCATCGACAACTGTAGAGGTGCTCACTCCCCCCACGGCAATGGTACCGGAACCACCATCGTCGTCTCCATCCTCCTAGCCAATTGTTTCCCAATCGCTGGACAAGGAACCACCTGCCGCAGCGACGAGGAGTACAGATGCCAGCCTTGGTGCTCGCCCTGCTCTGGCTGCTCTGATCCCTCGTCCCGCAAAGTTGTGGGTACATTTCTAGATAACTCACTTATCTACTCATGCGACTTTTTACAGTGCTATCACTCAACGTGAACCGCGTGTGACACGCTCAACCGCTACCACCACCGCCGCCACAACACCAGCCTCGTCATCGTCGGAGGTTGGAAAGACAGAACTCCCTGCAGCGGCGTCCTCAAGCGGAGATCTCCCCGGTTCATCGACGACTCCGAAGGTATCGAAGGGGGGGAAACGAGGTGGGAAGGGGGCTGATCCGAGCTTGGTGGCAAAGTACAAACCACGTGTGGTTAGCGAACAGTGCGTGCCCCTCTTTCTCAATATCCCACACTCGATGAAAATCCTTCAATAGGAATGTGTATATAGGTCAGATGCTCGAGAAAAACCCTGCCGCCCTTTACTCAGAATATCTGGCCGCGTTTGGTTCTCTCTCATCCGAAGAACGTCAGGTACGACCTCCTAGCCTCTCCTTTTGTTTTCTTGCTAGTTTGGCTCATGTCTGTATCTAGGGCCTGCGAGATCTATGCAAGGAAATATGGGTATGAGAGCATCTTTACTCCTGATTGCATCCCATCTGACTCGGCTTTTTCTAGCGCGATCCTTCTAAGGCTCCCAAGGCCACGGCGTCGGAACAAGCATAGCTACCCATGCTACACTGCCGCGATCAAGATACCGATCAGACGGAGGATGTGGTGCCGCGGTCGAGTTGGAGGGTAGAGGGTTTTTAGGTTCTAGGTATTTTTCATGATGTTATGATGCTACGATGTCTACAATATGAGTGTTCCTAATATCACTTGTTCTCCGCAATCGGCCTGAATCGAGTGTACCGTTAAAAGGCATGAATCGAGGGGAATATAAATAGATAGGGTGGAAGAACCCACCCGACCATATGTACTACATGAATCGAGGTGAATATACAAAAGTAAAAAGACGGGAATTGAGGTGAACAGACCTCACGAAGTACGTCGAAATCGAACTGAATAGACGGTCATAAACATACGTGAATTGATGCAACGCATGCGAGAAGTGTGTTGCGAGAAGCGCGTGGAAACGCCATGAGTCGATGATACTCGCATAGAACATATTCCCAGTCAAAAATTATGTTCCCCACGAGTTCCAGCGAGTCTCGGCAATGGGCGTCCAGGAATCGATGAGAATCGTGTCAAAAATGATGGTTTCTCACTGGGGTTGAGCCTGTCGTTCTCGTAGCCCAGCCAATCAAAAGCAATTGGAATCTGATGCCAATTATCTGTGATTGGCTGAGCTATGCGTGTGACCAGCAACGATGGCACTCGAGCGACGTGAACGGTACCATCCCGCCTTACATAGGCACTACTGTTTCCCCCCCACATGCAACACATGTCATCTGTTTCTCCCCTTTCTTTAGCATACTGACCATATCCTCTATCACAGCTATCATATTCACATTGTACCATAACATATGCTAACCCATGCCGAGCACGACAACAGACGCCCAAAAATATACACAACAGAACATTATTGCAAGACAACCGATGGACAAGAAAGACCACCGGCCAGGATTCTTTTGAAGAAAGAGATAAACTGATCATAAACATGGCTCTGAAAAGAAGCCTACGCACACGTTTGGGCGTCCAGTAGCGGGCAATATTCTCCCTGGTCAATGTCTGAGTTTCCCAACGAGGTAAGGTACACACCAGTATTGTATGCATCACCTTCTCTCTGCTCACATCTCCACTCTTTCCTTCCCCGCAGCCGCCCTCAGACTCGGAGAAGGCTGGGGTGGACCGGGCGGTGGTGTCCGATGACTCACACCTCTCCTCATCAATAGCGATTCCAACTGCCTCCTCGGCGGAAACACCGCAACAGGCCTTGGCCCGGACCTATTCACAGGCGTATCGTCGTACACTGCCAAACAGTATGGATTCGGACTTGCGGACGACATGCCTATGAAGTGTCCTCCAGACATCCGGTCATGGTGCTGCAGAGCATGCCACTTGGACCCCGCCAGCGTCAGCATGGCAAATGGACCCCCATATCTTGCGGCCGCCGATGCGCCGGTGCTGCACGCCCGGGGGAGACCAAACTCCGCGCGAAGGCATTGTGGTCGGGTTGAACTCAGAGCTGCTTTGCCAGAAAAGTGTCTCGAACATGCGTGAGATTGAATCATCGAATACACGCATACGTGCTGCGACACGGAAGGGGGCGTTTTAGGCCCGTGCCTACTGGTGGAGTCCCAAGACGAGCGCATCGAGAACCCTGTCATGGTCCCTCCACTACGTGTTGGTGTCATCGGTGTACATGTGGACGAGGACGGAATGTACCACAGTGCTCAGGCTGCGGAGGATGCGTCAAGGTCGCTCTGAAAAAATGGCGGGTCACGCATTCGGCGCGGCGTGAGGTCTTTCTCATCGCCCTGCACGAACATCAAGCGCGCGGACAGAACATTTGGATAAGAGTGCGGCGCGGGCATCAGCAGGATCGCTTGGGAAGAAGAGGTGGTCTGGAGGAGCGTCAGGGATCCATCTTTCCTCAACCCCGGTAAACAGGTTGTTCGGGAAAATCACCCTAGTCCAAGTCCATTGGAAAAAGCGTATTTTGAACCTGTTACGGCAGTTCCTCCTCTTCGTCTTCAGCATTGTTGCTGTTGAAAAAGTGCGCAATCGACTTCATCCCCTCTGTCTCTTTCATGCATTCCACCTCCATCCTTTCCTGCGTGCACACTGACCTCACTCACCATTTAAAATCTCACTTCAAAACCCTACCCTTGAGAAAGCTATTTGGACCGGTTGGAGAGGGTCTGTTGCGGCTGTGCACTGGCAGGTACCGGTATGGCTGGTGTTGGACTGAGATAATATTGAACGTGTAAGAGGTAGTAAAAAATCTTCGGAGGCGCTGGGGGTGCCCAACTATGTGTCAACGAGGAATGAAGGATTGAGTGACGTCGATCGACGACGATGAGAGGGAACCCGAGGACGACGTGAAGTGGAACGGGCGAGGTGACGAGGGCGTGATTATGTAATGGGAAGTCGAGACGCGCGTGCGAAATTGAACCTCGGTCGTCCCGTCTACCCTACAAATGACGGCCTGAAATGCACTGAAAACGGAATTTTCAGTGCAAATCAGGGCATTTCAGGGCCGTCAGGAAAATCGGAAAAGTACTGATGCGCTAATCGGTCATGTCAGAAAACGGTGAGTGTATTGAGTGTATTCTCGTAGGATTTTGACCAGGCTATTGACCGCCAGCTCCCTCCAGACAACTATACACCTTGGCCGCCGAGACTTACAATTGTAGAGAAAACGAGACGGTGGTTCAGCAGAGCGGTTCTCAATCGTTCTAGGGAAGACTCAACTTTGCCATCGTACTGGGAGATTGACCCTTCTCCCGACCGCGTCAGGGAAAAGAATAGGATGGCACTGGCAGCACGGCCCGTCTTACTCAAATGTGCGTATGATTTTTTAGGGTCTGTGAAAGAGACTAAGCAAGACTGACACGTTTCTCATGCTGCCAGGTTCAGATCCTTACCCAGACCCGGTGCCTCCTCCATATCGCACACTACACCCTGAAGAGTCTTCAGCGGTATCTTCAGATGGAACCCTCCCAGAAACTGCTCGTGCACTAGGTGATGCTTCGCCTGCCAGCTGCGTGTATGACCTCGCCATCCCTGGATTTCTTCTGGACTCTGCCCCACATACCGATACGCGTCCACGTCGTTCGGGTATCTTCTCTCATCGTCCGAGGTTCGCTTCCCCTGACTTTCTCATCGCACTCGTGTTGACCGTGATCTGTTGTAGCAGTACTCGGGGCGAAGGTCGGCCGGCACTCTCCCCGTGTCCACGGGACCACACAACCGCCATCGAGCACCTTATCCGCCCTTCAGGACCTCTAACCGAGTTTGAGCTTTGTGGATGGCGCACCTGTATTGGAGTAGGTGGATTCCCGGGCTATTTCTACCACACCGCGATGCATATCGTTGCGGACATGGACCTTCGCTCCGTTGCAACGTTGGATTCCCTCTCGGAGATGCTGGATGGCACCGAAACCATCTATCAGCCTCCTTCCGGTTGGGAGCTATGGCTCCGCACCACGCCCGGTCACGCATCGACGGAAACCGTCAAGCCAATTCAAGCCTGGATCAATCACAGAATGAAGTGGGTATCTTTCACGTATCCGGATGACGGTCTCCCTAGAGTATCCCATGGTGTCCTCTCTGAGCAACATCGTGAGAAACTCTCTCTCCCTCCACCCATTCGCACGAGCTTAGAGGTCGCGACGTTTAGAACTAGAGGGGGAGATTCAATACTGGTCGTACATGGAGTCTCACCCATCACACGGATCTGCTATACATCGAGCCACCTCAACGGCGGTGAACAAATTGTGTAAATATCGGGCGGGTACGTCGTGAGGCAGCATCCCGACTTAGTCACCCTGACCCCTTGTGCTAATCGAGTCGTACCCTTTAGATCTTCTCTCGCCAGTACCGGGACGTCCTGCATCACCATATACTCTCGAACAGTGCCGGGAGCTTACAGATATCCTTCGCGCTTGTGATTCAGGTGAGACGCCAATGGTTTCTCTCCCCCCGTGCTCGTTTCGTCGAACCTGGGATCACATTTGTTCAGAACCAAGGCTGGAAGAAACCGTCTCGACGAAGGGGGCGGTTGCCGCGCGGATTCATCTGCGCATCGGTAAGTTTGTCTTCGCCCACCCGCCCATTCATCTCACACATGTGTTCGCCCCTTCAGCTACGCATCGTCTCTCAGTGGCCGTTGCGGCGCCGAGTCCCCTCTCGATACTCGCCAGAAGCGCTGGGATATTCAATGCCTTGCTGTCCCAGCACGTCACCATCATGGCGGTATTCCACGCAGCGGTCAGTTCGCTCCGCTCCCTCCGTCTGGCAGGAAATCGACTTACAGGACGTTGGACTGCAGATAGGAATATCTTTGTGCTTCATCACGCGTTGCGTGCTTTGATACACAGCCCCGAGACGTATACGCGATCAGACGCCCGTCATCTACACCTCCCCATCTGGGGACGCCAGATCCTCGTTGGGATGAGGGATGGATCGCGTTGTCGACAAGTTGGGATACTGAAGGTGGGCGATCGAGCGTGGGAGGCGAGATATATATGTAAGTATGTGTTCACGGCATGCCCTCGAATCGCCTCGCGTTGCGCATACATAGTACTTGGGAAAATCCGATTTCATTGCCATTCGGAAGAGATGTGTGATGTATATGTACTACCGTGATCGTCCAAGGCGCCACGAAGGGCCTAATCTCTGAGGACGTGATGTTCGCTCCGATCACGCGGTTGAGTGCGACGCACTCGGGGAGACGAGCGTGCGGAGACGGCCGCCAGACAGTTTCGTTGACGAGGAAGTGGGCGCGGGATTAGGGAGAGGTGGAGGCAGTGTTGCGGAAGAAGCCAATTGCCTTGGGACGCCGCCTGGGCGTGAGGGCGCTGACGCGTCCCGACATGGCCACGGGTTCTTTATCAAAGTGTAAGCACTTCATAGTCACTTCCCAGATGAAAAGGAAACGTACACCATGGGCAAGAGCCCTGGTCAAGATTTTGTCGAGGAACGCGTGCGACGCGTCCTCCCGCTCCGTGACGAAATGCCAGCGGGCCAACCTCCTCGCCTCCCCATCGTACCCCTTCCACCCATCTTCCCCCCCTCCAACCAGCGAGAGCGCAATGGCGACTTGCAGGGCCTCGTGATTGAGCTCCTTCACGCTCTCTACAGCCCGAACATCCGTGGAAGCTTTGCCCCTTTTGAACCTGCGCAACCTCGAGCTTCGCCGTTCCCGTGCTGAAGAGTTTCTGCATTGGTAGAGGTTGTGGTTTGGTAGGACGAGTTGGCGCTGGCCGGGGGTGTCGCCATCGACGACCTTGGTCTATTGACGTCCAGTACCGATCGAGGTGTCGGCGACGAGGAGAAGCGCCGTAATGGCTCGCGGTCAAGACATTTGAGGGGAGACGCGGGTCGAGTGAGCTGCTGTGGAGTCCTTTAGACAAGAGTGGGACCTGCTCAGCGAGCGGTTAGCTTGCATGACCACTACAGGCAATGTCGAAAGAAAAAAAAGAATCGAACTCAAGATCAATCAACATGACGAAGTGGTAGGCGTGAGGACACGGTAATGGAAGAGGAAAGCTGACAGGTAAACACCACGACGACGGAAAGCGTACACTGTACAGGAGGCTTACAGAGAGGATAAGAGGATTTGTCCGGGGTTCGTTGAACCTCAATTCTCCCCCCGTCTCTATAAATCCCTGCGCAAATGAAGTCGTATGTGTGGGGCTGTTCATGGGAAGTGAAAGGGGGTATCGAAAGCAAACTGTACGCACTACTGACCCACCCCCTGCACGGCGGCACCTATTCCGTTCAGCATCTCGATAGTGAGGTCGGAATAACGTGTCTCATTTGAAGTACGAGGGATCCGGTGGACACGAGTTCGTTAACAGGAAATGAACATAGAAAAAGAGGTGGTGGAAGGGGAGGAGGAGGAGGAGCGCCAAATCACGTGCTCGCTACGGCCCGACGAGTCCGTATGCTTTGACTGCTTCATTTTTCTGCGCGTTTTTCCCGTTCCCCACCCTCTCCCGTGGGCACGCACCACGAATTATTCCGCCGAGTCGAGGAAACGAGAAGGGAGAAAGTGGAAGAAATGTTCGTCTCCGCTTTCGCGTAATGAAAATCGAGTTACTCATGTTTCCATACGCAACCGAAGTGGCAGCTAATTGAATACACATCCGAATCACGACCTATCACGACTGTGTACACGCAATCCACTACGCCAATTCATTCCGTTACAGCCACCGCAATCAGTCATCCGAGACCGTCACGACAAAATCGTCGTCATAAATCACGGACGCAGGTCCTCTTCGAGACATCAACGACTCATTAAGCATGCAGAAAATAGGCTCGAGAAGGCACGCACCGATGCTGAACGCCGTTGTCCTGCCATTCCAAGTGCGCTCTCAACTCCGTCAGTCCAAAGGAGAGTACGACCGCGTAGTCTTGCCGATAGTAGGCTTCACCCTCGGGGCCGCGCTGAAGTATCTTCGGCACGCTTGACACGTCTCCCGAAATCGTACAAAGGGACGAGAACCAGTCTATTCGTAAATGACGTCGCAAATGCACGTTCCTCGGTGGGCAGAACCAAAGCGCACCTGGGTCTTCATCTCGCCATCTCGGTGTTGGTTTCTTGGATCCACGGTAGCTAACGACGGTAGACCGGACACGGTGCACATCGCCATCCGATGTCTCGTAAAGTGCTCGCTTGAACGTGGTTTCTTCCGATACCTGTGTTCCCTTGTATTCCAAGTCAAGCCCGGTGCTCGTCACTCAGGGATTGCGCCGACCTTTTCTAGGATGACTCTGAAGCGTCCATGAATATACCGCCGTCCGTCTTTGTCTTTGAAGCTTTTGTACGAACGTTCGCGGTGATCTGGGAAGGAAAGGTCGGAGAGTATATCGCATATTGTTCCGTACGATATCTTCGCAACGCGCGTTCGGACGAAGTGATCGATATGGAACGAGACAGCGCCCTCCGCGACGGCCTTGTTCCTATACTCCACATATGTATCAGCGATAGAGATAGAAGACGAAGGGCGTGCAATGCATGTACGCCGATACGTGGAGTAGTACGCACGTGTGAGTGTCCGGGCGGAGGAGTTGCGGGCCCAGATCGCACAAGAATGCGTTCAGCTTAGAGTAGAGGTACTCGCTCGCAGCGAAACCTCCGACCAAAAAATACGTCTATCCCAGGCGTGAGTTTGTCTACATCTACGTGTAAAAGGTAGACAGCGACGCACAGAGACTGCCGTGCCTGCCGCGGCTTGTTGTTCTTCAATTGCGCGGACAATTTCTTCAATGCCAGGGTCGAAGAAGCCGCTCACTTCCTCCCTGGACATGGTCAAGTCTATCACACAAGAAGGACAAGCTGAGAGAGACGACGCACTTCGTGAGCTTGATCTGTCCGTTCCGGATCCCGTGCTTCACATCCCGGTCGCTCGTCATGTTGCTGAACTTGACGTAGGAATCGCCAACGCCGAGTTTGAACCGCTTCTTCGTGTTCTTGTCGAACTCCTCGACCATCGAATCGACGTAATTCTTGCCGGAGAACTTGGACGTTCCGAGTCGAGCTGATGAAAGCAACAGGAAGGTAAGCGGGGAAGAGCGAGATGATATCTATACGCACCAACAAGGTGTTCTTCCGCGCGCTTGCGCACGATGACCGAGCCCTCAAAAACACCTTCACGCATATGTGGCTCAGATGAAAACCAAAGAAAGGAAACCACGCTTACATCCCGGGGCGGAGATCTCCTTGATCGTCATAGGGGACGATTCCGCGAAGGTGTAAGTGCTCAGATCGACCGTCCCTCCGCCCGCGTCGATGACCATCACATTGTTTCCCGTCTTTCCGCGTAGAACATGAGCGATCGCGCACGCGAACGTCGAGGAGACGGGACGCACCTGGATTGAGTCTGCGACACGCCCACTGGACACGCAGTAATGGAAGCTCGCTTCGCCCTCGGACACGAACGTTACGCGTTCCCGTCCCGAGGGGGTATCGGGCACGAGGCCGGCCTTCACAGCAGCCCTGCGCATCGCGTTCTGCTGCGCACCCTCCCAGCCGTTTGGATGGCTCAGGACGAAGTCAATGTCGTCCGCGATGGAGTCCCAGAGGCTGTCGCCATTGGCGTGGGTTTGGCGGATGTACTCGCGGGCGCGGGCGAAAAGGTAGCGGTAGAAGTCGGCGTAGACATCTACGATGTCCTTTGAAGGCGGTAGCCTGGGCGTGGGGATGTTTTTGTTGGATGAAGCGGTCTGTCTCGGGCGAAGGAGAAGTTTAAACCTAGGATGAGTGGTGTCAGTTGTGAGAACAGCGGGTAGTAGGACAACGAACGTACCATTCCAGCTTCTGAGGCTGAACATCTTCCCAATCGTCGTCCTCGTCTCCATCGTCCGTGGGTGGATCTTCTGCTCCGGTTGCGACGACCTTCCCGTTCGCGTCGTAGTAGATGACGGTTTGCACCTTCGAATCGCCGGCTTCTTGTCCTGGATACCTAAGGGCAATCCGCGCGTCGTCCAGCGAGGCGATAAAGTGCAGACGAAGGAAAGCGCGCACCTCGTTACCGTACTGATATGGGGCTCGTGTCCTGGATCCAAGACCGCGTACGATATACCACTGAAAGTTGTTCCGAGGTCGAAAGCGAGGACAAGGCGGCGTTTGGCACCGTGGTATGGTTCTCTGTTGTGCATAGCACGTATGGCACGTCGTCGGAGAGGGAGGTTCAGCTGAGGAGGTGATTCGAGCGCGTGCACGAGAGGCCAGCGCTAAGAGGGGCCGGATAAGGAAGAAAAGTCGCCACATTTCCCCGCACAGCACACTCGCGGTCACGATGCCGTACACGCGAGTACACAGGGCGCCGAGATACGCATTATGTACGTTGGTTTATTTGGAGGGTGTAGAAGAATGCGATGGTCAGTTGCTCGGACCTGGCGCGGTATCTGAGCAAAGCTGGGTACATAGGGGAAGTGGACACAGGACAGGGAGTGAGGACATTCGTTGCGCCGAAGGAACAGCCGAGAACGTGACTCGGTTTGACGTCACGCCCGGTCACTCGTCGTGACGGCGGGATTCGCTCGAGGCTCAAACGACTCCCCCTGCAATGGGTTCGGTATACACATTGGAAATGGGTCAAGTCTACGTGAGCGCGACCGTACTCTGGAATTACGACCGCATACGCTGGGTTGACAACGAAGAGTACACAAGTGCGGACGCGTTTCACCTCCTCCATTGCCATGAGAATTAAATAAGCGACAACGCCACCCATATCCTGCGCAGATACCTGGCCAGGGCCTTGAGTCCCCCAATGAGTTGCGAAACACGACAATCGCGGCGGGTGCACGTACTTTTTTCGAGTGTTGCGCAAAGAATTCCGGGTGACCTGCGCCGCCTAGAAACTGACCCTGAGACTTGAGTCGTTGGATTGCCCGGGTATTCGTCGCGCGATGTCACGGGCCTTGCGGAAGCGTGAAGGCGTACTTGTTCGCGCTGTCAAGGGCGAGGATGGTAAGAAAGCCGCGCTCTCCACTATAAACGGAAACGCACCTGCTGCCTGTACCACTGACAACGCCTCGGGATGGTCTCCGCCTTTCCTCTACCCCGACGCCGGTAATGCATTACCTCAGGTGTGAGCGTATCCTACTCCGTAGGTAGCCAACAGTGTCGGAGTCGGTGGCAGCGGCGGTGAGTCGGCAAGGGGGGAGAACAGACGTTCTGATTCTGCGTCGGTGGGATCAAAGGCAGTCTGGGCGTGTTTGTGGCTTAAAGCAGGCGTAACGACCTACCTGAACGTCAGGAACTGGGTGAATGTGATCGACCAGATCCGCTTTACAACCCCTCAGCTCCACGCACCATCGCGTCCTTGAACGTTGGTGACCGCCGGTTTGATGACTGTGTTTGACTTTTCAGGTTCAAGAGCGACGGAGACATATTCGGAACTCACCCGAGAGCAAGGGATTCATCCCCAACGTGTACGACATCTTTCTTGATTCTGAAAACGACGAGTCGACACAGAAACGACTCAAACGAGCGGGACGTCTGAGTCGTGGACGTGATAGCAATAGTGAAAGTAATGTTATCGTGGCCCGGCCGTTGCGGATACCATGGTGTCCTGGCTGTCGATGCGGCGGATGTAATTCCCGAGGTTTTTCGGAGCCCCTCGATGATGCCTTCGATGGAACGAGCAGAGGTGGAAGAGGATTGAGAACAAGAGCGTGGACTCCGTTGACACAGCGGAAAATGTCGGGAATTATCACATCCGGAAAGACCCGGCGCCGAGATGGCCACCAAGTTCCTCGTTGGTTCCTACCTACCCACACATTTGCAGCCCCCACAACACCATCTTCAGCCATACACGAGTCTAGATGCGACGGAACGCATACGGGAGAGCTGGAAGATGTAAGCATGGCAATGGTTAATAGCTCACCCTACGATCGCCGCTCTGCAATCTTGGTCGTCGTCGAGGGCAGCGGGCACCACTTGTGCGTTGGCAAGAAACATGATATAGTACGTGGATCGTATCATTAATCGCTGTACTTACTCATTCTGGGCAGCGGATTTCTAGCTTATGTGTCATCGCGTCGGTGAGGTTGGGGGAGGTTCTGTTCAAGTTCTGTTGGCACTGTTTTCCGGTCATCCGTGTCGTCTTCCGGAACACGCACTCGTCGCGATGGTGCCCAACGCGTCGAACGTGTTAAATACGCTCGTACTCAGCTCCCAGCAAGAATTGCCCATCCCCGGCACGTCTGGTCATTCATCCATCCTTTGCCTCAGTGCGAGAGCAGATTTCATGATGATGTTCGCCCGACAGCCGGAGCACCATATCCACAAGAAACTGGAGGCCTCCACGGCAGAGTCCATAACATTGATTGTTACGGAGACTCTGGCGTTTGGTACGTCGTCTTCTCCTTCCTTCTCCAGGACGAACTTATACTCTTTGCGCATAGGTGTATTCTCACTGCTTGTCGTCCTTTCAACATACATCCTCATGTGCGTGTAATAAATGACGCGTGTTGATTCTTGCTCAGATATTGCTGTTCCCAGAGAGCGAGGTCTGAAAGCGAAGGCGACCAAAGCCATGCTAACCGTCACCGTTGTGATGTATGCAGTTGCTGCGACGCACTGGGCCTCTCGTCTCCATTTCAGCTATATGTTTGCCCACTTGAACACCAAGAGCACTCACGACATTGAAAGAGTGTTCTACAGCCCGCTGAACCAGTGTGTCCCTACGGCCCTCCTCGTCATCGATGTAAGCCTTTCGTTATCCCTGTGACAACACCGTGCCCATTCTTACCCACCCTAAGATCCTTCTGAGCGACGCAATAGTGATATGGCGGGCGTGGATACTATGGAGCCATAACCGATGTGTTCGATTTACATCAGCGTTACTTCTCTTGGGCACTCTGAGTGAGCAACACCCAGCTACATTCGGCGGAGCCTGACTTTGCTTTAGTTCTGTCCGCTCACAATGCCCAGAGTGTCTGCAGAACAACTCCTTTTGACGCGGGTCGTCCGGAGCGTCAGTTGTCGGCCACCGTTTCGGACGATGTATTTGGAGCTGCAGCGCTCGCTTTGTCTTTTTTCACCAACCTGTGGTCGACGTCCCTCGTTGCGTGCAAAGTTTGGTGAGCTATCGCGCTAGCTATATTCTCGACGATTGGGTGCTTATATACGGCCTTTGTCTACGCAGGATACACCGCAGAGCCATTCGGGCGCACATCCAAACTGGGAACACGCGCACCCGGGCTGAAAAGATCATGACGCTGTTGCTCGAGTCCGGAGCAATCTACTTGTTGATTTGGGTGCGTCTGTGTGTCCTGTGAGACTACTAGTGCGTGACCTCATATGTTCGGCACCCACAGACATTCGTGGTCATATACACCTTCCTGAAAGTGATAACGCCAGGGCGGACGCCGGTTCTTACAGACGCCGGTGACAACTTTCTTAAAGGCGCGCTCATCCAGCTTGTTGTACGTCGCCATTATGTTCCCTTAAGCTTCGATATACCGATCACCATTCCGCACCCGCACTCTCTTAGGGCATTTATCCAACGGTCGTAATTGTCTTCGTCTGTCTCGAAAGGACGCATTGCGACCGGCGCTTCGTGTACCTTCCGCCAACCCCTCGTCGTCCTGAGATCGCCAGCCGATGTATGACCCATACGGAATGCGTCCAAGAACGTGCGATGTCCGTCGAAAGCCGCGGCAACTTTCCAATCAGGTTTTCGAACTCCTCGTCCGATGAACCTGAACACGAGAAGGAATCCGATATTGGGCTGACAGGGACCGTGTAGCCTGCTTGGTGAGCGCTTCTCTTCGACTTCTCTGGCTTCTCACAAAAGGCTTTCTCCAGGTCTTCGTAGATATTTTCACGTTTCACCACACATACGGTGTTTGCGAGCCAGCTAGGTCTGCTCCCTGACCCCTACTTGTTGGTTCCCAATTTTGTGTTCGAAAAACTCCCGTAATGCACGCACGCGTACATGATCGAGTCGAGGTCGAGGTCCTGCCGTCCGTTCTGTCCGCGCATTCAGTCGCGAGTACCGCGGGCACTGAGCAAACAAGCGCAAGATCAAGGACAGCGCCTCGCACGTTCGGGGTTGTTGCACCAGGGAAGATTTCCTCGTGACCTTCTATCCGCAGAGTAAAAATAGTATGGCGTCCTGAATGGACGGATGCCGGGGGCGCACTTACCATCGGTTTCAGATGATCGCACTCAGCGTCACTCCGGAGGAGAGGGGGGCGAAGGCGAGATCTCAATGATATCAAAGCAGGGGCGGCACTGGGCGTGGCAGATATCTGGTTTTTCGGAGCAACTGCTCGCCTGTTTCTGGTTTCGCGCACTGGTAGACCGTGATGTGGAATCGTTCGATCTCGTTCGATGTGCTCGAAGAGTCTCGCATCATCAAGGCCTGACGGCTTTCTTCGGCCGCGCAGTCAATGTCGGTCTCATAATCGTCAAGACGCGGTCCGTGTACTGGCGAGTCGATGATGGAAATTTAACGAGGACTCCGTCAAAGTCGATCAACCAAGGGCAGCTGAGGCACGTGCCTTCAACGTCACGGTCAACCGCCAGCGTGGCACTTCGACCTTGCTTCGACTGATCTTCGATGTGAGCGCATCCTACCCATATGCCTCCTCCTGCTCGCGCATTCCTGTATCTGGGGCCTTCTGCAACAACTGAGGTATCATGAATATCTGCATGTATCATGAATATCTGCACGTATCATGATCCCCAAAAATCCAGTGCACAGTGCACGCTGTCACCGGTCTTGCACGACTCGCGGGGCTAGTACTGTTTCTTAGTTCGACTGGCCACCATCGTTGCAGACAGTGAGCTTCCAGATGTAATAGACCAGATCAACGATTCTGATCCCGAAGACCACGATCTAACGGGTCAAAGTGTTCGTATCCACCTCTGCTCACGCTCGAAACACATCTCTTCGTCTGCCTGTGCCAAAAAGGGACCGACTCTGGTCGTACTTAATCCTCGAGGTGCGCGCGATTTCCCCCTCGCCAAGCTCCAAGAGCTTTGATTCTGACACTACCCTTGTTTTACCCCTTCGCCCTTTAGCGGGTATGCACGCAGGCCGTGACGTTGACTCCCAAGGATTCTTAACCTTCTACACCACGTCGTTCACAACCGCACTCCTCGCGGAAACACTCACATTCGGTGCGCTTTTTCGTCTGCGAGTGTCACCGCTTCGCATATCTGAGACTCGTCGCACAGGCGTTTTTACCCTTCTTATCGTGTTGTCTACTTACCTCCTTGCGTGCGTCGGTATATTTCATCGTGCGCTTTCGCCACGTTCATATAGATTATGCCTTGTCCTAGACGGAAGGGGCTGAATGCTGTCGCAAACAGGTCGCTGCTAGGTATCACCATCCTGATGTACGTCGCGGCGGCGATCCACCTGGCATCGCGCATAGACTCGTTCTACCTGCTCGTGAGCCGGAAGACGTACACTTTCAACAATATCTTCTACAGCCCGCTACACCAATGCATGCCGACGGCCATGCTAGTCCTCGATGTAAGGCTCCTTCGTCCGATCGTCTTGCTCGAGTCCGACTCAGCCATCGACGGAAGATCATACTCAGCGACGCCATCGTCCTCTGGCGCGCGTGGATAATCTGGAGCCACAACCGCGCGATTCAGACCGTTTCCGTGGTGCTTATCACGTCTACGCTCGGTAAGTTCAATTGAATACTCCAAAGGTACGAAACTGACAAGTCGCTCGCCCTAGTGCTGTCTACACTCAACTCCAGGAATGTTTGTGGTGTGAATTCCGTCCAGCGTCCATTCGGCCAAGTTCCAGTGTCGGCATCGTTCTCGGATGGCGCTCTCGGGACCCCGGCGTTTACTCTATCGCTTGCCACGAATCTATGGTCGACGTGCCTGGTTGCCTACAAAGCATGGTGAGCCCCTACTCGATCCCCTCCTCCTTGTCTCTGGTTGCGTATTCACGATGAAACCAGGCGACACCGGCGGTTCATTAAGGCCCACCTTCAGATGGGAAGCACGCGCACGAGAACGGAGAAGGTCATGGCGCTTCTCTTCGAGTCTGGGATCGTGTATTGTCTCGTTTGGGTTCGTTGGTTCTCTCCTTCCGTCCCTGTGGTTATATCGAGTAATGCGCATAGATATTCGTCGTGGCCTACAGCGTCAACGGCCTCCTTCCCAAGCACGTAGGGCCGCAGGACGACAGTGAACCAATCACGGACGCGGGAGACAACTTTGTCAAGGGTGCTTTCATCCAACTCATTGTACGTCCCGAGCTGACCCCAAAAGACCTACTCATCAAACCTTGATGCAATCACAGGGCATCTATCCGACAGTCGTTATCATCTTGGTCTGCCTTGAACGCACGCACTGCGATCGGAACTTCACCTATTCCAGTCGACTCCCCATACAACCCGAGATCCCTCTTCGCCATATAACGGTCACCATGCTGGCGGAATCGCCGAAATCGGTGCTCTTTTCGAATATGCGGGGTGACTCTGTAGAGTTGTCTACCGTTTTTCATGTCGGGTTCATGAAGGAGGCTGATATAGGACTGGAATCGATGAATGTGTAACCCGTCCCACTGTCGTTGACGATTGTATGCAGTGGGCCTCGATCGAAATGTAATTTACATACACCACCAGGCGATCCCTCAGCTTCATTCCGATATCACGCCCCTGAGTTTGAAGTTGGTGTGCCGATGGATGGAATCCAAAAATGTCAAGCGGATATCACGCTCAACGAATTCCCTTGGGCCCGAAGCTGAGGTTCTTTGGATTCAATCCAATAATCTTACTAAGCTCATCAAGAATCGCTCGGCGGGTTGCTGGCTTAAATCGTGCTTATCGCGATCTTATCCTGATGTAGAAGGAAGAAAATCATGATATTTTCATTTGATAACTACAGAGTATATGGGGGCTGCTACGGGATATATGGAGAGGGATGACAGGTGAGAGAGGGTTACCTGGGATGCCAACAAAGCAGGTGGACCAGACGGAGACCGAGATAAGACCAGGGAACCCAGTGAGCCAGGGGACAGAGAGCCAGGACCAGAGAGGAGCGCGAGCGGGACCAAGATCGCGAGCGAGGACCAAGACCGCAAGCAAAAATCGAGAGACCGAGAGTAAAGTTCAAGACCACGAGCAAAGTTCAAGACCAGGAGTAAAGTTCAAGGCCGCGAGCGAAGGTGAGGACGACTGCCAGCGACAACAAGAGGGGCGCCGGAGCATGTGCAAATCCTGAATGCTGTCGTGAGGGCAGGTGGGCGGTAAGTGAATAGAACACGCACCATGGTCCAGACTCTGGATGATGCCCACATGAGAGTGTCGAAGGGAGAGTCCATACCCAACCCTTCGTACATCCACGGAAACCCTGACGCGCCGTCCAAATCTCGGTACGTCGGAGTCGCCCATTACAGATGAGGGGTTATGGCCAGGTGAAGGACGGGGAGAAGAGAAGGACGTGGTGAGAGGAAACAAGGAGTCGAGGATGACTTGGCGCGACGACGAAAATGAATACTGCTTACATAACCCGCGCTCGTCGCCGTCCATCGAGGACTCTGTGGGGATTGAAACTGAGAGGACAACCTGTACTCACGCTGACTTGGGCGCGAAGCCGACTTTCTCGCAACGGATAATCGGAATGGCGCCGAGATTGAGGGGGTTGGATTGAAGCTGACACGATGCTAGCGTGAACCCTTGGTCACGCCATCAGACTCATCCGAATGGCCCCGCATAGAGTCATGCTGAGGCAACTGCTGGTGGTGTATGCTAGTTGTACATTGTCATCGTGTTATTAACGAGTGACTTCTGTCGTGACCCGATCTTTCCATACATATGCACTCCCGTCGCCCTGGGTGATTGCTCGTCAAACCTCAACGTCAGCGCCCTCAACGCCTACATGGAGCCCAGCGAGCCGGAGTCGCGTCAATCGGCTACTGTTACCGCGAAGTCATCGTCGTAGACGACGGAAGCAGGACCTCTGTAGGCGACAGTGAGTGTTAGATGCAAGGCCAAAATTCATCCACGTACTCTTTCTTGACGCCCTGAAAGTTGTTACGTCTGTCAGGGTGGCTGAAAAAGTAGGAGAGAAACGACGCATACCTTGGCGGACCATGTAACATGCGCCTTCAGTTCTGTGAGTCCCAGTGACATGACAACAGAGTGGTGGCGCTCGTGATAAGGCCCGGATAGTCCGTGCTGAACGAGTATTGGTGCGCTGGATACATCGGCGAAGATTGTGCAGAGCGTCGTGAAAGGCTCTTCATCGGCGGGTTGGAATGGGTTAATGCTAGATAGATAGATGAAGACGTACTTCCAGGCTCGTCCACAAACTCGGGTATATCGTCGCCCCGATAGCATTTAACTTCATACATTGTCCGTCGCGTTTTCCTCATCTTTTTTGACGATAAATGGAACTTCTCTTCATACTCCCGTGTCTCCGATACCTGGGTGCCCTAAACGTATACATCCGTAAGTACACCAAAACCAACTAAAAAGGTGAGCGGCGGGTACCTTGACGATTATAGGGTAGAATATATTGGGAAGGTACAGCGCGCCACTAGGATGTACGTGCACTTGCGCCTTGCGTTGTTTGTGGCTCAGCTTTCCTTCATCATAAGGTGCGAATCCTGCTACGCCGTATGTGACCTTGGCTACACGGGCCGATACATAGTGATCGATATGGAAAGAAACCGCGCCTTCAGCGACTGCTTTGCCTCTGTAAAATGAAGTCGGCATATTTCATTAAGTAATAGAGCAGTGCTGATATGGCGTACGTGTGCTCGTCTGGACGGAAGAGATGCAGACCTTCCGCCTCCAGGTGGTCCTTCAAGTTCGAGAAAAGGTACTCGCTTGCGGCAAAGCCTCCGACGAGGCAGAACATCTTTTTGACCCCACGATATCAATGAGAAAACACAACGTGAGATAAGCGTCTACATACCGAAATTTTCCTCGATCCTGTCGCCTTCTTCTGGTCGTCAATGGCACGAATGATTTCGTGCACCGATGGATCGAAAAAGGAACACATCTCCTCTCTGGAGACGCCACTTTAGCCCACAACCGGACGGATGAGCGACGTGGCGTACTTGGTGATTTTGAACTGTCCACTTCGAATGCCGACGCTGGGATCGCGATCCGATATCATGCTACTGAACTTGACCACGGAATCTGCATTTCCTTTGAAGCGCTTCTTCGCGGTTTCGTCGAAGATTGCGCAGATGCTGTCGAGATAGCGCTTTTCTCCAAAACGCGATGACTTCAGCTTGTCTGAAAACCCGGTGAGCCTGGAGACTCAAACATAACGACACGAGGCGGGCTTACTCTTCAAGAAAGCGTATGCACGCTGTCGCACGATGACAGAGCCTTGGAATATGCCTACGCATCGAGATTCCGTGAGCATTTGGGGCACAATACAAAGGACGACAGACATACACTCGGATTCGGCGATCTCGGCGATCTTAACTGGGGAGCTTTGCGTGAAGGTGTACGCGCTGATATCCACGGTTCCTCCACCGGAATCGATGACCATCACGTTCTTTCCGACCTAGACAGCGGTGAACCTATGCAACAACGGGGAGCAGAACCAGACGTACTTCGGTTGCCTCTGCCATCAAGCCCTTCGAGATACAGTAGTGAAAGCTGGCTTCGCCCTCCGTCACGAACGTGATCCTGTCTCTCCCGCTCGGCGTGTCTGGAACGAGCCCTGCCATGATCGCTGCCCTGCGCATTGCGCCCTGTTGGGCCCCTTCCCACCCGTTCGGATGACTGAGCACAAAGTCGATGTCGCCTAGGACCGAATTCCAGAGCGAGTCCCCGTTGACGTTCGTTTCGCGGATCGACGTGCGAGCACGGTCAAACAAGAAGCGGTAGAAGTCGGCGAATACGGCGATGATGTCTTTGTGAGGAGGAAGAGTCGTGGTAGGAATGTTGGCGTCGCCTGTGGCGGTCTTAGGACGTAGGAGCAACTTGAACCTGTCGCGAGGATCGATGAGCTGAACCATCCCATGGGTATACGAGAGCTTCACGTACCATTCTAGTTTGAGCGGCTCCACCACCGTCGACGCGTCCTCGTCCTCGTCCTCCAGGTCTTCCAACGGCGGTTCCTCGGCGCCTATGGCGACTACCTTGCCTTTGGAGTCGTAATGGATGATCGTTTGTACCTTGGAATCGCCGGCATCTTGTCCAGGATATCTGCAGCACATTCACCAGCATAATTACCATCCAGAATCGGCATCACGTACCGTGTTACGGGGCGAATCTCGGGGACTCGTCCTGGGTCTAGTACTGCGTAGGATACGCCGCTGAATGTGGTTCCCAGGTCGAATGCAATGACGAGACGCCGTTTGAGGCCGCTGTATGGTTGGCGAGGAGGCATATAGGAGTGGTGAGGGGACTCTTCTGTAGAGCAGAGTGAGAGGGGCTAGGAAGGGGGAAGCAGGCCTGAACCAAGTATCACGAGGCGAGTCCGGCGCTTGGGACGGTGTAGGCGTTCTATTTCCGCTGGTCTCATTCACCTCTCGAAGGCTTTTAGATTTCGCCGTCAATACCTTTCGCGTTCAGCACTTTTCGCGTGGTACGTCCATTCCTGGTCCATTCCATTGTCAAGAAGCGGCACAGGCCGCGCACAAAAGCATGGGGGTTGGAATTGTGACTCGGAGATGACGAGGGAGAGGAATTGAAACGTGGTCGGTTCGACTCGTCAAGTAAGGGACTTATCTCGTTCTCACGCTAGGGTTATGGTGGGTAAATATATCATCTACTTACTTAGTCACGAGTCACGACCAGCGCCAGCGGACACCGTCTGTCTGACTTCCCACTTACTCGTTCGTGAGTTCTCTCTTTCAATAACCACGGAATCGGTGGGTCCCGAAGAGAGCGCGGACGAAATTTTACAATGCTACCTCCTATGGGTGCAAGGTAAGATACAGCCACGACTCGCGACCGTGACGGAACAGCAGAACTTCGCCCACCGGCGTCGACTTGATCGACCCCGTGGCAACGGCTTGCGGCTATAAACAAACGTCTCGCTGTGAACTAAATACAGGGAATCCATTTATGTCACAAGAATTATCGGTCGAACTTGGCAACCTTCGTGCAGTGTCCCTCTGTACACACTTATGGTCGACATCTCTCGTCGCGTAAAAAGTTTGGTAACTTTTCCATCGCTCCGTGTTCATTTTGGTAACCGCGTTGAGACTCCCCAATACAGGTGCCACTGGCGAATTGTCAAAATGCATCTTCGAACGGGAAACTTGAACCGTACGCGCACTGAAAAGGCCATGGCTTCGCTACTCGAGTCTGGCACTGTTCACTGTCTGCTCTGGTATGCCTTGCTTCGCCTCGATCCACCTTTTGGCTCACAATTCTAAAACAGCTCTATGCAGCAGGGTATTCCACCAAGAGTGCAGTGACGAGCAACACGGCGATGGAGAGTGTGACAGGCAACCCGGGCCCGGGGAGTCTCACCGACACGAGCAACAATTTCGAGAAGGGCGCACTGATAACTGATACCCCTCGTCGTGCGTCATATCCATCATCTTCGTTTTCCGTTGTACTCACAACCGACATTTAGGGGGTTTACACAACGCTCGTAAGCGCCCTCGTTTGTCTGGAGAGATCGCTTTGCGACCGGCACTTCACAAATCTATCCCCAGTCCCACTCCGACCCGAGATCAACCTTCGTCGCGTTATAGTGAACACTCGTGCGGAGAGCACTCGAGAATCGTCGGTCTTCGTGATCGAACAACCCGAGCCAGCTTTTGAACGATCAGACAAGGAAGCCGACAGAGGCCTAACGGAGAGTAAGTAGATCATGGTTTCCAATCCCACCCCCCACTTACTTTTCTATCTAAATAGTTGCATTGCCACAGCTGAGCGCTGACGCCGTAGTCATCACGACCAAGGGCATTTGACATTGAAGGATGCCCGGTGGTGGTTACAAATCCCGAACCATGATCCTCTCGACAAAACCTGCACGCACCTGTCACCTCCTCACACAATCCTCGCATCGTGCACCGCGTCGACGTGTTTGCGTCCCTCGGACATCATGCCACGCGGGCGTAACCCGGTGGCTGCCGCCAATACCGACACCAGTACAGCACATGCGATAAATCTAACTCTCGTCTCTCTATAAACAGTCCACACATCGGCACGAAAATGGAGGGCGCCTGCGATGCTGTGCATCACACTTACGGCAAGCCGTGTGTATGATCGTTCCCCGGGAGTTGATGAGCGTAGTAAGCGGCACCACAGATTCTACAATTCTAAATACACCTCAGTACCCGCACCCGTACGCTCAACAATGCCGGCCGTTCAATCTGCATTTGTATGTTCGTATAAGTACGCGTACGGTCACTCCATCTCCTGATTCTCTTCTACTGACAACCCGCACAGACCATGTCCGAAAGCCCAACCCTGTCTCCGGGGAACGAACAGATCCTCAACCTCACCGTCGCGCTGACCGGCTTCACACAATCCGTCACCGCGTCCCAGCGGCCTTTCGCGCTGGAGACGGCGCTATTCGGTGCGTTTGCTCACTCGCCCTGGGTCGAGTCGTTTAGGAATCCTCACACCCTTACCCCATCCTCGCAGGTGTTTTCACCCTTCTGATCATCCTGTCGACGTGGATCCCGGTGTGCGCATCCGTCTGTTCTCTCGTGGACGGGCGTTGTTGACGCGCGCTCGCAGGCAGCGGGGGCTTCGCACCGTGCCCAACCTCGCGATGCTGCTCAGCACGCTCATCATGTACGGAACCGCAACGACGCACTGGGCGCTCCAACTGCACAGCCTGTCTGCGCTCTCCAAGGGACTCCTCGCCACCGAATCCGTCGCGGAAAACTGCCTCTCACAAACGGCGCTCCCGTTCATTTCATGCGCGTCGGCGGGAGTGTTGTTCCCCACGGACGTCGCGGTCCTGGTCAACGCGCACCAGGTGTGCGTACCCACCATCCTCCTGTCCATCGACGTGCGCTCCTTCCCTCTCGCCCATCTTGAAGAAGGTCATGGAATGCGCGCGCACACCAGATCGTCCTGGGGGACGCGATCGTCGTCTGGCGCGCTGGGATCTTCTGGAGTCGGAAATGGGCGCTGTGCGCCGTGTCGGCGGCGCTCCTCCTCTTGACGCTCGGTACATACATCAAAGTCCCTCGCTGGAATGACAAGCGCCCAGGCCGCTCACCGCAGTATTTAAATTCCAGTCATGTCCATCCTCGACTCCAGGAATGCGTGCACACGGTCGGGAGGAGGACTCCTCGCGGAACTGCTCGTCGGCACGAGCCTCAGGGTGGCGGCGTGCGTCGCGTCGCTGGCCACGAACGCGTGGGCGACGAGCCTCATCGGCTACAAAGCGTGGTGCGTTCCTTCTTCCCCTTTGCTTTCTCCCGTCCGTTCCCTGTACCGAGTGCGCCGACGCGTTGCGATGCCAGGCGCCACCGAGAGCTCGTCCGAAGCCATTTTCAAGACGGAGGCACCAGCACGATGTCCGAGAAGATCATGACGGCTGCTCTTCGAGTCCGGGCTGCTCTACACCTGTCTCTGGGTGCGTTGTCCCGCTGGTGCGGACATCCTACTACAGAGACCTGACATGGGTGCTGGCAGGGCTTCGTCGTCGCGTACGAAGTCGTCGAGTCCGAGCTCTACGCCTGGCACGCGATCTCGGGGCCCCTCGCGGTGCGCTTCAACAGAATCGGGTCCGACTTTGTCAAGTCCGGTCTCATCCACGTCACAGTGCGTGCCATCCCCCCTCTTCGAAGTCACCGTACCAGCTCACCGTCATTGCACGGGCACATCTCTGGGAAAGGGCATCTACCCGACGGTCATCATCGTCCTGGTATGCCTCGAGAAGACGCACTGCGACCGCAACTTCACGTATGACCAGTCCGCGTTCGTCGCGCCTGCGGCTCCGCTTCGTCGTGTCACGGTCGACACCGTGGAAGCGCGACGGGAAACACCTAGCGTATTTCCCGGAGGGGGGTCAATTGACGAGGCAGATGAGGAGTTCGAGAGCGAGGCGAAGAGGATATTAGTTTCAGGAAGGACGCGGACGGCAGTAAGTAGTCGTCTTCCTGACTTCAAAGTGTGATCCTCCCGAAGTTTGTTGTCTGCAGAACGGTCTCCTCGAATATGAAGCATTACGAATACACACGTATCATACACCTTCCTCGACGTCTGTCTATAGCCCCCCCCCCCCCCCCCCCCCCCCCCCCTATCTTCAGTTCGAGTATTTGCTCGGGACGTTCTTCCTGCGCGCGTGTACACCATCGAGTAAGTCGTCTATATGTACCCTCAAAACACGACAAAAACGCACCCAGTGACCGACTCGAAACCCGACCTCGCAGCGTCCGTGATCCGCTCGTTGGTCGACCGACCAAGGGAGATGCCCCCCTTACGCTCGAGCGCGTCGAGGCCTGTACATCGTCAAGGAGACCACTTCGTTCAGACGCAACCCTCGGAGAAATACGAAAGGAAAGAAACGCACCCTTATCGCCGTAATCCTCGTTCTGTCCCCCGGTCATCCCCGTCCCCATCCCCGTACCGGTCGTCGTGGACGCGTTGTTGTTCGTCGACTGCCCGCTCGCCGCCTGCTTGATCTTGTTCAGAAGTCCGGACATGATGGATAGTAGTTAGTTGAGTGTGGTGGGTTTGGTGAGCGTGGGGATTAGTTGGGTGCTCAAACGCGAACGGCTCACCCGCCTTTATACCCCGCCCATCGCCGCCAAGCGCGCCGGCCCTGGCGCGACGACGTCACCGGAGCGTCACCGCCCACTTTTCACTTTTGAGGGGATTGGAGGGCGCAGGCAATCTTGGGAGTCGAAGGAGCGCCGGCGTCATGACGCGACTCCATACCACCGTGCGCCACAGCCCCGCCACCGCGCCACGTTCCCGGGTCCGCCCTCCCGATTACAAACACGTTTTCATTTCTGCGCAATTATTCGAGTTACGCACATATATCCTGTCCATTCGCCCACCTCGCCCACCTCATCCATCCATCCGTCGCTCTCGATCGAGTCTCCACGTCAAGTCACAACACGCCAACGCACGCACGCACGCCGCACCGACCAACCAAGTCCATTGATGAAAAAAAAACACTAAGTATAGCGAGTCCTACTTATAAACTATGAACACAAACGCGCTCGGAAACAGGCACACGGACAGAAACACAAAAGGAAGAGAACACAGAGAGTCGAAGGGATGGACAGGGCGCGAGGCGGGGAGGAGAGGAGAGGGGAGGGGAGGGGAGTCGTACGTACGGTACTCGACACGCGGGGGGACCAGACCACGACGGGGGCCAGAGCCCGAGGCGCAAGGGGGCAAAACGCTACGACGCATCTAGATTCCTCCTCCCCCCTTCCCCTCCTCACCGCGGCGCGGCACTATGGTACGACGGCGGCGGGGGCGAGAACGCCCGCTGCTGCTGCTGGGGCGGCGGCTCCCACGACGCGCCCGCGGGCGCGCTTGCGGGCGGCGGGGGGTGCGATGGGGGCTGTTGTGTGGGGGACGAGTACATGCCGACGGGGGAGCCCGGGATGTGCGCGGCGTACCCGCCAACGCCCGCGCTCTGCACGTGGTACCGCTCCATCGCGGCGCGCGCGCCCACGCCCGCCTGGTTCTGGCTCTGGATCTGGAAAGCGTCGTGGTTCGGGTGGGGGGGTTGGGAAAGGGATTGGGAATGAGTGTGAGGGGGCGGGGGGCGGGGGGCGTGGGATTGGGATTGGGCGGAGGCGAAGGACGGCTGGGCGTAGCCCGGCGTCGGAAGCGGCGTGCCGTCGTCGTCGTCTTCGACGAGGTACGTCGCGGGCGCGGAGGCGGGCGGGGGGTACGCCGGCGCGGAGGACGGCGGGGGAGGGAACGAGGACACGGGCGCGGGCGCGGATTGCGGTTGCGATTGCGCCGAGTCGTCTGCTCTAGGGTACGCCGGCGCGCCCATCGGATGCCGCTCCTGCGGCGGCGGGGACCGCGCGCGGCGGGGCGTCGATGCGCCGTGGCCGCGCCTCCCACGAGTCGTCGCTGTTCTGCCGCACCGGCAGCCGCCCGTCCTCGCGCGGACTGGCGGGGTACACCACGCCGCCGCTCTCCCCGTCCTCCGTGTACCGCCGCCCCGTGGAGTCGTACCCGCCCCCGCCCTCGGTGCGGAAGGTCGGGACGCGCGCGCTGCCGGCGCTGCGCGGGGTCGGCTGCGTGTAGGCGCGGATCGGGGACGTAGCCGACGGCGCGGCCGGAGGCGTCCCACTGCTGGTGTTGGTGCGTGGGGATCGTGCGGGCTGTAGGCGTGCAGGGCGACGTCGGCGGTGGAGTCCATCGGGGCGGGCGAGGCGCCGAGGGTGACGGTCGAGGAGGAGTTGAACGAGGCGGATTGGGAGCCGTAGACGGACATGCCGGCTTCGGAGAGTTTGCCTTGTCTGCGTGCAGTGCGTCAGGATGGATGGGGGGACAGAACGGGGAAGGGAGGGGAGGGGAGGGGAGGGACGGACCGGGCTTTGCGGCGCTCGTAGATGTACGCCGGTTTCTGCTTGCTCATCTGTCGGTAGATGTACCACATCGCGAGCACGGTGATGACGACGCTGACGGCGACGACGGCGTAACTTGCGATGCGCTGGCTGGTGGTCTCCGCTGCGACGCCAAACGAAACGAAGGGGGGTCAGAAACACCGCAGCGAAGGGGAGGGACGGACGACGCACTGTCCGCGCCTTCGATGAGCACGCCGAGGTAGACGGTGACGAATTGCTTCGGGAGGGAGAGGATGGCGGCGATGGAGAACGTGATGATGCCCATGCCGCACGTGGAGAACACGGCGGTGGTGACTATTTCCAGCCGCCCAAAAATAACACGCATCGGCAATCAGCACACGACGCCACGCCCACAGCATCGGGAGAAGAGAAGGGGCAACGCACAATGACCGGGGATCGCACTCAAACGTGCAATCAGCGCGATCTTGAAGCCGCCCTCGCGCACGACGCGGGCGAGGATGCCGTAGGTAAAGTTGGTGCGCTCCAGCTTCTCTCCGCGCGCGCGACAGCACCACTTGAAAGCGCTGGGGATGACATCATCGCGGGTGCGTGGGCGAGGCAGGGTGGGAGAGCATAGCGTTCAGTCAGCATTCTCGCATGCACAGGAAAGTAGATGGTGCGCACTAGAAGTTGCCGACCTCGCCGAAGAACGTGCCGGCGGCGACGATGGCGAATCCAATCCATAGACCCCACACGACGCCACAGAGGATGGCGATGATTTCGTGGCCGAATAACTAAGGAGAGGCGGTTGGTGTCGGAAGAGGGATGAGGCGAATCCGAAGTGACTCACTGGGGGGAACGAGAGCACGAAGAGGATGGCGATGGGGATCACCCAACCAGCAGGAATACTGGAAAGCATTACTTCAGCGGCTGCGAATGGACGTCGGGCCCGCGCCAAGAGCAACGATGGGAGAAACGGGTTCGTCTTGGCGACCGCGTGCGCGATTGTGCAAACGGCGAAGGCGAAAGGCAGAGAACAAGGCGAACGAAGGAGAACAAGGACGCACCCTTTGATCTTGGTGGCGGCCGGCTTGAGCTTGTCGACGATTTGTTGGTGGTAGATGGTGAGGACGGCGGTGAGTATGCCGATGAGGATGATTCCAACGTAGTACCCTGCCACCCGTCTCAGCTCACACGCACACGCACATAGAGCAGGGAGGCACTAGAGGTGGAGAGAGAAAGCACGCACACGTCCACTCCTTCCGTATCCAAAACCGCCAGTTGCCCAGCCGTTTCCAGTCAAGCGCACCCTCCCGTTTGAGTTCTGCGGCCTCGCTCGGTGTCGGGCTGGGTGTGCGGGATATGGAGCGTGCGATCGGGTCCGCCTTCGAGGCGTTGGCGTTGAGGTGGATGCTGCTGGAGGAGCGTAGGTTGTCGTACCCGCCGCCGTTCGGGGGGTAGAGGTAGGGGCTGGCGGCTTGGCGCTCGCCATATGCCGGATATGGGGAGGACATCGAAGGAGTCGTCGTCGTCGTCGTGGTCGGTGAGCAGGAGGGGGGGTATCCAGAGGGCGTAGGCCCGAGCGAAAGAGCGGGAGGGGGGCGGGGAGCGTTGACGGCGGTGGGCGGGGAAAGGCGGTTGTGATGGTCTGGGCGAAACGAGGCAACCGCCTTTCCCAGTTTCCATACTTTGCTTCTCTTTCCCACGCCATTTTTATTCCTTTTTCCCCGCTTCGGTGGTCGGGGATATCGGCCCGCCATCCCCAAAGGCTGCGCAGTGCGCACCATGCTGAGCTCGCCGTCGAGGTATGATACAGTGTCATACAACTGCCAGCGTAATTGCGTACGGCATAAACCAGTAGGTACATATAACGTGCACGGGGAAAACCAGGAAAATAAAATAAAACTCAGTACGGTGTCCACGGTTTCAAGCGCGGCCGTCTTGAGTTCTCCTCCCTGTTACAAAAACAGTTCGTACGGTGTTTGTTCTGGGAGAAAGCGGGGTACATCCGTACCCGTGGGTATACAATAACAAGACTGTAATACATATACACATCGACACCATCCGAGTCTCCGTCCCCGAGAGTGAAAACGAAAAGCCCATTACGGGATAGGGGTCGAGACGCCCATGTTCGTGGCAGGGTACACCAACGTCATCCTCCCCGGCGTACGCATCTGCACCACCATACCCGCGCCCTGCCCTCGGATCATCGTGTACTTCCACCCGTCCGGCAAGATCTCGTTGAACCCCCTGATGAGGTCCGGGAAGTCCTTCAGCACGAACGCGATGTTGATCATCGTCTTCAGGATGTCCGGTCTGTGCGCGCACGCGCGGCCATCGCGGCGGTCAACGGGATCGCCCCGATGAGAGGAGAACGGACGCACGACACGCGGATCTCCAAGATGACTTCAAAAAGGTCGAAGTAGACGGAGCTTCCGCCCGGGGTCGCGTGGAGTGTATCGGCGACGTGGTCGAAGTGAGCGCCCGTGGCCTGCTCAGAAGCGGTGGTGGGGTTTCTGGGTTTGGTGGTGTTGGGGGCGCTGGTGGTGCTGGTAGCCCGTTTGGAGGGGCGAGGAGGGTGGTTAGGCATGGTTGTTGAGAGCGTAGAATGAGAGCGTGGGGAGGCGAAGAGTAAGGATAGGCTGTTGCCGTGTTGGCGCCGTCAGCCGCCTTTATATACCTCGACAGCCGCCATGTCCCAAGGCCACGTTGCGACAATCTACCTTTGTTGTGTCGCTCCTTTGTCTCCAGGAAAAGCCACCGATATCGGGAACGATTTCGAAGGGAGGTCAGAAAGCCCATCGATAGAACAATGGGCACGCAACTCCGCGCCGTAACGATCGGACGGCGTCGCACGTACACGGCACAGCGCGTGTCTTTTCGACAGATGCATGAACGTGACGGGGCGGGGACACGGTGCGACCATGGTTGCCACAAAAATAGATGTATGGGGGGAAGGATACACCGCTTCGATATGAAGAAAATTTGTCCACGAGCGGGACGTGTGAATGAGGGGGGTCTGGGATGCGACGACGGAGCATGACGGACGACCGATCAATCAGTTAACCATACGAACCGCGATTTTCTGTCCGCATGTACACGTCGGAACATCCCCATCCCTTCCATACTCACAGTCCCAGGGTTATTCCTCTGACCCATTCAAGATGAAACTTTGCAACTCGAGACAAGCGAGGGGTCTGGTCCAGATGGAGAGCTCATCGGTCCTTAAGATGAGCCCCCTCTTCATGGGCTTTAGACCACGCTGCTGACTGTTCGCGTTGGGGGATGAATTGAGAGCATGAACGCCGGGCCCGCGAGAAGGCTTGAAGTCGGGTTTGTTGACAGACTGTCTAGGCGGGATTTGCGATGGCAAGACAGCACGCTGGCTGCTGTGAGAGAAGAGAGGGGTTGTGGTGGAGCTGAGATGGGTACTTCTGTCAAAGCGAGTGCTTCGCGTCAGCCAGTCAGGTTTCGTCGAGGAGGAGGTGCGAAGATGGAGGAGACGAACTCGAACTTGAAGATCGTACGATGAGTCAGGAACGGGTGACGGCCCGGGTTCCCGCTTCGCCCTCACGCCACATTCAGCCACTGCTGCTTCACCATGTAGACAGTAGGGCCAGGCATTGTCGGCAAAGAGCTCTAGGGCGTGCAACTATATATACAGGTCATGGTGTAGCGTAACGATTATGCGGGAGATACTGAGTCTACATTTACAAGCATTATGAGGGCGTCCGTGATATCCAATACATATACAAACCGCGTCAGTCTTCCTCGACCTTGACGAGCACTCCGTCCCCGTCGTCTGCGGCTTCGTCCTTCACGAGCTTCGCGTTATCGTCCACCGTGTGTTCCTTGTGGATCAGAGCCTTCTTCTCGTCATCCTCGTCCTCATCCTTCACCAAAGTCTCGTTGCTCTCGTCGCCCGTCGACTTCTCCTCCTCCTCCTCGCTGTCATACTCGCCCGCCGCTATAACCACTGCACGCTCGTCTCCATATACGACAGAAGCGGGTCCTCTGTGAAAGAAAAGTCAGAACTCCAATCGCATCACAGGGTAAGGAGTACTCACGTATATTCAACGCCCTGCGCCCCAGATCAGCCAATGCTCAAGTATCTCCAAAGAAGAATCCCACGCACCCGATCCGACCACGCTATATGCGCTTTGAGCTCCGTCAACCCGAAGGAAAGCACCAACGTAAACGCCTGGGTGAAATACTCCGTATTCAGAGGACCCCGTCGCGGCGTGCGCGGCACCCCGGACACGTCCGCCGATACCGTGCACAAGGTCGTGAACATGTCTAACACCCCGTCCGGCTCGTCAAAAAACTGGAAACGAGCGAGACGACAAGCGAAACACTAGCCTGGATCCTCGTCCGCCCACTCTGGGCACGGACCTGCGCCGCGGTAGCACACGATCCGGCTTACAATCGTGTCGATGCCCTGCGCGGTGATCTTCCACAACGGTGTCTCGAATACGGTCGTCTCTGCCACGTGGGTGCCCTATATGCGACTGTCAGCGCACACATAATGAACGGCATATACCCCTTGGCCCACCTGCTCTAGCGTGCACGCGAACCCGCCCGGCACTACCATCCGACCGTCAAGATCGACGTATGCGTTCTTCGCACGCCGGCGGTGCTCTTCTTCTTCCTCGTTGTAAGTACTCACGACGTAAGTTCCATACGAGACCTTCGCGACACGGCTCGAGACGTAGTGGTCGACGTGGAACGAGACCACGCCCTCGGCCACAGCTTTGTTTCTGCGACGGAGGTGGGTACACGTCGAATATCCGAAGCCTGAGAGAGACGTACGTGTGACTGTCGGGTCTGAAGAGCTTGCGGCCCTGCTCCTGCAAATGGTCCCGAAGCTTCGCGTAGAGGAACTCGCTCGCAGCGAATCCACCGACAAGCAGGTACGTCTGCGCACCGTCAGTTGCGGCAGAAGGGGGATGAGGAAAGACATACGGAGATCTCGGCCGGGGCAGCCGCTTTGCGCTGTGCCTCGATAGTGCGGATGACACCGTCGATGGTCGGTTGGAAGAAGCCCGCGACCTCATCCCTGGTAGATCCTCCGTTAGAAACCGACTGCACAACAGAAGGGTCGGGACGTACACGGAGAGCTTGATCTGCCCGTTCCGGATCCCCGCCTGGGGGTCGCGGTCGGCGGTCATGTTGCTGAACTTGACGTACGAATCGCCCGCGCCCTTGAACCGCTTCTTCGTCGTCTTGTCGAACTCCTCCGAGATGGCGTGAACGTACTCGGGCGTGCCGAAGCGGGAGTCCTTGAGCCTCTCTGAACAGGTCTCGTTGTCAGCGGCATCGCGGTGAAAGGAACGGTAGAAGGGGCTCACTGGCGAGATAGTCCGACGCTCGCTTTCGAACGAGCACCGAGCCCTGGAAGATACCTGGGTTTCGCGTTAGCATCGGGTGGCTCCGATAGACAAACAGCGCGTACACTCTGCAGGGGCGATCTCCTCGATGGCGATGGGCGACGCCTCCGCGAACGTGTAGGTGCTGATGTCGACCGTGCCACCGCCAGCGTCGATGATCATGACATTCTTGCCCGTCTGGGTACACTGTCAGACGCCGCAGCCCGACGCAAAACAAAGCGAATACGCACCTCGATGGCGTCCGCCGCCAGCCCGCTGGCCACGCAATAGTGGAAGCTCGCCTCGCCCTCGGAGACGAACGTCACGCGGTCGTAGCCCTCCAGCGTGTCCGGCACCAAGCCGCCCAACACCGCCGCGCGCCGCATCGCGCTCTGCTGCGCGCCCTCCCACCCGTTCGGGTGGCTGAGCACGAAACGAACGTCCTCCTTGACCGAGTCCCAGAGCAGGTCCCCGCTCGCGTGGGTCTCCTGGATGAACGCGCGCGCGCGCGCGAAGAGGTACGCGTAAAAGTCGGCGAAGACGGCGACGATGTCTTTGTTTGGCGGGAGGTGGGCGGTGGGGATGGAAGGGTCGGGTGCGACGGCGGGCGGGCGGAGGAGGAGCTTGAACCTGCGTGGGGAGGTTAGGGGGTGACGGGGTAGCTGAGCGGAACGAAGAACGCACCATTCGAGTTTGAGTGGCGCGACCTCCTGCCAGTCGTCCTCCGAGACAAAGTCGTCGTCCAAAGACGGATCCTCGGCGCCCACAGCCAGCACCTTGCCGTCCGCGCTGTAGTAGATGACGGTTTGGACTTTGGAGTCACCCGCCTCTTGTCCCGGATACCTGTTCGACGCCCGCCCGGTCAACGTGAGTGCATGCACGCGAGCATGACAAAAGACACGGACCTCGTCACTGTCTTGATCTCAGGGACTTTTCCTGGGTCGAGCAACGCGTAGGAAATGCCACTGAAGGTGGTGCCGAGGTCGAACGCGAGGACGAGCTGACGCTTGGGACCTTCGAACGGCTTGCGGTTTGCGAATGACATTCGTGTGTTTTAGCGTTGATATGTATGCGTATGTTGTATGGTTGGAAGGCGGGGCGGTGAAGATGGCAGCCGAGGGGGGAATTTGAGACTTGAGTGCGGCTGTGGCTCAAAGGGTATGTAAGTGCTAGGCGCCATTAATCCACGCGTCGAGTCAACGCTTTCTCACTCTCTTCAGACTTGTTCACCTTCAGGTTCTTATAAGTTCTTTGGCGTGCGTGAGCTCGAAGGAGGGGGATCTGCGGAGAGAGAGTAGCAGCAGGTGGCAAGCGAAATAGCTGCGAAATGGAGGAAATAAATGTCATAAATAAAACAAAGATGACGCGCACGCGATCACATGAGCGTGAGAAGTAGTGCCAGCGGGCGCTTCTCGGCGCGGAGCGTGGCGCGGCTGAAGTTGTCTTTCACCACTTCTTTCCCCATCGCTTTCTGCGGGGCTTGCCCTGCCCCCAAACTCTCCATATTGACGAGCTTACGATACATATTAACGGTCTGCATAATCTGGTAGCCCCGGAAGTCCCAATCCACTGCTCCAGCTCGACGCTTGACGTGTGACGCACCAGCCAGTGCACAGCTCACTCTCGAGCGAACTGCGACGATCACAGCGCCGCGCACGATTTGACGAAGTGAGTACGTACCCTGAAAAACAGACCTTTGTCGCGACTTACACTTTGAAGATTTTTAACGATTCAGCCTTTCTACTTTTTACTATAACTTCCCAGGATGGCTTCGGTGCTGTCCGCATTCAACAACAACGCACGCTCCCATCCGTCCATGTCCGTTGTCGACGCGGACTCAGATGACGACTCATCTGAATCCGAGACGCACTGGAAGGTTTGCCCTTCTCTTATTCTCATCTGAAGTCATTGTTCAAACCCTGGCAGAAAGAGGCCATGCTGTGGAAAGACCGGTACCACTGGTCGCAGCGCCGGGGCGACGCCCTCTTCAAAGCCAACAACGAGCTCAAGCTAGAACTGGAACAGAAGAAAGACGCTTGCGCGCAACTAATGAGCAAGGCAAACGAGATAATAGGACATTACCACCAGAAAGACTCAGAGCTCGCGCACGCGCTGCAGGTCTCCAGCGAACGAGAAGAGGCACTGGCGCACGAGGAGGCGCGGAACGCAGAGCTCAGGGCCCTCCTCGAGATGCACGCGTCCGAACTTTCCGTCCTGAGAGCGTTCGCCCTTCCGACCGAACAGATCACGGACGTGCGCGTCGCGGAAATGGTCGAGGAGATCAACTACGAGATGGGCCAGACGGCGGCGACGCTGTCCGACGAGTACGCCGAGGTCCCCCCCTCGCCGGGCGAGTACACCAAGGAGGCGTTGAGCTCGCTGGACAAACGCGTCAGCCGCGGTGTGGCGAAGGTCCTCGCCAGCGCTGGGAGAAGCATCGAACAGGACGTCGCGATGCAGATCGCGCTGCAGGCGTGCATGTCCCTGCGTCTGAACCTCGCCATCCAGCGATGGTCGTTTGGGAGCCTTGCGGACGACGGCGCTCTCAAGGATGTTTCCAAGACCATTTCCGAGAACGGTGCGCATATATCTCAGGCTACTTCGCGTCGACGACTGACATCTGGCGCCAGAGCCCGAACAGGTCTCCCGGAAATGGCGCTCCCTGACGCACCAATACGCGCGTTGGACACGACAGGACCGCTCCAAGGCGCAGAAAACGATCGTGAATCACATCAAAGAGCACCTCGCAGACGTCCTCGTCGCCGCGGGCCACGCGTCCGACCATATGATGTCGCTCGCCGCCGTCCATGCGAGGGTCGGCGCGCACGTTTCCAATGTCGTTCGTCTCGCCTTCGAGCTGAACGAGGTCCTCGGGCAGGGGCTCGGCGCGTACGATATGAGCCCCGCGCACTTTTCCTACGGCACGACATTCGATCCGGAGACGATGCAGGACGGATATCCTACGACAATGCCTGAGGATATAGACGGCCGCCGAGGAAAGGTGCTGTGCACAACGGACCTAGGTTTGGTGCGAGTGATGAAAGGCAGGGAGGACGTTCTGGTCAAGCCGAAGGTGGCATTAGACGCGCTCATTTCTCCTGGCTATTGAGCGGGGTTTTACCGTCTTTTCAACTCACAGTGGCAATATCCAAAGCGTATCAGTTACTGAACAGCATACGAAGGCGTAAATATTATGCAAAGGCTGTAGCTACATGGGACTTGCCAATGACTTATAAGAGCAAATAATATTTCATGACATTGAGACACTGGTCGAGCCAACCAAATGCATTTTTACACTCTTCTGCTCTCTGCGAAGAGTGTAAACTCGAAAGCTGATGATTATGTACGAGGGACGCGGTCCGCGGTCCGGGACAATGCATGACAGCACAATCACGTGGGCGTGGGATAAAGGATTTGCCGAGCTGGTGGCGAGTTTGTCGTCTTTCAAGTTCTCAGTTTCTGTAAACTTTCACCATCTCCAAGCCGCTCTCTGTGGGACTTGTCCTGCTTCCGTTTCTCTAAGTTTATCACTGTAACGTGAACTCTCCCAAAAATCAATATTGACCAGCCAAACCCAGAGACGCCGTCACGCTCTCACTCCTTTCAGTTGACAAGTTCGGCGATAACGCCGCGACTCGGAGCGCATATCCTTTGACGAAGTGAGCAACCTATTGTCACTCTCGTCTATCGCATTCTGAAACCTTCCAACAGAATATTTTCAACCATAAAGTTAGGATGACATCGATACTCTCCGCCGCGAAGGGTGCCTTCGGAATGATACGCACCCCTCCGTCTATCATCGACATGGACTCTGAAGACGATTCCCCCGAGTTGGAGATGCAGGTCGGCCTCACCGCTTTTCTCCTTTTGAATTTTAACCACATAATACGACAGAGAGAGATTACATTGTGGAAGAGCCGGTTCCACCGGTCGCAGCGCGACGTCGATGCCCGCATCACAGCCAACAACGCACTTCAACTTGAACTCGAGCAATCGAAAGTCGCCTACGAGCAGCTCATGGACCAAGCAAATGGCGTCGTAAGACAGTACCACCGGAAAGACGCAGAGCTTGCGCACGCGCTGCAGGTATCCAGCGAAAAGGACCGCGCGTTGGCGCACGCAGAGACGCAGAACGCAGAACTAAAGGCCCTCCTCGAGGCGCGCACCTCCGAGCTCTCTGCGTTTCAGGACTTTGCCCCTCCGACGGAACAGGTCACGGACGTGTGCGTGGCGGAGATGGTCGAGGAGATCAACTACGAGATAGGCCAGACGGCGGCCACGCTGTCCGACGACTACGCGGACGTTCCCCCCTCGCATACCGAGCATGCGAAGGACGCATTTAGCTCGCTGGAGATGCGTGCGGGTCGAGGGGCAGCGAAGGTCTTGGCCAGCGCTGGGAAGGGCCTCGAGCAGGACATCGCGATACAGATCGCGCTGCAGGCGTGCATGTCCGCACGCGCATGCAATATCCTCAACCGATGGTCATTCGGAAGCACGGCGGACGACGCCGCTCTCAAGGATATTTCCAAGAATGTGTCCGAGAACGGTTCGTATACTCCCCCGAATTCCTTCGCCCCTACGACTCACTATCATTCTGAATTTATCCACAGAACCGCCACACGTCTCCCGGAAATGGCGCTCCTTGACGCACCGACACGCGCGCTGGACACGCCAGGGCCGCTCTAAGGCGGAAACTACGAACGTAAATCACATCAAGCAACACCTCGCCGACGTCCTCGTCGCAGCGGGCCACGCGCCGGACCAAACGACGGCGCTCGCCGTCGTCTATGCGAAAGTCGGCGCGCACGTCTCCGAGGTCGTCCGTCTGGCGTTCGAGCTCAACGAGGTCCTCGGACAGAAGCTCGGCGCATACGATATGCATCCTGCGCACCTGCCGTACGGAACGACATTTGACCCAGAGACGATGCAGGATGGATATTCTACCGCCGGGACTGGGGATGTAGAACAACGTCGCGGGAAGGTGCTGTGCACGACGGATCTGGGCCTGGTGCGTGTTATGAAAGGGAGGGAAGATATTTTAGTCAAGCCGAAGGTGGCTTTAGACGCTCTCATATCTCCTGACTCTTGAGGGATAGTCTACTTATGCACGGTTGCATACACATTTTTTTCATGATGATACTCTTCAGAGAAGGATAATTCGATAACAAATGAAAGCGAGAAACGTTACAACAGCAGAAGAGGCCGTAGGACAAAATAACACACAGAGCCCGCCAATATGAGAAGGTAAAGTTTTACAATCGCGGAACGGGAGACCAGGGCTGGAGGAAATTCAGATATCTCGAAAGTGACGTGAAAATAAGAAGTCCTGACCTCTGAACACGGGTTTACCCTTGACAAGCTTGATACTCTCTAGCTCTTCCCCGACGGCGGTTTCGTCGTCGCTATAATCGTCCTCGGGAATCACGGAGTAATCGTCGTCGTAGACGATCGAAGCTGGTCCCCTGTAGCCGTAATTGTAAGGTTTTCACTCATGACATGAAATTTGCAGGCCAACTCACGTATGCTCCACCCCCTACGATTTTAGATCAGTCTTCCGCGAAACTTTTCAAGAACACAGAAAACGCACCTGATCGCACCACGATATATGCGCCTGGATTTCCGTCAAGCCCAAAGACAGCACCAACGTATAATCCCTGGGTGAAGTATATTTTTCCACCTGGGCCATACAAGGGGACGCGGGGCACCTTGGACACATCCGCCGACACAGTGCACAAGTTCACGAACAAGCCTAAATGAAGGTCAGCGGAAGGAGTGCAATATTACCGCGCCATCCTCACCTGGGTCCTCATCCACCCACTGTGGGCACGGACCCCTTCCCCTGTAACATGCGATCGTATTACTAACCGTGCCGATGTCATACTCATTTCGCCACGTCAATGACATCTTGAACACGGTCTCCTCAGCGACCCGTGTCCCCTGAGAAAATCAACATTGGTTCTCGACAGATAGGAAAGGCTCGATCCACTGACCCGCGGTAGCATACAACAGAACAGACCATTGATCTTCACACATCCGTCCGCGCCCATGAATGTATTCTGTGCGCGTTTCAAGTGCTCTGGATACGCCGGGTTGAAGCCTGTAGAAGAGTAGGTTCCATACGACATCTTCGCCCCGGCTTGAGACGTAGTGGTCGATGTGGAACGAGACCGCGCCTTCTGCCACGGCTTTCCTCCTGTACCATACGTTGAGTGAAGCGAATAACATATATTAAGTGCACAGAGTGCACGTGTGATCATCAGGCCGAAAGAGTGTCAGTCCTTGGTTCGAAAGATAATCGTGGAGTCTCGCGTAGAAAAATTCGTTGGCGCCGAGCCCGCCAACGAGAAGGTAGGTCTACGTTCATAAGGTATCAGAAACAAAACTGGTGATCCACCCTGAGGAACAATCCTGAGAAACACGCACCGATATCTCAGCAGGAGCTGCGGCCTTGCGCTGCGCCTCGATGGCGTCGATGACGGCGGCGAGTGGCGGCTGAAAAAAGCCTGCGACTTCCTCTCTACACCTTAATCAGAAGCGCGCTTGTGGTGCATAGGTGCGAGGACATAAGTACGCAGAGAGCTTCATTCGGCCATTCCGAATGCATCAGGAAAACCCTACCGTGCAAATACCTTGCAAAAATCGCTAAATTAGCAGGGCCTGACAAAATCATGCAAACGGCTCGCAAATGCTTCTGGGAGCGTTCTCACGCTCTCGTCTGCTCACTCGAAAGGTTCTCACGGCTCACCGCACAGCACCGTGCGCTTGTGATTGGCTAGACTACACCGTGTGAATTCCCCGTTCACTTGAGTTGCCAGCGAGACGAGTCGACGACTTTGCGTTTTCTTCAACCACCACTTCCTTCCGCTGGCAGTCTCTTGACGCCACCTTTCTCTTCTTACTCTCTCCTCAACGTCACTCCGTCAAGTGACCCGACACATTACATATAACATTCCTTTACGCGCGAGTTGGCTGATGAGGGTAACAGTGGCCCGTGCGTGGGCCATTGACAGTTGACAAGGACGACGCGCGAGAGGGTTGACAGCGTCACAGCTTCGGAGTCACTAGGGCTAGTGGTATGTCTCCACTCCTTTCATATCCTTCTTTTCTCATCACTCTTACAGCCCATGCGCGGGGGTCAATCTCGGTGCAAGTTTGAGCATAAGCTAGCGATGCTTTGGTGAGTACTAAATAGTGCCGTTTCGTGCCGTATTTTCCGTCACTCATCATTTTATTTATAGGTACCCTAGTATCTGTACGTGCAACAGCTGGTATAGTCGTAGAGTGGGGATCTCACGCAGGATGGTGTTGGAGCAACGAGCGGGTATGGTGGCACAACGCAAGATCGCGTGGGTGACGGAGGTGACATACTGGACGAAGTATGGTGGATAGGGGAGGGGTTTTGGTGAGTTTACGCGGTCGTCGCGGTCACATGTCGTGCTGCTGAACTTGATGTGCGAGTCCTCGTAGCCTTTGAATCGCTTCTTCGCTGTCTTGTCGAACTCCTCCGTGATTGCCTGGACGTAGGCGGACGATCCAAAACGAGTATAGCGGAGTTTTTCTGGGGCACGTTCGTGTCATTGTCGGCTGTGGATGTATGGTGAAGGGAAGTGTATACTCACTGGCGAGATAAGCGGAGGTGCGGTTGCGAACGATCACAGATCCCTGGAGGATGGCTAGTATAAACGTCAGAATCGGGTAGCTAGTGTAAAGGGACACGACTTACAGTCCGCTGGCGCAATCTCTTCGACGGAAATAGGAGATCCCTCAGAGAAGGAGTAGGTACTGAGATCGACCGTGCCTCCACCGGCATCGATGATCATGATATTCTTCCCCTTCTAAAACCAGAGTCAGAGCTTCCGAATGAAGAGTAGGAACGTAGACCCACATCAATCGTATCCATTGTCAAACCGATGGCAACGCAATAGTGAAGGCTCGCTTCGCCCTCCTGAGACGAACGTAACTCGCTCATGCCCCCTTAGCGTATCCGGAACCAGCCCGGCCATAACTGCGGCGCGGCGCATCGCGCTCTGCTGCTTACCCTCCCACCCATTCAGGGTGACTCGGCACAAAGTGCGCGTCGTCCTTAACCGAATCCCAGAGCCGATCTCCACTTGCATGCGTCTCCTGGATGAAGGCGCGGACATGTGCGTAAAGGTACACGAGGTAGTCGGCGGCGACGCCAAGGAGGTTTTTGTGAGGGGGTAGTTTGGGAGAGGGAATGGAAGGGTCGAGGGGGGCTGTAGGTGGTCGGAAGAGGAGCTTGAACCTGTACCAAGCTGGTCAGGACGATGGCGGTATGATGAAGGAGACAGTACACGCACCATTTCGACTTTCAGCGGTTTGAATCCTTTCCCCTCATCTTCTGAATCTGATCCATCATCGGAGTAAGGATCCTCTTGCGTCCGCCGCGATCACCCTCCCCGCTAGCGTCGTAGTATAAGACGGTCTGGACCTTGGCATCGCCTGCCTCCTGTCCACGGTATCTGCTCACCGTCCAGGCGTCAGACCTGCACGAAGTGACAGGTGGGTTAAATCGCTCACCTCGTCACGGACATTATCTCCGGAACCTTGCCTGGGTCGAGCACCACGTAAGAAATGCCACTGAATGTCGTTCCCACGTCGAACGCGATGATGACCTGGCGCTTGCAGCCAGCAAACGGTTTGCGCATGTCGAGGAACATGGTATAGGGGTGCTTTTAGATATCGATATGAAACCTATTTGGTGATTTTTGTGGTGTAGAGGATATGGGGTGGCGACCAGTCATCCTGCAGTGCACTCATGCTTATATGTGGCAGACCACGCATATCTGTGGCTCAAAGGGAAAAGTGTCAGGACTAACCGCGTATTGGCTTGCAAACCCCTTCCAGGTGCATTGAAGGGATGTGCAGACCTTCGCGTTTACTTGTTATAAACCCGTTCTAGCGTCAAGAAGGATAAAAGGTCAAAGAAAAGTTCGGAAGTCCGAGTCCCGAGAGGCGGAGGCGTCGGAAGTTCAGCCACGTGGACGGAGGTTGTGGGTTACAAGTCCGGGCCGAAGAGCGCGAAGTGCTTGAGCCTCGTGGCCTTCATCGTCCACGGCTGTCCACGGCCCTCGTCAACGCACCCTCTCCTGAAACGACTTCCTACTATTCACGATGTTTCCCTCCTCACAGGCTCTCTAAACCTCGCTGTCTCTGTATATTACCACTCCCCACATAGCCTGTGGGCATCTGGGTAGGTCTGATGATAGATTGCCGGCGATCTTGAGTTCAAACGCGACTCGAATCCTAGGACAGGTTCCACTGCCTAGTCTCCCAGAGGCAGACGCGATAATTCGTCAACACTTCTCAAGTTCAGGATCCTCTTATCTGGCGTTCCACCTCTCCGGGGCCCGTCATACGCAACAAACCAGACCGCCGGGGTCCACGAAGTCCTTCATCTTTCTGTAAAAGACATATCTTGGACCATGGGGAATGCACAGTCAAACCAGTCGAATACAGATCGGGAAACTTTACTGGCACGTAATATCATCTCTACCTCAGTGGTTATTTGCTGACTTAAATGCGACAGAAGGAAGCCAATAAATGGAAGGTACGGTATTATGAAAATCGAGAGGAGCTAGACAAGGTCGCTCGAGAATGCGGCGATGTTCATGACGAAGTGCAACGATCCGAATGGGCGCGCAGGCGAGCCGAGGTTGACCTCTCGTCCCTAAAGTGCGAACGCGACGAGGAAAAGGCCAATTTCTCCAAGGTACTTGACAATAAAGGACATGCGTTGGCCCACGCGGAGGCGCAGAGCGAAGAGATGAAGGCGTTGCTCGAGAGACGTTCCTGCCGAGCTCGCACACACAATGCGCGCGCTGGAGGACTCCGAGACGACATTGAAGACGCTCCTCGACGAACGCACCGCCGAGCGCGCCGCTTTTGAAGGCATCGCATCTTCTGCAGACCAGATCGCAGATGTGCGCGTCGTGGAGATGGTTGGCGAGCTCAACTACGAGATAGGCCAGGTGGCGTCCTTGCTGGTATTCGACGACTTCCCTGGGGCTGCGCCTGCTACTGGAGAGCACGTACGGGAGGCATTGCGAGTGCTGGAGAAGCGGGTTGGACGCGGGGTGTCGGCAATTCTGTCCCAGGCAGGACGGGGCATCGAAAAGGATATTGCGATGCAGATCGCATTCCAGACGTGCGTGTCCTCGCGCGCGCATTCGATCATCGAACGGTGGTATTTCGGGAGCTTGAGTGACGACGATTCCGTCCTGCATGTTTTGCACGACACCCCCCAGAGCGGTACGCCCGTCCACTTGCTGCCCGTCTCCGACTCAGCCAGTGTCACTTACCGCGCAAACCGGTTTCAGAGACCGAGAATGTCACTCAGGAGGGGCACGCCCGCTCGCACAAGTATGCTCGCTGGACACTGGAAGATCAAGCCAAGCAGGAGAAGTCCTTGGCCTTGAGCATAAGTCAGCTCTTAGGCTGTGTCCTTGTGGCGACCGGCCACGCCCTCGACAAGTCCGTTGCGCTTTCCACCATAAACGAGAAGGCCGGGGCGCCTGTCTCTGAGGTAGTCCGTCTGGCGCTCGCGCTGAACGAGGTTTTCGGGCAGACGGACGAGATGGAGGTGGTGCACATCTCGCACGGTAAGAAGTTCTGCGAACAATACATGGAAGACGGGTACTCCACGGCGGTGTCTGACGAGGACACTGCGTCGCAAGGCCTGAAGGCGCCACGGGTGCTTTGCACCACCGATCTTGGATTGCTACGTGTGACGAATGGTGTGGAGGATATCCTGGTTACACCGAAGGTGGTACTGGACACTCTTATCCCCCGTATGATCTGAACGACTGCTACATATGACTCTGGCACTGTACTACTAAGTATTACCTCGTGTATGACTGACTGGAGTCGGCAACGGCTTTGGGGTTGTGGGTTTCGTTTTCCTCTTGTATGCTATGTTTGTGAGTGTGTGTACATGTACCTACGATGTTATCCTGTGCTGTAGTCTTATGTACTTTCTGCATCCTCTTGTCGCTGACGGTACGAAGAGTTGGACTTACGGCAATTATCGGCCTGGACGGGCGCTTCAATAGCGGAGTTGAAGACAAGTTGAAGCGCGGCTACTTACCAGCCTCGTTGTTTTCGACAACCATCATCATCCTGCGTCTCGTGTCACAACCACCCATCTGTGGGTATTTTCCCCATCGAAAAGACCAAAAGTCCCTTGACATCAGATTCCTCACCTCTCTATACGTTGCTCGCTTCTCAAACCTCGACGATCTCAACTTGGTAGTAGGCCCTTTTGCGCAAGTTCACACGCAGCGATTCTGAGCTACGCAATGCTCGCCTCTTCCTCGATGGTCGATATGTCCGGCACGGGTGTGCATGCAGTGGAAACGGTTGAGGACGATCTAGAAATGCAGGTGCGTCGTATCCTCTTGCGCCGGGACCTCCGACTCACTTCTTGAACGCGAACTTAAGACAGAGGTGACTAAATGGAAGACGCAATACAAAACAACACGGCAGCAGCTCAGCAAGCGTCACCCAAGAGATTAAAGATGTCCATAGCGATCTAGGACGATACAAAGCCGGCGCACGAGGAAGTCGTGGACAAATACAAGTCCTTGCAAGGCGAACACGACGAAATAAAAGCCGAGCTCGCGCGCGCGAGGCAGGCGTTGGATGACAGATCGTACGCGTTGGCTCAGGCTCAGGCTCGAAGCAAAGGTATGAAAGCGCTGCTCGAGACGCGCACCACCGAGCTCGCGACGGCGATGTGGAAATTAGAAAAAAAGGGGCGTTCCGTGGAGAAAAAAACCGAAGATGTGAAGGCGATGAGGGCGTTGCTCGACGCACGCACCAACAAGCTGGCGGACACGACGCGGAGGTTGGACGAGAGAGCGCGGGAGTTGGCCTACGCGGAGGCGGAGAACAAGGAGACGAAGGCGCTGCTCGAGATGCGCACCACAAAACACGCGGAGGTGGCGTGGACATTGACTCGCAAGCTCGCGGACACGACGAGGGAGTTGGACGAGAGCACGCGCGCGCTAGCCGACGCGGAGGCGAAGAACGGAGAGACGAATGCGTTGCTCGACCGGCGGGTTGCTCAGCTCATGCACACAATGAGGAGATTGGAGGAAAGAGATCCTGCGCTGGCCCGCGCCGAGGCGAAGAACGTAGAGATGAAGGCGTTGCTCGATAGACGCACCGTCGAACTCTTGGACACCATGCGGAGAGTGAAGGCGTTGGATTCAGTGCTGGCTGACGAGGAGGCGAAGAGTGAGGAAACGATTTCCCTCCTAAAGATGCGCATCGCAGAGCTCAGGAGGAGGTTAGTTCAGAGGGGTGAGGCTGAATAAGTACATCGACTCACGTCTGCTTTCGGAGACTACAGACGGGAGTTTTGCTGGTTGTCATTGTTTGTCACCTGTCATGTTTTCTAATGAACTCGAACTCAGAAGAACTTTGAGTATAGTTCTGGTCCCTGGAAATGGTAGTTCTGCGTGTCCGTCAACTTCGAAAAAACGAGGAAGCCCGCTGCGGCATGGCCGGTCCGGGCGGGTGCTTCAGCCTTCTGGCCCTGGGCGGCGCCGCGGCGGGTTGCCGTTGTTCCAAGCGCTCGAGCCTCGTTGTCTTCGACAGCCATCGACGTCCTCTCCTAGGCTTCCGCCTCGTCTTGTAACGATCTGTCTGCGGCCGTTTCACATTTGACGAGCACTTCAAGGTATACGAATCCACGCTGTGCCTCCCATACCGCTGCATCCGTTCGCGTACGATCACACGGCGCTCAAGGAGAAATCGTTACTTACAATCCTAGGACAGGTTTCGTGCAAAGATCCTGGGCCTGTTAGCGCACAAGGAACATCCACATTGGAGGAAGTGCAGCTGAATACAAGCCTGAGTTCCCGTCCTACGAAGTACCGTAAGCTATCCACGTAGTAGTGTCGCCGACGACGTTCATCTCTCTTGGGCCATTCACAGGCGCATCGACTTCACATCACACTTGATGACAGGGCTCATCTCCCTCGCCAAGGATACTTACGGGTACTTCACTCGCTCCCCGGAATCGGTTGCGTATACGGACTCCAGTGAATCCATACACGACCCAGAAATGCATGTGCGTCATGTCATCTTCAGTCAGGGCTCCACATTGACTTCAATACGGCAGCCGGACACTAGGAGATGGATGGTGAAATACCAAGAAACACGGCAGAAGCACGATAATCTCAAACGAGAATTCGATGTCGTTTCCACCAACCTCGGACGATACAAAGCGGGCTACGCAAAACTTGTGGACAACTTCAATTCCCTGGTCGATAAATGCAATTCCTTGGAAAATAAATACAATGGGAAAAAGGACGAGCTCGCGCGCACGACGCAGATGCTCGCAGAGCGGGAGCGTGCGCTTGAACGCGCTGAGGCGAAGAACAAAGAGATGAAGGACCTCCTGGACACACGCACCGCCGAGCTCACTGCCTTCCAGGATTTCGCGCCATCAGCAGAGCAGGTCACGGATGTGCGCGTCGCCGAGATGGTCAACGAACTCAACTACGAGATAGGGCAAACGGCGTCCTCGCTATCCGATGACTACACAGAGGCGGATCCCTCTCCTGGCGAGGACGTGAAAGAGACATTGCATATGCTGGGCAAGCGGGTTGGGCGTGGGGTAACGGTGATAGTTTCCCATGCTGGACGGGGTGTCGAGCAGGACATTGCCATGCAGATCGCATTCCAGGCGTGTATGTCTGTGCGCGCACATTCCATCATTCAACGGTGGTGTTTCGGGAGGTCTGCAGACGAGGACCTCCTCATCGATGTCTGGCGCCAAATCTCCGAGGGCGGTACGTAGGCTTTTCCGTATCCACCGGTTTGTTTGACGTTCAAATGGACTTCAGAGCAGGTACACGTCTCCCGCAAGTGGCGCTCCCTCGCGCGCCAGTACGGTCGCTGGACGCGGCGGGATCGCCCCAAAGCGGAAGGGAAGTACGTCGCAGACATCAAAGAGCTGCTCGCAGACGTACTCATCGCGAGCGGACATGCCACCGACAAGACCTCCGCTCTTTCCTCTATCCATGCCAAAGTCGGCGCTCACATCGTGGAAGTCGTGCGTCTGGCCTTTGAGCTGAACGAGGTACTCGGGCAAAAACTGGGCGCGTACGAGATGGAGACGCTTCGTGTCTATTCCAAAGAACCCTACGATAGCGACGAGATGGTGGACAGCTATTCGACGTCGGATCCTATTCACGATGACAATACGCGGCGAAGGTTGGTGCTTTGCACTACTGATCTCGGCCTCCTGCGTATCATGAACGGCGAGACGGATATTTTGGTGAAGCCAAAGGTGGCTCTGGATACGTTGGTAGTTTCACATGCGCCTTGATCGATTTCAACCTGTGTATCATCTGTACTTGCTGTACTTACAAGTGTCTGCTTCGGTCCAGGTGTTTTGTGACCGATCGCGACGAGTTGTTCCATCACACTCGCGTCTCGTCACACATTTTCCCCCTTATGTTTCTCTTCTCCGAATCTGGAATGCGTTCTCCATGTATATGTATCCGTACTTTGAATGTATCCATACGTTCCTCACGGGGACCAACCTACCATCCGAGGACCAGAAGTCGCGCCATATGATGGTGATGGTGAGCGGTGACGAAAGGCACGGCTGCGTACGTGCGAGCCGAGATCACGTGCTGGAAAAAAGAAGTTGGGAGTTTGGGGAAAGGGAGCCTTTGTGAGCCAACGCCCACTTCCCGTCGGCGCAACCCTCCCTGCTCTCTCCCAGTTTCCCTCACACATCATGAACTTCCTCACCCGCTGGTTCACCTCCACCCCCAAGGCATCCTCCACGACCTCCACGGTGTACTGGAACATCTTCAACAGGGCCGCCAGCAAGCAGCAGTCCATCGCCTCAGCAAGACCCCGACGACAGCGATGACGAGGACGACGAAGAGGACGACACCACCACGAACAAAGAGGACCCGCTCGAGGAGGCCCGCCGCGAGTGCACGGCGCTCGAGGAGAAGCTGAAAGAGAGGGACGCAGAGCTCGAGCAGACCGAAGGCCGACGTTGCGCGCCTCCAGTCCCAGCTCACGGACGCCCAAGCCACCGCCCAGCGCCTCTCGCGCTCGCTCGAGGACTCCGAGGCCGCGCACGCGCGCACGACGGCGGCGAAGACCCAGTCCCAGACGCACGCGGCCGCGGTCGAGAAGCGGCTCGCGCAGACGAACGCCCTGCTCGCGACGCGGACGGAGGAGCTCGCGGCCGCGCAGGTCTTCCTCGGCACGCAGGAGTCGTACACGGACAAGCAGGTCGCGGACGAAGTGACGGGGCTCAACTACGACATCTCCCAGGTCGCCGTCGCGCTCGCGGACGCCGTCGTCCAGAGCCAGACGGAAGGCGCAGGACGAGGGATCGGCGGACGTGGCGGAGGCCACCGCGCGCGTGGCCCAGTGGCTCGGCGCGGAGCTCGTGCAGGATCTCAAGTCGGTCGACCACGCCGAGGACCCGCTCTTGCTCGAGATCGTCTTCCAGGCCGCCATGGTCGACGTGGCCCGGTCCGTGATCACCGCCTGGCACTTTGGCGAGGACGCGTCCCACGCCTACCTCGACCAGATCTTCCTCGCCCTCGCCGGCCAAGGTGCGCTTTTTCTGTTTTTATCTTATTTTCCCTGTCATCCATGTGCTTATACGTCCGTGTCTCCCTCCCCAGAGCCTGGCGCGATCTCCGGCCGCTGGCGCGTCCTCACCCGGCAATACTCCCAAGTCGCCCTCTCGCCCGCCTCCTCGGACCCCGAATCCACCCTCGTCTCCCGGCTCGTCTCCCTCCTCGCCTCCGTCCTCCTCGCCTCAGGTCTCGCCTCCGCCCGCGCCCCTACCGAAGCCCTCATCCGCGATCGCACCCTCGCCGAACTCACCGACGTCGTCCGCATCGCGCTCAAGGTCAACAAGATCGTCGGCGAGGGCATCACCTCCGGCGTCATCGCGCCCCTGGTTGTTGCTCGCGATACCGCGTTCGACGCGGAGGCCATCGACGACGCGTACAGCGGTGACGGAGAGAAGGGCGCCGTCCTGTGCACGACGAGCCGTCGGCCTCAAGCGCGAAGTGCGCGCGGAAGGCCAGGTCAAGGACAGCACCGTCCTCGTCAAGCCCAAGGTCGCCCTCGTCTCCGTCCTCGGTGTCCTCCCCAAGCGCGTCGTGCATGTGGAATCCCTCGAAGCGCCCCCGCCCGCCGATGAGCCTGTGGTGGTCGAAGCCGCCGAAGACCCCGTCGTGATCGAGACCGCCGCTGTCGTCGCCCCCGTCGTTGCCTTGGCCGTCGCAGAGGAGACCCCGGCCCCGGTCGAGGTTGAGTCCAAGGAGATCATCGAGGAGGCTGCCCCCGTCGAGCCCGCTACCGCCCCCGTCGTCGTCGAAGAGTCTGAGACGGTTGCGGAAGAAACCACTGCTGAGGATCCGGAGGTTGTCGATGAGCCCAAAGCTGGCGAAGAGATCGCGGAGGAGGTCAGCGCCGTCGAGCCCGCTCCCGTTGAGGCCGAGGCCACTGAGGCCGTCGTTCAAGCGCCCGTTCCCGAGGACGTCCCTGCTGTTGAACAAACCCCCGCCGTCGAAGAACCTGTGGACTTTTGAAGCGCCTGCCGTCGTCGAGGCGGCTGTGGTTGCGGAGGAGACGCCCGCCATCGAGGAGCCCGTCGCTGCCGATGCGATTCCTGAACCCGTTGTCGATGAAGCCCCAGCCGTCCCCGAGGAAGCTCCTGTTGTCGAAGCGGACGCCGCTCCCGTCGCCGAGGCCAGCGAACCCGTCCCGGAAGCTGAAGCCGTCGAAGAGCCCGTCCCGGCCGTAGAGACGGAAACGCCCGAGGTCGTCGAGGAAGCTCGTCGCGGAGACCAGCGAGGAAATCCCTGCGCCTGTCGAGGAGGAAGTGGCACCTGTCGCTGTGGAGGAGTCTGCGCCGGTCGAGGAGCCTGTCGTCGTCGAGGTCGTTCCTACTCCCGTCGAAGAACCTGTCCCCGCGCCCGTAGACGACGCCGTTCCCACCCCCGTCGAAGAGCCTGCTCCCGCGCCCATCGCAGAGCCTGCTCCTGCTGCCGAAGAGGATTCCCCCGTCCCCGTTGAAGAGACCCCCGCCGTCGACATCGATGTCTCTCCCGAGCCCGAGGTCGCGATCGAGGAGGTCGAGGAGGTCGTTGCCGGCCACCGTCGAAGAACCCGTCGTCGCTGCCGCGCAGGTGAAAGAGGAGGCGGTCCCCGCCGTTGAGGAGGAAGAGGCGCCTCGCGCTGTGGAGGAGGAGGTTCCCGCTGTGGAGGAGGTTCCTGCCGTTGTGGAGGCTGTTGCGGAGGACGTGCCCGTCGCTGTGGAGGAGGAAGCTGTCCCCGTCGCCGCTGTGGAGATCGAATCGGCTCCCGAGGATGCTCAAGAGCCTGCTCCCGAAGTGGAGGCGGAACCTGTCGTCGCTGCTGAGGAGGAAGCTGTCCCCGCTGCCGTCGAGGAGGAGGTTGTGGAGGAGGAAGCTGCCGTCGAGGAGGGGGCTGTGGCGGAGGAAGCTGTCGTGGAGGAACAGGCTGTGGCAGAGGAAGACGTGGCGGAAGAGGTCGTTCCCGCTCCTGTTGTGGAGGAGGAAGTCGCCCCCGTCGCGGCCGTGGAGGAGCCTGTCGTAGAGGACGTCGTCCCAGCTGTTGAGGAGGAGACCGCCGCCGAAACCGTGCCGGAGGAGTCCGCTCCTTCAGCGGCCGAGGAGGAACCCGTGGTCGTCCCCACCGAGGAGCCCGTCGCTGTCGTCGAAGAGCCCACCGTTGACACCCCCGCGCCCGTCTTCGAAGAACCTGTCGCCGCCGCACCCGTAGAGGAAGAGCCAGCCGCCATCGCCGAAGAGGCTGCCCCCGCACCCGTCGTGGAGGAATCCGCGCCCGCAGCCCTTGCCGACGAAGAGCCCTCTCCTGCCGTGGATGAGGCTCCCGTCCATGTCGTCGTCGAGGAGCTCGCGCCGGTTGTTGAGGATACACCTGCATCGGAGGAGCCCGTCGTCGCTGCTGAGGAGGTGGCCCCTACTCTTGTCGTCGAGGAAGAGGCTCCTGCTACTGTCGAGGAGGCCGCTCCCGTCCGTTGCCGAGGAGGCTGCCCCAGCCGTTGTCGAGGACCTTGCGCCCCCTATTGACGTTCGAGGAGGCCCGCTCCAGTTGTCGAGGAGGTCGAAGATGCTCCTGAGACAATCGAGGAGGCAGAGGTCAGCACCGAGGAGCCCACGCCTGCCGCCGCCGTAGAGGACGTCGCTCCGGTCGTCGAACTCGAAGAAGCCATCCCAGTCGTCGTCGAAGCCGCCCCAACGGTCGAGGATGACGTCCCGGTTGTCGAAGATGTTTCCCCAGACGTGGCAGAGTCCGCGCCTGTCGCTGCGGACACGCCCGCTGCGGTGGAAGAATCCGCACCGGCACCTGTGGACGTGGTCGAGGAGGCCGCGCCGGTCCCCGTCGAGGATCCCGTTCTCGATGTCGTGGAGGAGGCCCCCGCTCCCGTCGTCGTCGAAAGTGCCCCGGAGCCCATCGTCGAGGATGTCCCTGCGCCTGTCGAAGATGCTCCCATCGCGGAAGCAGTGGAGACTTCTGAGCCGGAGGTCGTCGCTGAAGCCGAGCCCGTGGTCGTCGCGGTGGCGGATGCCCAGGACGAACCTGTCGCTGAGTCTGTGTCGGAGCCGGAGCCGGAGGTCGTGGTGGAGGCTGTTGAGGAGGAGGTGCCTGTCGCGGCGGTCGAGGATGCGAAGGACGATGAGCTCGTCGTTGTCGAGGCGTCTGACGCGGTCGAAGTGCCCGAGGCTGGCGAGGTCGCGGCGGAGGAACACGCGGTGGAGGCCCCTACTCCGTCGGCCATCGCGGAGGATGCGCCCGTCGCCGCTGTGTCTGTGGAGGCGTAGGAGAGAACGATCTAACTGGAACCGGGATCTCAGAGCACGGCTGCACGCATCTTGTATACTTTCTTTCTCCCCATTCTGACTCGAGCACGGTTAATCGTACGTGTAGCCGCATACATAATGTACCTATGAATTACTTACGAACCCCTTTCTTCTGTGATGAAATTTACGACGTTTTTTTCTGCTTTCCGTTCTTGTGCGATCGTGTGAGGTATTGATAGAAAGATCGGAGACGGAGGTGGGTTACGATGCTATGATGCGTACGATTCAGAAGAACGGGGAACGCGTACGGGTCTGAGTACAAATATAGATACGCTGAGAGCTGTATATACCGTCGTGTGAGTATAATGTATGGATGTACATTGGATGTACAGGTCCCGAGAGCTCCCCACCCGTGCTCCGAATGTGACCTTCCCAGTTCGAGACCCCTCGCACTCTCTTCGCCGGCGCAGATGATTCGAACAATGCGCCCGTTGTCGTCACAAGAGCCATGGACTTGCGTGCGGGGTGGTGGGCACGAGGTCAACGCACCTTGTCCAGTCGACCGCGGGTCCGAGCGGGGAATTCGGTCGAGAGGGTATAAGAGGGAGTGTTCGCGCCGGAGAGGGATGTCCACCTGCGTACAGCGAAGATAACCTCCACATACACCCTTGGCATTGTGATGCATACGAGCACTGGTACGTGGGCCCCTCGTCAGATCAAGACCATGCGCACGCAAGAACTGACGCACCGCTCAGAACGCGCCGCCACCGCCCAGTCCGCGATCCCGAAGCAGTCCGAGTGGGATTTCGCAACGGGGAACTACCCTCCGCCGATACGAGGGTACGTCTACCGTCTATGCGGTCTGTTATGGTCTGTTGCATCGATCCTGGAACGGTTTGTCAGCCCCGCCCAGCGTGTCGTACGGCTCAGCAAGTCCTCAGTTCCGGCGAATAAGTTCACGGCAGATCTGGACGGGGAGCAGCTGGGAGGGCCGCGACGAGGCGAGGGAGGCGTTGGCTAAGCGGTACCGAGAATCCGTCAGGAGTTTGAGCGTGAGCGCGACGAGGACCTATCGAGAGTGGTTGGCCTGAACGGGGAAATGGGAGGAGGAAATACAATTCTTTTTTGAAATCGCGAATAAGTATGTATATTTACGCACCATAACCCTAGCGTGAGAACCGGATAAGTCCTTTACCGGGTCCGACTCCCAGCCTTCCTCTTCCTCGTCATCGCGTCATCTCGTCACCAATTCGAACCCCCATGCTTTTGTGTGCGGCCTGTACTGCTGCTTGACGATGAAGTGAGCGTGCCGTGCGCAAGGTACTTCACGGCGAAATCTGAAAAGCCTGCGAGATGTTGATGAGGCCAACGGAAATAGAAGCAGTGGGAAAGAACGTCTACGCCGTCCCAAGCGCCGGACTCGCCTCGTGGTACTTGGTTCTGGCCTGCTTCCCCTCCCTAACCCCTCTCACTCTGCTCTACAGAAGAGTCCCCTCACAACTCCCTATATGCCTCCTCGCCAACCATACAGCGGCCTCAAACGGCGTCTGGTCATTGCATTCGACCTGGGAACCACATTCAGCGGCGTATCCTACGCAGTGCTAGACCCAGGACGAGTCCCCGAGATTCGCTCCGTAACACGGTACGTGATGCCGGTTCTAGATGGTAATTATGCTGATGAATGTGCTGCAGATATCCTGGACAAGATGCCTGGCGATTCCAAGGTGCAAACGATCATCCATTACGACTCCAAAGGCAAGGTAGTCGCCATAGGCGCCGAGGAACCGCCGTTGGAAGACCTGGAGGACGAGGACGAGGACGCGTCGACGGTGGTGGAGCCCCTCAAACTAGAATGGTACGTGAAATGTTCGTATCTGCATGTTACGGCCCAGCTCATCGACCCTCGCGGCAGGTTTAAGCTGCTCCTGCGCCCCAAGGCCGCCACAGGCGACGCCAACATTCCTACCTGCGACTCTTCCTCCTCACAAAGACATCATCGCCGTATTCGCCGACTTCTACCGCTTCTTGTTTGACCGTGCTCGCACCGTCGATCCGCGAAACGAACGTCAACGGGGACTTCGCTCTGGAATTCGGTCCAAGGCGACATCGACTTTGTGCTCAGTCATCCGAACGGGTGGGAAGGGGCCCAACAGGGCGCAATGCGCAAGGCAGGCGATCATGGCAGGGCTCGTTCCAGACACGCCGAGCGGGAAGAGACAGGATCACGTTCGTGACGGAAGGCGAAGCCAGTTTCCACTATTGTATCTCGAAGGGTTTGATGGCAGAGGCAACCGAGGTACGTCTGGTTCTGTTCCCCATCGTTGCATAGGCTCACCGATGTTTAGGTTCGGAAAGAACGTGATGGTCATCGACGCCGGTGGAGGAACCGTGGATATCAGCGCGTACACCTTCACGCAAAGCTCCCCAGTTAAAATCGCCGAGATCGCCGAATCCGGGTGTATGTCTGTCGTCCTTCGTATCGTATCCCAAATACTCACGGAATCTCGACGCGTAGGTATATTCCAGGGCTCTGTCATCGTGCGACAGCGCGCATATGCTTTCCTGAAGAGTACGCCCGCCTCGTCCTTACGTTTGAAGTTCTCGGCTCACCGGGGCTTCAGACAAGCTGAAGTCATCGCGTTTCGGGGAGAAGCGCTATCTCGATAGCATCTGTGGCGTGTTCGACCAGACCGCGAAGAAACGCTTCAAAGGAAATGCGGATGCGATGGTCAAGTTCAGCAACATGATCTCTGACCGCGATCCCCAGCGTTGGCATTCCGAAGTGGGCAGATCAAGTTCACCAAGTACGTTATCTAGCACATCCTCCGGTCCGTCCGCTGAAATATCAATTTACGCAGAGACGAGCTGCACTCATTTTTCGACCCGTCCGTGCAAGCAATCATTCGCGCCATCGATGCTCAGAAGAAAGCGACAGGCTCGAAGAAAATCTCGGTATGTGGGTGCTTGTCAGTTCACGTTTCATTTACACCTGACGTCATCGGTTCGACAGACGTTCTGCTTGGTCGGAGGGTTCGCCGCAAGTGACTACCTATTTTCGAAATTGAAGGAACACATGGAGACAGAGGGCCTGCATCTTTTCCGACCGGACGAACACACGTCCGTCGTGATTTCTCGCTCGTGGTCGTCATATGAAATGATTGACTTCCTGCCACAGAGGCAAAGCCGTCGCCGAAGGCGCGGTCTCCTTCCACATCGATCACTACGTGTCGGCCCGCGTGGCCAAAGTCACATACGGTGTAGAAGGAGCGGCGCCTTACAATGAGAGAAACTGGAGCCACAAACGACGCGAGACGGAAGCGTACGTCCATCTCAGCGGCGAGTTGTACATACCCCATGTATTCTGCCCTATCATTCTCAAGGTGCCCGCATCGCCTTCGCTCGTATTCTGCTCGCTTACGGAGCCGAATGCACGTAGGGCACTCAGGTATCGGAGACGCGGCAGTTTGAAGAAAGTTTCCGTGCATCCTCAAAGAAAAAGAAGGAATCGCGCTGGGCGGAATACGAGATCCTCTGTTACCGGGGCGACGACGTGCCCGAGTTCGTGGACGAACCTGGGCGTGCGTTTTCCTCCATCCCGAGCCTGACTAACTCATTCACACTCGCGGATGGATAGGGCCCTTCGCCACGCTTTGCAAGGTCTCCGCCGACGTATCCGGTGCACCGACAGTCATCCGAAAGGGACCTTTCGGGCCCTATCACTGAGCGCCAACATTCTATTGTGATGTCGTTGGGGCTGACGGAGCTGAAGGCGCATGTTACGTGGTCCGCACAGGTACGTGTTGGGTTTCCCCAAGGTTTACGGTCACCCTGACCAGATGCGCCTACTTTCAGGGAATAAAGAAAGAGTATGTGAACGGATCCTTGCTCACGTCCGACACTGATTTCCGTCTACAGGGGTCCTGCTTCCGTTGTCTACGACGATGACTTCGCAGTGACAGTTGCCGACTAACGCGATGATGTCACATTGTGCTCCATGCGTGCATTCATTGGCGCGTGTTGAGGTCTGACAATGGATCACCTAGGGTGGTATAGGCGTGGAAGGTTTGAGCTGCGACAGAAGTTCCTCGTCAGCGACACAATTGTACAAGTAGTATAGGTATGTAAATTACATGTATGCTTTGGGATCGGAACCTAGTTCAGACAACGTCGGCGACACGACGGGTCGAGCAGGGTTACACGTTTATCGATTCAAGGCCCACATGAGTACTGAAGCTATTTACTGAAGAGCCAGCAAGACGGTGTCACTGTACTCACACTGTATGCTCGCCAGATTTTCACGCGTGACTACTGTATCACCCCCGTTACCGTGACATAACCATCCAGCTTCCGTGACGGGTTTCGAAGGCTCCCTCTGCCAACTCTGAGATCTGACGTGCTCTCCACTTCATCTACCATGTGCTGACAGTCTCCCGGTCATGTACACAGTTGCACACACTCTTATTTTGTGGCGATCTCATGCGTTTATCTTGAGTTGTCAACCTCAACCCAGATCTCGTGCACGGACTCGTGAGTTCGTGCCATGGCCATGCGGGCCAAGACCTACCACTGTGGTTCGTGATCCAGGATCCTAAGGACGACGTGGACTAACATATATCTGCTATGTAGATCGCGGAGCCCAGGAGATGTAGACAGACAGAGCCTATTCCTAGTCTTAGGCTCTCAAGCTTTGACTCCTTCCTTCCGATACGGGGCCTAGTATGCTCATGGGTGCGTCATGGCGACCGCTCATCCGACTCCAATTCATGTATTCATGACGCGCGGGGTAGAAAACCCATCCACCAGTTATCGTCTAGGTGACGCTTAGGTGACGTCGTTGTGCCAGGGCGGCGCGCTTGGTGGAAGCGGGGATAGCTATAAAGGTGGGTAAGTTCTTCGGTTGAGTTTATATATACTACTATCCGTCAACTCACTACTCATTCGAACTCGCGTTACCACCACACCCACCACATTCCACCAGAACCTTCATCATGTCCGGACTTCTGAACAAGGCCAAGGAGGCGACCGGCGGTCAGTCGACCAACAACTGCGTCGAACAACCCCGGCACCGCGACGGGCGGGACAGAACGAGGATTACGGCGATAAGGGTGCGTTGTTTCTGTGGGTTATTTTGCGGGGACTGCGTGTGTCTCACAGATGCGGTGTATCATGCAGGCCTCGACGCGGTCGAGCACAAGGAGGGCATCTCGCTTGATCGCTCGACCAACGAGCGTATCACTGACGGTGCGAGGGAGGGTTTCGAGTCGGAGACTGGGTGCGTTTTTTATCTCGATTTTTAGGAGGTCGGACGACTTACGCGCTGGTATGGGGTATCTAGCAAGAATGTCCCGAGCAAATTCTCGAACTGAAGGCATCACACAGCGAGAATACGATGGGCAGATGTAAATGATGGTGTACGATACATGTGTATTCGTGAATCTTGGTTTGCAAACCACGAGCGATGATTTATGAGTTATCCGGTGGCTGCCTCATGCACAGTGACTGGGAACCGGGTCGGTAAGAGATGGATAATGGAGAGGAGAGCGCTAGGACGAGAAATGATAATGAGCGCTCGAGACGATGTGGGTGCGTAAATGCGCGTTCATCGTTCAGAGGTACTCGAACGCCCGTTGTGCCAGTACCGCGTCAGTAAACTCAGTGTTGGGACTTCCAAGATCGAAATCATCAGCAAATGTGGGGCAGGTTCTCGGAGAGTGGGGCGGTGGAGAGAGAAGTTTGACCTGGTTTGCCTCGCAGTTGCAACTCGAAATCAGTGACGGTGGAGCTGGGGTCACGGATGGGAATGTCGTTGTTGCGCGCTGCGCTCCGGTCATATTTTGCCGTACCGATTCTTTGATATGTATAGGTCGGCGGAGCATGTGTGGCTGAATTTACGCACACGTCTCGAACACGACTTGATCATATTCGTAATGGGTCTACAGCACAAAAAGTTACAATATAAAATAGATAGAACACCAGGCTTGAGAGTTTGAGAAGCCGTCAGCGCGTCAGCGCCGAATGAAGTTGAAGTGTACAAGGTAGGAGAGCGAAAGGGACACTCCGGACTCATTGTTGTCCGAGCGGCGAGCTCCCGTACGCACAACCTTTGCACCTGTCAGATGGGTCCGATAACACTTCTGACGAGGACTCACTATTGGTAGCCTACGCAATTCCCGTCGACTCAATGTCAGACCCCTTTGAGCGTTCCTCTTCGATTTGAACACTCGAAAGCTCTCCAGAATCGGAGTCGCAGCGGTTCTCGATATCGAATAACGAGGACTCCCGATCGCTTTCCGCACGAGTGGTCATCGTGACACGTCGAATGGTAGATACCTCCGGTCGGACGGGAACCGGGAGAGGGTACGCAAACTGGCGGTCGCAGTGAGCCTTTTCAAGACAAACGACAACAATCACCACGGTTGGGTAGATCCCCTACCCCCACAGGAGAGGTGAGAAGCGAAAAGGACGAGCGCATAGCAGAGACTTACGACTAATTGTATAAGTGCACCCTTGACAAAATTGTCTCCCGCGGTTATGACTTCCGCGGGACCTCCGTATGGAAATGATGTCGCCATCACCTTTTTTAGAGTGTAGGCGACTACAAATATCTGGGTCGTGTGTTCATGAGATCCCAGATAGCATAGAGTCCAACAGGACGCACCCAAAGTACGCAATATACTGCTCCCGACTCGAGCAGCAGGGCCATGATTTTTTCAGTACGTGTACGTGTGCTCCCCCTTTGAAGATTGGCGTGGACGGCTCTACGATGGCTCCTATAACGACTGTATGAGCGCGTACATGGAAAAGGTTCAATATTCAATTGGAGAAATCACCAAGCTTTACACCCGACAAGGGACGTCGACCACAGATTGGTGAAGAGGGACAGGGCAAATGCGGAGGCTCCAAATACATCGTCAGACGGGATCGCCGATGCTTGGCTTTGTGAAGGAAGGAGATTGAATGTCTTCGATTTACAGACCGTATGCGAATTGTGTGCTGATAGAGCTGGGAAGTGTTACAAAGAACAAGTCAATCGTCGTACTTGGTCCATGACGGTGAATACATACCTAGGGTAGATATAAGCAGTATCGTCGACACTACCTGAACGTATCTATTGTGGTGCCACAATATCCATGCGCGCCAGAGGACTATCCCATCGCTGAGCAGGATCTTCCAGGAATGATTAGAAAAAGTGGTCAGAAACAGCTACCAAAGCAAGTTTGGATGCGCACATCGACAACGAGAAGGGCTGCGGGAACACATTGATCCAACGCGCCTGAAAATACTTCATCCAAGGTGTAGACACTGGGGCTTATGAGCTTGTAGAAGGAGCGGAGGCGTAGAGCCCAGTGCATCGCAGCGCAAGCATACATGACGATGGTGACCAGCAACATCGATTTCGTAACCGCGGATTTGACACCTCTCTCCCTGTATGCATTAGGTTGTTAGCGGGGGATACTGGTGGAATGGGCTGGCCGCCACTACACGTACACAATGTGATAGAGTGCGAAACCAAGGAGGAGTGTGAATATACCTGAATACGATGAAGCATCAGTCATATCCTACGGCGACGAGCATGAGAACACACCAAATGTAAGTGTCTCCGTAATAATTGACGTGGCCCTGGAATGCGTGTAGATTTCTGTGAACCCTTGTTCGAAGGTCCCGTCAAAAGAAACATCGCGGACAAAGTACATTTCGAAGTTGGTGTGTTGGAGCGTCTGTTACGGAGTTGGGAGGGTGTCAGTATATCGCCTGGGTCGAAGTGTCAGCGCCTGTACGATAGAGCTTTTATGCTAACATGTGCGGCGCGGCAGTGTCAAATCGTCGATGACTCGTTACCGCATCGCCGAGGAACGTAGCCCGTTATCTGCGAGGGGTTTCGGGGTCATGATATGGTATCTCGACGGGCTTAATCCAGATTATCAACTTACTTTCTGCGCCTACGAGGCTGCGCGGCGAGTGGCTACGACCAACATTCATCGCTAGCTTTGGTGAAAACGGGCGTGTCCTTCTACACGACTGGGTCCTTCCTGGCCAGATGCGCAGAATCAGAACGTGCGGATTCTCACGATCGATCGTATTGCTGGTGTACGATGGTTCTCTCCTCGTCGAGATGCAGTACTTATCCTAGGGGACAGTGCTGAGATGTAGGAGCTGGCGCGGCGCGTGGTTGCGAAGGAGACATGCATGCCATCGTCGGCCATGCATAGGTCGAGGTCAGCGGCGGGAGATCTAGGGAAGTACAGACAGGGGGGGCGTTGAGAATCGTGTACACACACCGTATGATCGCGGTGTTGAACGTAGAGAGGAACCTGAGCTTGGTCACGGTCGAGGAAAATGTCCACGGCGGCGGCGCACAGAAAGAGTCGTCGTCACGGTGGGTGACTGAAAGTGTAACGTGAGTGACGTGGGCCAGAGTCACGTTCCCCCGTTACGGGGTTGCCGGTTGCCACTTGCCCGCCACTCGTCATTCAATCCAAGGCTCTCTTCACTTTCCCTTCTGCCGAAAATCCCGGTTATATATGGTCAGAAAGCCAGAAAATTGAAGGAGCCCAACAGTGCCATCGCATGGTCTCGTGAGAACCGCCCTCGTATGTTCAGTTCACAACTAACTCCGAACCGCGACAAGGATCTGTTTGTGTGATAGTACAAACAGGCGTGCATCATCGTGGCCCCGAGACTTCTGCGACGAGATGTGGTGACCTTTCCTTCTTATCTGGCTTCCCTAGGACAACGTGTGTGTCACACAGCACCGGGAGTGGCGGTCGTGTTCTAGTTTTATACGCGCGTTCGAATCGACTCCACCACTGCACCTCCCTCCTCCCTCCCCAACACATCCAACGCGTCATGAACGACAGACAACCTTACCACGGCGTCCAAACGTCGCCTCGTCCTCGCCTTCGACCTCGGGACAACCTTCAGTGGCATATCGTACGCGGTATTGGATCCTGGGCAAGTCCCCAAGATCTGCACCGTGTCGAGGTGCGCGTTCTCTCGTTCTCTTCGCCCCCCTTTCTGTTGACGAGCCGTTTTGAATCGAATTACGATAGATACCCTGGACAAGATGCCGGGGACTCCAAAATACAAACCGTCATCTACTACGACGCCGACGGTAAAGTCGTCGCGACCGGAGCAGAGCAGCCACCCGTGGGCGACGGTGATTGGGATGATGTTCAGCCTCAGAAACTGGAATGGTGCGTATGCTCCTCAGATTCGTCGTCTCCGCGGCTGAAGTTCCTTGCCACAGGTTTAAACTTCTTCTTCGCCCCCGACATACCGCCGTAGTCAACAAAAACATCCCCACGCCTAACCTTCCGCCCTCCAAGAAAATCACGGACGTCTACGCCGACTTTTACCGCTACCTCTTCTCCCGCGCCCGCGAGTACATCTGCCAAACCCACGCCAACTGGAGACAGCCTCTGGGACTCCATCGCGGACGACATCGACTTCGTGCTGAGCCACCCGAACGGTTGGGAGGGTGCGCAGCAGAACGCGATGCGCAAGGCTGCTGTTGAAGCCAAACTCGTGCCCGATACGCCCTCGGGACGGGAACGTGTAACGTTCGTGTCCGAGGGCGAGGCGAGCTTTCATTACTGCGTGTCCAGTGGGCGTATCGCAGACTCAATCAAGGTAGGTCTCCTTCCCTCTTTTCGTGATCGATCGCTCGAGCGCTCATGTTTTGCTTCGAAAGACGGGGAACAACGTGATGGTCATCGACGCGGGCGGAGGGACGGTCGACCTGAGCACTTACACGTTTGCGGAAGCATCCCCTATCACGATCAAGGAGATTCGCTGCTCCAGGATGTGAGCACGTCCCATAGCCCTTGCTTCACACCTAAATTCTGCGTGTAGGTATCTTCGAGGGCTCCGTCATCGTGCGCAAACGTGCAGAACAGCACCTCATCAGTGAGTGTGTCTCCTGCTCCCGTCATCCTCGCTTACCTTCCTCTTCTTCCCGCAGCTCGACTCGGGACGTCGAAGTTCTCTGGAAAGGCTTACATCGACTCGATGGTCGATGAGTTCGACAAGAGCACCAAGAAACGCTTCAAGCCCGGCGTCGGCGATTCCTACGTCAAGTTTAGCAACATGACCGCAGACCGTGATATGAAGTTCGGGATACGGAATGGCCAGATAAAACTGACGGAGTGCGTAATATATACCTGTGCATCGTGTAATATAACTAACATGCATCCAGGGAGCAAGTAAGCAGCTTTTTCGACCCCGGGATCGAAGAAATCATCCGCGCGATCAAGGACCAGCAAGCCGCCGCGCCTATGACCGTCTCCGTACGTCCTTATTCTTGTTTATCATGCACACGGAGCTTTTTTTCATACTTCAGTTAGACATACCTCTTGGTCGGAGGGTTCGCCGCGAGCGAGTACCTGTACTCGAAGCTGAGCTCGTTCTTGCGAGGTCAAGGATTCCAACTCTTCCGACCGGATACTCACACGTAAGTCAATATTTCCGTCCTCTCGTCGTTCGCTCATGGATCATGTGCGCCGTTAGGAACAAGGCCGTTGCGGAGGGTGCGGTGTCGTTCCACATTGACCATTTCGTACGCACGCGTGTGGCGAAGATATCGTATGGGACGATGTGCAACACGGTTTTCACGCCCTCCATCGGTGCTCATGCCAACCGTTACAACACACAGGTTTCAACAGGACGACGGGCTATCGTACATTCCCGGAGCCTTTGACACCATCCTCAAGAAGGTTTGCTGTCTTCTTCCCCTCCCAGTTCCGAATCCGTGCTGAACGGAAAACATATTCTCGTGGAACTTTTAGGGAAGACAAGTGGCAGAGACAACCACGTTCAAGAGCTCGTACTACCGAGTATCGAATAGTGCAATGAACGTGATAACTGGGACTTTGACCAGTTACCGCGGATCGAAACAGCAGACCCCGGCGTGGCGGGATGAAGACCCAGGTATACCGTATCCTTTGACTCAATCCCGCCAGGCGTTGTACTACTTTTTCTAACTCATCGACGAGCAGACTCGTTCTCGACCTTGTGTACCATATCTGGCGATGTGTCCCGTGTGCCAAAGGTACTCAAGTGTGGGCCTGCAGGCGAAGCCTTTTACCGACAGGATTACGACATTGTGCTGTCCTTTGGGCTTACCGAGTTCAAAGCCCACCTGGAGTGGGAGGACGGCGGGGTTCAGCACCGGTGCGAAGTTTCTCGATCATCTATGGTTGTATCGCTATCTAATGGAGTCGTTGATCAATCGTTGATATTCCAAAGCGGGCCTGCGTCAGTGATCTACGAGGACGATTTTATGGTGACGGTTCCGGACGACTGAGTAGCTGTGGGCCCCGTGTGTACTATTTTGTGGATCGACTTTACATACAAGCGCCTCTCAATGTCTTCAGAGGACCCCGCGTGATCTTGTTCGACGTCGAAAAGGAAGTGGCTGGCGTGTGGGTTTCGTACGTGACGTGACCGTTATGATCACATACCGTCACGTTTTCGCAACGGCACACGAAGGTCAGTCCGAACCTCCATACAAAACATACATTTTTATCGTGACACGCCCCCCTAACGTCCAACACGACTTGTATCTACATTTTATGCCGTTCTCACCTGCCTGATGGTGTCATGATCGCAAGGTGATCCCGCGGCAAGCAATGCGCAACGATACGGCGCGGCGACGGCCAATACACGCCCGCTCGTCGTGTCCACGGTTCCGCACGTTTCCCTTCTTCGCTTCCCCAACATCCCTCTATTCCTCCACTTTCCTCCTCACCGTCGCTCACCACAGTGCACCCCACCATGGGCTGTCTATCCTCAAGACCCCGACGCCAGTCTCCCAACGACGAAGACGCGCATCGACGACCCTCTCTCGACGCCCCTTCCTACCCCACCCGCACCTCCAAAGACCCCGCCCACCTCGAGTCCCAACTCGCCGCCGCACGCGAACGCCTCCAGTCCGCCGGCGAAGAGCTCCACGACACGCGCACGAGGCTCGCCGCGTCCGAAACGCAGAACCGCGCACTGCAGGCGCAGCTCGCGCAGACGACGGACCTCCTCGCCACGCGCACGGCCGAGCTCGAGGCCGCGCAGGTCTTCCTTGGGACGCACGAGGCGTTCACGGACGTCCAGGTCGCGGAGGGGGTCACGGGGCTCAACTATGAGGCTATGCAGATCGCCGTCGCGCTCGCGGATGCGCTCTCGCTCGCAGGCGCCGGGGAGGAGGGGAGTGGAGGTGTGACAAGGTCCGGGGGTGGGGCGGACGAAGGGGTGGGGAGGAACGGGCGGAGGAGGGGAGGCCGGGAGGAGGGACGGGTGGACGAGGCCAGGCGGTGGATTGGCTCCCCGCTCGCGGACGCCCTCACGTCGGCGGACAACGCCCGGGACCCGCTCCTGCTCGAGATCGCGCTCCAAGCGTGCATCGTCGCCGTCGTGCGCCAGGTCCTCGTGCGCTGGCATTTCGGCGCGGAGGACGAGGACGCGTCGCACGTGTTCCTCGACAAAGTCTCCGCCAGGATATTCGCCGAGGGTGCGTCCTATCTACTATTTTGTTCTATTCTTTTTCTGTCAATTGTGCCGTTGCTTATGTACTCGGTGCAGAGCCCGCCGCGGTGTCGGGACGCTGGCGCGCCCTCACCCGTCGATACGCCCAGGCGGCGCTCCAATCCCACCACGACGTCGACACGGCGGGCATCTCCCTCATCACCGCCTCCGCCCTCTCCTCCGTCATCCTCCTCGCCCGCGTTCCCCTCACCGACCCATCACCCTTGCCGACCCCCTCTCCCGCGCACGCCCCCTCCACCCCGTACGCTCGCGCCAAATCCCTCGTCCTCGACACCGTCGGCGACCGCCTCCGCGCACTCGTCGCCGAGTGCGTCGCGCTCAACCGCGTGATCGGGGAGGGCATCACGTCCGCGGCGATCGTGCCGTTCGTGGTGTCGCCCGGGGCGAAGTACGACGAGAAGTGCATGGTAGATGATCACGAGGTTGGGGAGGCGGAGGGGGGGGAGGGGGGGAGGGGCATGGTGCTGTGTTCGACGGGGCTGGGCCTGAGGAGGGACGTGAAGCGGCCGGACGGGGGCGTGGATAGCATGTTGTTGGTGAAGCCGAACGTGGCGCTGAGGGTGGTGGTCGGTTTGGTACCGCCACGCGCGGGGGGTACTAATGTTCGGACTTCATAGCGTGCTCTACCTACGGTTTGTGTTTTCCTTGTATCTCGGGTTGGGTATGTTTGTTTCGCATGCAGGTTTATATCACGATGATTCGATGTATGCAGTTGGTTTCCTCATCGTGCTCTCCTTCAGTCAGGCCAAAGCCACGTCACACGGCGTGATTCCACCCTCGCGTCACGAAGGTGGGGCGCCGCCATTGGGCGACTTCGTGGACTACCCAATCAGATCGCCTCTTTTACACCGTCACGCTCGTGGTCGAGCAATCCTGGTGGCCATCCACCTCTCCCCGTTTTCAGGTCATCGTCCTCGAGGAAGTTCTCCAAGGGATCCAGACGTCGTTCTGACTGATCGTAAACTTTTTAGAGTCGTTAGAACGGTATCTTTCGGAGACCGGTGTCGCGGCCGTTTCGGCATTCTCAATCTCAGCGCCAGCACTTACAGAGATCGCTGCGCCCCAGCGCCTGATTCCCGTTATGTCGGAAGCCCCGCTCACCGCCATGTTGCTCATTGGGCTCTTATACCAGAATGAGTGTCTTCTGGTAAGGTCTGCGACGGGAGACTACATTGGGCTCACCTTACGGAACTATCGTTCTGCCCTCCAAGTGGTCGAATTAAGGCTCACGTCCCACGCGACGTTCCCCGAGGACTTTCAGGTCGATGTGGACGAGGTTTTCCGGATCCGCGGTCGTCTACGCGCCATCCTTCCAGCGTTTATCCAGGAGCACCTCGTCCGCACGATGGACATGCACATGCCCTCGGATAACCCGCTCTGCGCGTTTGGGGCGGACCTCGAGCGCGACGACCGAACGGCGCCGATGTTCGACGACGTCCAGCGGCTTGTGATCTTCATAAACGAAGAGCTCGTGCGAGTGAAAGATGCGTATCAAGCCTTTCTACCTCGCGGTGGACATAATGCGAACATTCCCAACGTCGTTCCAGCCGGAGATGAAGGAGGCATTCGACGCGATCGACATACCTGTCTATTGAATCGAGCCGGGATCGTTGGACACAAAGGAGAAAATAAGAGCAGTGCTCGAACCGATGCTTCTGTCGAGAGAGAGGATAGGTCAGTTGAACGGTAGAGAAGGAAAGGAAGAACAAGATTGGAGAGGTCATCAGCAGCTCTGGAGATCTGGACGCCGTCGTGTCGAAAAGTATGAGCATTTTCTGTTCGTATGTACGCGTTCCATAGGGTTCATTTTGGAGGTATTCATCCAGAAGAAACCAGCAAGGGTGCATCGACGAGATTCAGTGACTTGAGAACTTGCCGTGCTCCCGATCACTCGCGTACCTCAGTCGACACAATCCCAAGTCAGCGAGATACCAGAGTACGCCCGCGTTGTACGAGACCCGCTGGGTCAGTCTGACTAGAGGAGTAAACATATGCTTCCAGCTGACCGTAGGATTTTTCCGAGATCCCTCTGGGTGAATTTGGGCGTCGTACTCCCAAAGGAGTGTGTCGCGAGGTGCGATGAGGAATCGAGTCGCCGTATGCCTGTCACGCTGTGAGAGATGAGAAGTTAGACATTAGAATGAGAGGTGTTGGGGATGGGGGAACGATTCGGGGTGTGCGCAAGGGAGAGGGTGGCGAATTGGATTGAGGAAAAAACGGACCTGTACGGACTCGTCGGGCCGTGGCAAGCACGTGACTTGACGCTAATTGCCTTCTTCCGCTCTCCTTCCTCTTCCCCTTCTGTCAGCCATTTCTCTGTATCCATCTCGACTCAGTTCACTCGTGGCCGCAGAATACCTCATATAACGAAGGATATGCGTCAATCCGACCTCATTGATGAATAGAATGTGTGAGATCATGTGACTGTCGCGGTGCCTTCTCCCGCCTTCTCCCGCGCGGCTTGCGCCTCCCGCCCATCGTGCTGAGACCCCCTCTAAGTTACTACTTACACCCTCTCCGGGACCTTGGCGGTTCGACATCGCGCAAATAGGTTCCTCTGTTTCGAGCTCCCCTTCCTGTGGATTCGTGGCGGACTCGGCTTTCGCAGAATCCTTCATGCGCGTCAGGTAAGTTGTCAGCGCTCTCCTTGCAAACCCGGGACGGAATGCGTCAGCGCGTCAGCGCTTGAACCTACGGGAGGTGTATTGGATGGTAGAAGATCGAAGCAGGTGTATCTTGGCATGCGTGCTTGCTTGATTATGGTGCGTTGTCATTTCCTGGGGGTGTCTGTCTTGTTGGATAACCTGCCATCTGCAGTCGAATGTACCAATCAGATAATCCCTCGCCTCTTCGACTGCATACTCCAACCATTGCATGTACATACCTCTCTAAAACGACAATCGAAGCAATGTTATCTCTGCAATTCACCCACGTACGGTTTGTGCGCTATTCTTGCCACGAAGCATACACCACGAGGCCGTTCGAAGACCTCTCCTGAAGAACCCAAATACACGTCTCCTCGTCTCCCACACTCGGTCACTCGCCTTCGCCAATCGTCATCCTATCCACCATCTCGAACAGCATGCCAACCCGTCCACCGTACCACGGCCTCAAACGCAAGCTTGTCATCGCATTTGATCTAGGGACGACCTTCAGCGGCGTCTCGTACGCGATTTTGGATCCAGGCAAAGTTCCGGAGATAAGGACGGTCACTAGGTACGTACCCACCCTCTGTAGTATACGTCCTGCGCTGAGCTGACATATGCCGTATGTGTAGATTCCCAGGCCAAGACGCTGGCCACTACACGGTACAGACGGTCGTATACTACGACGAGCAGGGAAAACTTCTCGCTGCTGGAGCCGAGGAGCCGCCCATTGGCGATGGAGGAGAGGATGAAGACGACTGGCAGGACATCGAACCGCTCAAAGTCGTATGGTACGTTCTGCTTCCTCCCGCTTATCCCTCCCACCCTTACCGTCTCGGATCCCGGCAGGTTCAAGCTCTTACTCCGCCCCAAAGCAACCGCGCACGACAAGTCCATCCCACGGGCCACGCTCCCGCCTTCGAAAGACATAGTCGACGTCTTCGCCGACTTCTACCGGTACCTGTACGAACACGCGCGGACGTACATCCGCGAGACGAACGCGAACGGTGATATGCTCTGGGCGTCGCTCAAGGATGACGTCGCCATCGTGCTCAGCCATCCGAACGGGTGGGCGGGTGCACAGCAGGGCGCGATGCGCAGGGCCGCGGTGAAGGCGGGGATGGTGCCGGATACGCGCGAGGGGAGGGAGAGGATCACGTTCGTGTCCGAAGGGGAGGCTAGCTTCCACTATTGCGTGGCGCGGGGGCTGATGGACGAGGTCGTCGAGGTGCGTACAGTGTCCTTAGTATCGCCTCTTCCCTCTCGTCTCATGGTGCATGGCGTTCATAGGTTGGGAACAACGTCATGATTATCGACGCCGGGGGTGGGACGGTCGACCTCAGCACCTACACGTTCGCGAAGCGTCTCCCCGTCAAGATCTCCGAGATCGCCGCGCCTGGATGTACGCTGTCCTCCTTGACTATAGTTTAAATCAATCCCGACCTAGTTTCTACCAGGCATCTTCCACGGTTCCGTCATTATCCGCCAACGCGCCCACGACTATCTGCACAGTACGTATCCTCGTCGGGTCCTAGACGTCAAACTTTCACTTCCTTTGCTCACTCCTCTAGAAAAGCTCAAGGGCTCGCGTTTTGGCGAGAAGGCTTACCTGGATACTATTACCGACTGCTTCGACCAGGTCGCGAAAAAACGATTCAAAGGCGTCGGAGACTCCTTGGTCAAATTCAGCAGCCTCATCAGCGAGCGCGACCCCCGCTTGGGCATCCGGAACGGGCAGTTACGGCTGACTGAGTATGTGTGCTACTTGGTAGCATGGTTGTACCTCAACTGACAGTGTGTGGCGTGCGCTATGTGCAGGAAGGAGATGCGCGTGTTTTTCGACCCATCGATCCAGGAGATAATCCGCGCCATCGAGGCGCAAAGGGAGGCGGCTTCCCCCGCTCAGATACCCGTGCGTTCTTCCATTTTATCTCGTGCTCTATTTGTCTCAAAACGGGTTGTCTTGGTCCAGACCTTCTGCCTCGTCGGCGGTTTCGCCGCAAGCGAATACCTCTTCAGCGAGCTGAGCATGCACCTGAAAGGCGACGGTGTAAGGCTTTCGCGGCCAGACGAGCATGCGTGCATTTTCTTTTTCTTGGGTCCTCACTTTTGTATGACGCTAACTTCGGCTTCACAGGGGCAAGGCCGTCGCCGAGGGCGCCGTGTCGTTTCACATCGACCACTTCGTCTCGACGCGGGCCGCCCAGTTCACATACGGCGTCGAAGCCACGGGAGAGTACGATCCTCGGAACAAAAGTCATGTAAGGCGCAAGCACGACACTTTCTTGAGCCCGAACGGCACGCGATACATCCGGCGGGTCTTCGAGCCGCTCCTGGTCAAGGTACTCACTTCCCGCACCCACCCCTTTTACCGCGCATATATGCTTATGGACGTGTGTTTTTCAGGGCACCCTCGTCGGCGAGACGACCGAGTTCAAGCAGGAGTTCGTGCAGTCGGCGGACGACAAGGACGCGCTGCGCATGATAGAGACTGACATCCTGTGCCACACCGCGGTTAGCCCGCCCGAGTTCGTGAACACCTGGAATGGTGAGTGTGTTCTGGCTTCAATTGGGGTCGGTGCGATGGCAAGGAGCTGATGGTGTGGGGCACAGCGGGCTTTCGGACGATGTGCACGATCAAGGCGAACGTGTCGCACGTCCCGACGTCGGTGACGCGTGGGCCGCGGGGAAAGTACCATACACGGGAGTACACTGTCGTGCTGTCGATGGGGTTGACGGAGTTCAAGGCGCATTTGCTGTGGACAGATAAGGTAGTCGTTTTGCTATGTTGACCTTTGGACGAACGAAACTGACGGCTCGACATGCAGGGCGTGGTAAAACGGTGCGATTTCTTGTGTCTCCATCGGAGGATTGGGCTGAAGTGTCCTTTTCAGGAGCCCGGCGAATATTATCTACGATGGTGACTTCGCGGTCACCGTGGCCGATTGACGTTCCGCGGCCCCGACGAGCTGAAGCGGCGCAAGATAACACATACAGTTATTCTTCTGGGTCACATCGTTCTCACAGCCTATCACCCCGCTGCAGAGTATGCGTTGCAAATGCGTTGTCCCTCCTGCAGATATCAGATCCATTTGCTACATCGTGTTCGGTTCGCTGCCGTGGATTTTTATGTAAGATACTTCACTTATACAATCCTGAGACGTCCCCCGAGTCGTTCATGCGCCTTATCGAAGATGTTGCCCGCACCCGCCTCAAGGTGTGACCATAGAAAGAGACGCCGTCCATCACGGCATCGGGTCTGCTGTTGGGCGGCGCGGCGAACCTTCTTTCTTCCCGTTCTTCTGGAAAACTCGTGCTCTCCCCGCGCGCCGGCAAGACGCGAGGTTTTCTGGTTTTATACGCGCACACAGCTCACTTCTCCCTGAAACCCTCTCCCATCCGCCAACAACATCTCCTGCACAACATGCCTGAAAGAGAGCCTTACCGCGGCACGAAACGTCGACTTGTCCTCGCGTTCGACCTCGGAACTACATTCAGCGGCATCTCGTACGCGGTGCTGGACCCCGGCATCGTCCCGAAGATTCACACTGTGATGAGGTGCGTCTTCCACGATATTCTCGGCCTCTTTCTTCGACTGAGATGATACCAGATATCCTGGACAAGAAACGCGGGACTCCAAAGTTCAAACCGTAATCTACTACGATGTCGACGGGAAGGTCGTCGCTACCGGCGCGGAGCAGCCGCCTGCAGGAGATGACAGCGACGAAGAGGACGAATGGCAGGATATACAGCCGCACAAGCTCGAATGGTACGCTCGTCGCCTTCATTGTCCCACCCCCTACGCACGTCTCACGTCTCACCGCAGGTTCAAACTCCTCCTTCGTCCCAAGCACACCACCACACCCAACCAAAACATCCCCACGCCCAAGCTCCCGCCTTCTAAAGACATCGTCGACGTCTTCGCCGATTTTTACCGCTACCTCTTCGCCCGCGCCCGCGACTACATCCGCCAAACACACGCCAACGGAGACAGCCTCTGGGACTCCGTCGCGGATGACATCGACTTCGTACTCAGCCACCCCAATGGCTGGGAGGGCGCGCAGCAGGGCGCGATGCGCAGGGCTGCCGTGAAGGCCGGCCTCGTGCCCGACACGCCTGCTGGACGAGAACGTGTGACGTTCGTGTCCGAGGGCGAGGCCAGCTTTCATTATTGTTTGTCGAGCAGCCTGGTGGCGGACTCGATCAAGGTGCGTGCAGTCACTCATACCCGGCCTTCCACCGCTCATTTCTCACCCCCTGCAGACTGGGAATAACTTGATGATCATCGACGCGGGCGGCGGGACGGTCGACTTGAGCGCATACACGTTTGCGGAGGAGTCGCCCATCAAGATCAACGAGATCGCCGCTTCAGGATGTACGTGTTAGTTCTTCTTCAGCTCTATCGATCTCACGCAAGCGTCGTTTTTAGCCATGTTCGAAGGCTCGGTCATCGTTCGAAACCGCGCCGAGCAGCACCTTGTAGGCGCGTGTTTGTCGTCATTTCGCCGCCATATCCCGGTAAACTTATTCCGCGTCGTGCTCTCGCTCTGTAGCGCGCCTCCGCAACTCCAAGTTCTCGGGACAGGCGTACATAGACTCGATGGTCGACGAGTTCGACAGGATTACCAAGAAGAGGTTCACACCGGCCGTCGGCGATTCGTATATCAAGTTCAGCAACATGCTCACCGATCGCGACGTCAAGGCTGGCATTCGGAACGGACAGATCAAGCTTACCCAGTGCGTTACTGCGACGCTCCGTATCTATGACCTGCGTAGCTCACCACTGGGGGCGGTGCCGCAGGGAGGAAGTCAGCGGGTTCTTCGACCCCGGAATCGAGGAGATCATCAACGCAATCAAGGCTCAACGGGACGCTGCTGCACCCGCATCGATTTCGGTACGTGTCTTCGCCGCAACGGATTTCTCGGTCATTCTGACCAACTTTCGTAGACTTACTTCTTGGTCGGAGGGTTCGCCGCTAGCGAGTATCTGTTTGCGAAGCTTGATGCGTTCTTGGCCGACATAGGATGCCGATTGTTTCGACCGGACGATGACACGTAAGTATCCTTCACGCACGGTAGTATGTAGTATACCTCACATATGTTACCTCTGCGACAGGAAGAAAGCCGTCGCCGAAGGAGCCGTGTCGTTCCAGATCGACCGGTTTGTTCATAAACGGGTTGCAAAGGCGTCGTATGGGATTATTTGCCACACACACTACGACGCCTCGGATCCTTCCCGTGCTGCACGTTCGGAAAGACGCATCAAGAATTTAGAAGGATATTGGCGCCTTCCCTATTGGTTCGATGTCATTTTAGAGAGGGTAACCGGCCCTTACCCTCGTCCGTTGCCTTCTTTAACATATGATGTGCTCCTGTCAGGGAACGCAAGTATCGGAATCAACTACATTCAAAAGCTCAACCAATAAAAAGTCAGAGAGGGGCGTGGATAGCATATCTTCCAAGATCAGAGTTTACCGAGGATCCAAGACGCCCCAGTGGTTCGACGAAGATCCAGGTGAGCTTTGACCCGCTTCTTGTTCACATCCTTTTAATCAATCTCCATGAACAGATGGTTTTTCAACACTGTGTAAAATAACTGGAGATGTGTCAAGCGTGCCGAAGCTACCGCAGATGGGTCTCGACGGCCAGACATTCTATCGACAAAATTATGACATTGTACTCTCTTTCGGACTCACCGAGCTCAAAGCGCACTTGGAGTGGACCGACCGGGTAAGTTCTTTTGCTGAGAAGAGAGTGCGCCAGCTGACGGTTTAATCATTCGTGCAGGGAGTTTTGTGTCGGTAAGTCATCCTGCAGCTGTGCGCACGTTCGCGCTACTTATTGACCATCATCACAGAGGTCCCGCATCGGTGATCTACGAAGACGATTTCGTGACGACGGTCTCAGACGACTGAGAGGCTTACGAGTAGCCTTCCAATATTCACGGATGTCACCCGGCCTGGCAGCTTGATTTGTGTTTTTCTTACTGCACTTACGAAGGCTTTGATTGGCTCTGTTATTAACGTAAGTATTTACCGCAGCCGAGCGGTAGCAATAGGAGATGGAGAATCGCAAGTAACTGGTCCAGCGGATGGAATCACACGCAAACATCGTTCAGGCAGGCGTACTCCTCCGCGTCATTGCATGGTACATTCCTTGGCCAGTAGAAACCCGTTGAATTGAACGCATGATTAATTTACATGGTTGATATACAGGATGGTAGGAGAAGATAGCAAAAAAGAAGACTGGACGGCGGAAGGCAAGGATATTGCGAAGGTTAGGTGGGAATGAGAGGCCGGACGGAGATGGGGACGGGGAGAGTTGAACCCGGCAGATTGGTATGGTGGCGAATGTCAATACAGTGAGGAATACCGACGAACAGGTCATCGTGATATCACGGCAAGGTGCAGTGGGCTCTTAACAGAGTGACGTGTGAAGACAGCGATGGCAATCCCCGGGGTACCTCATCAATGCATCTTGAGTGGTGATAGTTTCCGACGTGTATAGGCGTGAAATTCGGTACGAGGTTTGGACAGGGCTGTCACAAGATCCATGGGATGTGGCGTAACATGAAGCAAATGACGAGCCCGGCCTTCCAGTCGCAGATTATCATCAATTACGACCGAAGTGATAACGAGAAAAAATTCCTACCGCCACATAGATGACGGACTTCGTCCTAAAGACTGCCATGACCGTGGCAGTCAGCTCCGCCCTGCAGTTGTTCGCGCCAGCGACCGGCTTTCCTTGGGTGGCGGGTTTCACGGAAGGTAATTGCGACATTGCTGAAACATGCTTCAGCTGTGACTTACCGAATATTTGAGAGATGGCGTACCGATCCGCAGGTGTATCCTTGCCGCGACTCTCGTCCTCGTTGCCGCGCTCTCGTCGTATAAATTATTAGACCCTGTATGTATCCCGAAAAATCGGTTTAAAAGATCAAGGAAATGGTACAGGGAACGCACCTGAATCTAATGAACTGAGTATATCTGCCAACTTCTGGCATTCTTCGGGCGTACATCAGCAATATCACACTTTTTGTTGGGGTGTTGCCGACGGTTTCGGCTCTGTTGCCGGTGTTGGGGTGTTGATGGCAGTTGTCAGGCCCGGCCGAGTTTGGCAAACCCGGCAACTCCCCGCAATTCCGGGGCAATTCATCAATCGCACTTCCCGGCATCAAATTTTGATCAGAAGGGAAATTGAGCCGGCCCTAAACTGCGTTTGACCGTGAGACTTTCTCCTTTTCTCATATTTCCCTGCCACGACGCGTCTTTCCTTCCTTCTCAACCACCACCATCTCTTCACCACCGCCGTCGCCACCGCCGTCGCCACCGCCGTCCCCCTCACCGTCGTCCCCATCGTCCCCCTCGCCGCCTCGTCACCGCCGCCATCGTCCCCATCGTTCCCCTCGCCGCCTCGTCACCGCCGCCGTCGCCACCTCATCACCGCCGCCGTCACCATCGCGTCACCGCCGCCGTTGTTGTCTCGTCACCGCCGCCATCGCCACCCTCGTCACCGCTGCCACACCACCATTGTTCCCTTCGCCGCCTCGTCACCGCCGCTGTCGCGGCCCAGTCACTGCCGCCCTCGCCACCTCGTCACCGCCACCCTCGCCATTGCGTCACTGCCGCCGTCATCGCCCCGTCACCGCCGCCGTCGCCATCTCGTCACCGCCACCGTCGCCATCTCGTCACTCCTGCCGTCGCCACCTCGTCGCCACCTCGTCACTCCTGCCGTCGCCGCCGCCGCCGCCGCCGTCATGGCCACCCTCGCCGTCACCACCTCGTCACTCCCGCCCTCGCAGCCCTTGTCACCAGTGCCGTCGGTGCCTCGTCACCCCCGCCGTTGCCGCCTCGTTACCCTAGTTACATGGTCTTTTCATTATCTATATTATACTTTTCCTTCTCTACTTCGTGTAGCTCATGTAGTATGTACCACTGATCAATAATAATGATATTGATTTACCCATTAAAATGTTTGGATATGAGCAATATAAATTAAATATAAGTATTGAAATGTGTTGTTGTCATGTACTTGAGCCTAAGTTGTACCCAAATGTATGGTGAATTGGACACTAGTTGGCTCAACTCCGTGACAGTTGTCCAACCAGACATGGCCTGGGAGACTGTTGGGGTGTTGGGGTGTTTTGTGTGTTTTCGCGAGTTTTGAGTGTTGGACAACTCCAAAACAGGCTCAAACAAGCCCAAACAAAATGTGTTAAATTGCTGATGTAAATGGTGGCTCGGTGTGTCTGGGGATAGGAAGAAGGTGTTCTGTGAGGGATTTATTGCCCACTCTCGTGTCCGAGAAGGTGACGCGAGTGCCTACCTGTCTGGCACATCCTCAGCTCGTTCATGGCTTCGGAAACGGCGCCATGACGGTATGACGACTCCCAATGCAACGGATGAGATTCGACGAAGGACCGGTATTCGACGTCCATGCTGAGCTCTTTATGTCGATTGATCAGTCCGCGGAGTCCAGAAACAGGGCATCCGAGAGCTCACTTTCATTCCTTCCGGGAGACCCTGTCACAAAGCGTTCATCGGGGTATACTCGCACCGCTTCTCGCGTGGCATGATTAATCCATACCTGAATCGGGTCCATACTACCATTCTCCGCCTCGCGAAGCCAAACCTCCAATCCTTCTGGCAATGACCTCATGTCCTCCGTGTACAACATATGAGATAAGATCCCCAATTTAGACGCGGAGCGCAGATCGACGTCGGTGACGACGCGCGATGCGGGGTGGTGGAAGTATTCAGGTGAATTGCAATGACCAGGGTGTCTCCGCCATCCGTGGCGCTCAAATTCTGAGAGAAGTTCCGGTGAACGGAAGGAAGGTTCGGCATCCTGAATGCGGTCTGGCCGCCGCTGTTGTGGCGCACCATGCAGAGCTGTGCCTCTTCCAATTCGCACAAACAGCGATCAATGTAAAATAACCTATACAAATGAGATGACGCACTCGATGGAATATCCTGCAGCTGTACTTGTGGATTTGCGTCTAATACATCATACGTTAGGAAACTCGGAGTTGAAAAGAGAATAAGACGCGGACCTTGAATGGGCAAAAAATACGGGATGCCTCGAACGCGGAGGTGAGTCCGAATTGTAGAGCATCGCGGGTATGTCGAGGCCGAGTATCTCACTGAAAGGAGCTCAGATATAGTATAAGGAGGAAATGAACAAACCCCATGCAGAACATCCTCTAAAACTGATATCCGACTCGCTCGATGTCAACATGGGTATGGGAGATATTTGGACATCCTCTCCTGATGAAGAGCCTGTATCACGTTCGGAGAGTTTGGTTAACAAGGGACGTGGCCCCTTGGGCTTGACGATCAAATTCCTTGAGGAGAGAGAGATGGGAGAGGGATAGATATCTATGGGCGAATCTTCGTTAGCATTTCGAGAATGATTCGTAAGGACGCCCACTTACCCAACGGGGAGTGCGGTTGACTTACATTCAAGCTATTCACCGATGTCATTGTGCGGAGAGGCTCGATAAGTTGAGGATGCATCGTAGGGGTGAGATCGCTGGCTACTTCTCCGCCGTTTGAATCAGTCGCGTGACTCCAGGACGTCTCGTCGACAGATGCTATGTTTTGAAAGAGCTCATCTGTTGTCACTTCCGACAACCACAACTCCCTTCCAGTTTCACCCGACGAGAAATCACCTCCTTGTAGGTTGTCAGGAAGCAGCGGTCGATCCTGGAGGGCCTGTAGACCGAGGCTTGCGTGGGACAGTTCACGGACCCAATCGTCACGGTTTGCATTGCTTTCAGCCCACAGAACATGGCGGGCCAGCGCATTTTTTGCTTCCTTAGACTCCACAATGAACAGGCCACAGCCATTGTTCATTCTAGTAGGCTCCTGTCCAATCTGGGCATCTTTGATGAGAATGGAACCTGCACATAGCCCCACATTCTGTAGAGCTCTGTTCGTGAAAATTTTGAAAGGGAGCGAGGGTAAACGCACAGCTTTGTAAGTCAACACAGAGCCTTCCAAAACACAATGATACTCTGTCCCCATGATATCCGTGAGATACCCTTCCATGTTGCTTCCGTCGTCGTCATGGGATTCAGCCTCGCGAGGTCGTCCTCTAGAGTCCGAGGTCAGAAACGCAATCACTTCATCGTTGTCATCGACGGGAAGTTTGATGAGCGCGCCCAAGTATTCCTCGAGCATCTCCTACATGCACGAAATGCACAATAAGCACCTCTCATTTAGAGATACGACTTCGCAAAACGAGCGACTCGGATCATGCCTTAAGCTCGTCAACCTGCGAGGGCGTAGGATCGCTCCATAGCGCTTTCCCATCCGGAAGACGAGAAAGATTCTTTCGAACTTGACGCCCGTGCGACGCGCGCACACGTCGGTCCAGTTGGTGCACATCGGTATAGAGTTTGCGCACGGACCAACTGGGCTTCCCGTTTCCAGCGTCGACGGAGAGGATGAACCACCGGTTGCCATTTGACCGCGCGGATGTCACGGATCGCTCCATTTCTCTCTTCGTTTGCAGACCTCGTACACGCGACACGTCACGGCACATGACTTGCCTTCGCATCACATGCTTCAATGACGTCATTGCCCGGACTTCCGAGTGGGGTTCCGCGTTCTTATCTATGACATCATTGCTCTGGACCTTCGTCCTCCGCCCCATGACTCCTTTCTTATTGTTCCCCCCGCTCGCACCACTATCGCATCACATCGCACCATTGTTCCCACTTGTATATAAGGACAGTGTTTCTCTTCCCTTTTCCCTAGACTGTCCATCTCGTCATACGGTACTGTAGCGCACGTTGCACTACCCTAGGCCTGACACTCTCGAATCCATCTGTTCTCTCTTGCTCCTCCCATCGTCGCGACTTAGGCGGTTCCATCGGTCTCATAAACTGCGTTTCTGACATCGACCGCCTCCAAGCGCGAGCTTGGCCTCAAGCCGAAGCCCTTCAAGGGCGACAGAAGCGACACCCTCCGATTTGCCCTAGAGCTCCGCATATTCCTTCGTGTTAACAAAGATGTTTACACTACAGATGATGCCAAGATGATGCTCCTCATCAGCCTGATGGAGGGAGACACGGCAAACTCCTGGGCCATGCACCGCCGCATGGAGCTCTTTGCCGACGAGGACAAGAAGGAAGAAGCTGAGGACTCCGGCAAAACACCCCCAAAGCTCCACTACAGCACCTACAAGGAGCTTTCGGACAGGTTTGGTCGGGACTTCGTACCCATCGAACCAAAGAAGGAGGCCCAGCGTGAGATCAACGAGCTTGCGATGACTACTTGGGACGTCACTGACTTCATCACCGAGTTTGAACTGCTGGCGACTATGACGGAATACGACGAGGAAGCGCTGATCCACTTCTTCAAGAAAGGACTGCAGCGTGACCTCGGCAAGCAGGTGGCCCGGTCGTACCCATTCCCCACTGACCTCGTGGAGTGGAAGGAGCGCGCCCGCCGCATCAACCACCAATGGCTTGAGGAGAACCCGGAGAGGAAGAGCAGTCAGTCCAAGGGGGCTGTCGCGCTCACCTCGAATGGTTCGGCCAACGACTCCTCGTCACGCCGAGTCGGCGCCTTCACCAACACCTTGACCTGCCCTGTAAAGCTGACAGACGACGAGCACGCAAAGATGATGCATGAGGGCAGGTGCTTCATGTGTCGACAGGCCGGTCACGTCTCCCGCGACTGCCCCAACCACGACTCGAGCGCGCGATGGGTGGGCGCAGTGGAGACTGGATCTAAGGCCCCCCCCCCCCACTGACGAGCACAGCTCCACCCACTGCGAAAGCAGCTCCCGACCCGTCTAAAACCATTGCGGCGATCACTCACCAGCTGAAGGATCTGGACGCGGAAGGCAAGAAGCAGGCAGTAGCGCTGTTGAAGGACATCCTGGAATCGCAGGATTTTTGAAACGCCCCCCAGTCGCGTCGTCTGGTGGAGGCAAAGGACTTTTGGTATCATTGTCGAATCGTTTCGCTGTATTATCATCCATGCATACCTGTGAGCAATCATATCCCCCGTGTTTGTATCTGTCTACCGTCACCAAGAACAGGCAAACACCATCGATCACGCTCAAGGTCAAGCTGATTGGACGAGTTACCAAAAGAGAAATCGACGCAGACGCGCTGCTTGATAGCGGCGCAGAAGGAATTATCCTGAACCGAAGCTTCGTTGAACGCAAGAAGCTTACCACAAGAAGACTAGAAAACCCGTTCCCCGTGCGTAATGTGGACAGCACCGAGAACATCATGGGCTGGGTACGCGACACAATGACCCAGCGGATCCGGATATACTCGCAAGATTCAAAGGCGTACCATGAGGAAAAAGCTGAGTTCTTCATCACCGACATCGGCGATCATGACATGATCCTTGGAACAGACTGGCTCGACGAGCACAATCCCACCATAGACTGGCAACGAGACCGTGTTGACATGCTCCGCTGCCCTCCCTCGTGCACTCTGTCCAAACCTCCTGTGACGAACCTCGCAACCAAGCCATGGAAACCATCATCGGTCCAATCACAGTGTAAGGTTGAAGCAGGTAGAACCCCAAGGACACCTCTCGTTCTGGATGACCCCTTCCCAGAGCCGACATATGTGTCCTGGACCCCAGTCCCCACTTATGTTATTCCTGCACGCAGAGTCAAAGGTGTTCGCGTTCACACGGTCCATCGCTCCCCTCTACCTACACGACTCTTCACTGAGGATGACGATGAGCGGCCCATGGTATTCCGAGACTGGGAGATCAATGGACTACGCCGCGCTGGAATCCTCCCTGAAACCGATGGTCCTAATCCAGATGCAGTACCCATCCGCGCGGGCTTTACAAAAGCGCAGGAGCTTGCAGAGCATTCAAAAGAGAACGCACGCCCGCAAACCTTCGAAGACTTAGTCCCCCCTCTGTACCGCGACTTCGCGTCTGTATTTGACAAGAAAACCTCTGAGCAACTTCCTGACCGACGACCATGGGACCATGCTATCGACATGAAAGACGGCTTTGAACCCAAACCGTGCAAAATCTACCCCCTCTCACCTTCCGAGCAGATCGAACTCGACACCTTCCTCGACGACCACCTGAAGAAGGGCTATATCCGCCCATCGAAGTCACCTCAGGCGAGTCCATTCTTCTTTGTGAAGAAAAAGGATGGAAAGCTGCGTCCTGTACAGGACTATCGAGAATTAAACAAGGGCACTGTCAAGAATGAATACCCCTTGCCACTGATCTCTGAAATTGTCGACCGTCTCAAAGGTGCAAAGATCTTCTCCAAGATGGATGTTCGCTGGGGCTACAACAACGTCCGCATCAAGGAAGGCGACGAGTGGAAGGCTGCGTACAAGACGAATCGCGGTCTCTTTGAACCTACGGTGATGTTTTTCGGACTTATGAACTCCCCTGCAACGTTTCAGGCAATGATGAATGAACTGTTCAAGGATCTCATCGACTCGGGCAAGGTCATTATCTATATGGATGACATCTTGGTGTTCACTCGCACCATGGACGAACACCGTGCCATAGTGCGGCAGGTTCTGCAGTGTTTGCAAGACAACGACATCTTCCTCAAACCGGAGAAATGTGTCTTTGAGCAAGACTCTGTTGAATACCTCGGACTCATCATCTCGCGCGACAAGATCGCTATGGACCCCATCAAGGTAGCAGGTATTCAGGACTGGCCGACACCACGAACGGTCAAAGATGTGCAATCCTTCCTCGGCTTTGGCAACTTCTACCGACGTTTCATCAAGGACTTCTCCAAGGTTGCACGACCCCTATTTGACCTGACAAAGAAGGACTGCACATGGGACTGGTCGACGGACTGCCAAACTGCGTTTGACGCACTGAAAGCTGCGTTTACTTCCTCCCCCGTCTTGGTCATGCCTGACCCAAAGAAGCCTTACCTCGTCGAAGTCGATGCCTCGGACTTTGCTACTGGAGGTATACTCTCGCAGAAAGGCGACGACGGTCACTGGCATCCAGTGGCGTATCTGTCCAAGGCCCTATCGGAACCGGAACGGAACTACGACATCTACGACAAGGAGCTGCTTGCGATCATCCGTGCGCTTGAAGCCTGGTGCCACTACCTCGAAGGCGCCCCCGACACTGTCAAAATCTGGACAGATCACAAGAACCTGGAGCACTTCAAGATGGCACAGAAGCTGAGCCGCCGACAGGCACGTTGTGGGCTCTGTTCCTCACTCGATTTGACTTCTCGCTCGTTCACAAACCAGGAATATCCCATCGCCCGGATCCAATGTCTCGACAACCCGATCACAAGGATGGTGTTGAAAACGGCAACAAGGAGCGCATTTTGCTTGACCCCAAGTACTTCCAGGTACGCTGTCATGTGAAAAGTGGTTCCTTTCACTTCTAGGCTTGCCGGGTTTTCCTCTTTCCCAGGGGTACCTAGTTGTTTGAGGGAGTGAGATTCAAGCTTGTGTCTGGCAAACAGATCAGAAAGATCTTTATTCTCCAGATCAGACGCCGTTTGGTGCCGAAGACGGGTGTATCAAGTGTACCAACGTAGATGCACTTAATACAAAAGACCGGTGGTGATTTATTTAACTCAAACCTGACGTTGAACAGGCCAAGTAAGCTCAAATCAAGCTTGATGAACAAAGTCTGTGAGATTCCTGATGAATCTAACAGACTAGAGCGAGTCGCGAGACGACCGAAACCGATTTCCTAAGTGTAGTCGCACACTTAGAAAGACTTAAGAGAACTGAGTAAGAGAACTAGTAGACGTGGGTTGCAAAGTGTTTCTAACTTCAACTGACATGCACTGGGATATACTGGATATATATATGTTCTAGCTACAGGGGGGGGGCTTTATATACATACACCTTTCGTGCTTAGTAATCCTTGTGGAGACCCATTTGCTGTCTTTGTAATACGCTGACTGATCCTAAGATCTGTTGACAAGAGCTTAGGAATGCTTATAGAGCGTTACTAAGCATTGTCTGCCTGCATTTACTAAGCATGGGGCTCTTCTAGTTACAGCCGAGCGACATGGAAAAGGGTAGAAAGATATGGAAGGGAGAATTTGAGAAGGCAGTAGCAAGTTCCGAAGGGAAGATGTAGGGGTAAATAAGGCATGTTTGGAAGTGGGCAGTGAATGGTATGACAAACGGAGATAGCAATGTATGAAAAGGAGATAGCGACAATAAGCAAAGGGGAGCTGGTAGTGGCCACAGAACAACACGGGGTAATCGAGCAATGTAGGGACTGGAGACAAGCAACATAGATGGGACAACGGAAAAGGGTCATTCCGACAGAGTGATATGGGGTAGTAGGTGAGACGCCATTTCTCTATGGCTGCGGCCCTTTCCTGCACCTCACACGAGATCTGGTAAGCCGACGCCTCGTGCGCCTCCGCAATCAGCTTGTAGAGAGACTGCTCTACTGCTTGGTAGGAGAATGGATAGATGGCATGGCGCGTGTGGGCCAGGTACTCCATTACGTCGCTAAGTGGCGCCCAGGGCTCCTCCGTCGGCGTGGGCTTCAGGTTTCCCCACTCAGGGAATACAAAAACTGAGTAACCTTCGTGCCCTACCACGTGATGCAGCATGGCAGGAAGGTGGGTGTCCACAATGCGAGTGATGTTCTTGGCGACGAGAGAGGGAGGGGAGATGAGGGTGCCGAGGCAGAGGTTGAACGCCCAATACCAGTCTGCTGCGATAGAGTGAGAGGTGGGGATGTTTGGGCTAAGCGGGAGGGCCCAGTTAATGTTGCAGATAATAAAGACTATCATCGCTGTTCACGGGTCAGCACAAGTTTGGCACAAGGGGAGGGATGACGTACGGGCGTAGGCATGGTTGCGTACCCGTCCCACATAGATGGCGCTCTGACCGTCACTCCCTAAACACTCGCCCACCGTTGTGTAATAGCGGTATCCTGTCTCCGTTGCCACCTCCACCAGCATTGAGGGGCCAACCTGTTGCGCCTTCCCTTCAACAATCCATACTCCATTTACCTCCGAGGGGCCTTTGAACGGGTCAGGGGCCCACCCTTGGTTCAGTATTCCGTTGGCCGCCAACCAGTGTGGGTGGGAGGCGTTGTCCTTGACCAACTTGGCAATCGTCTCGGCACGAACGGGCGCTCTGGCATCGTGCAGGTTATACTGTGGCATGGAAGGGGTAGCGTTGGGGCGACGAGCTAGCCGCAGGGTGATAATAGGGTTATAGATTATATTGCTAGGGGGTGGGTTGTTCAGGCGTATGCGGGCATCGAGGACACACGTCGGCGCATAGGGGTCGGGGTCGCTTGAGGGAGGTGTAGCCAGGGTGGGAGAGGGAGGATGAGACTGGACAAGACGTGCACCATCAGCGAGTTGTGCATCACTGGGCTCCGTGGCATGGCTGAACGCGTTGAGGCAGTCGACGGGGGGAGAAGTGTTATCCATGGTATGTTGGTGCAGAAAGCAAAGCAAAGAGCCAAGACGTCTTTTTCGTCCTGCCGCATTTTTATATGCGGCTGGACCAATCTTCCCGATTGACATTGTCTAGCCCTTCCTTCATGCTTCTTTGGTGCCGCTGATCATCGGCTTTCCTTCTTTCCTGGCCCCTCCTTTGTCCAGTGTGCTCTACTTTGATGGCCGGCCTACTCCGTCTCAGCTGTAGCTTATTGTTGTTTTGCCGTTTGAATCTAAGGAAGGGGTGATGTCATGAACGGTCTATAATTTTCTTTTTTACTTTACATCGGTTACACGCTTTAGGACTTATTGGCTTATCACCGGTCCGGCTCCACTTCGGCCCGGACCCGGTTCATCTATATCCCACCCGGGCCCACGTGACTCATCTCGGCCCGGGTCTGACTCCTTTCCCCTGACTCATGCTGTACAATACTGACTCATGCTGCGCTCTTTTACATACGACTGCTTACTTATACTTGGTCTGCTTACTGATCGCCGTGTATTGGTTGCTTACCTAAGTCTCTCTCCTCTCATGTATATAAGGCTCCCTCTCGCTGTACATATTCCCTATCTCGAGCTAGTCAATTCTACCGACTTTGCTTGCTTTCCCTCATCTGTCGCCGTGTCTGATCGGCTCCCCTCTGTCGTCCTCCTCTTCTAGTCAGCTGTGTCATAACTTGGTGCTGTCGCACTAGTCGTTGCTGACATAAGCTCGAGATCTGTCTACTCTTGCACCACCCTACGACCGTCCCTACGTACTGTAGCGTAGTAGTAGTAGTACCCGTCTGGTACTGACCTTGTTCCTCCCCCGTGCCGCCCTAGACCGTTGCCCCCAGAGTACGCGACTCGTTATCCTGACATTGTGGTTGTGCGCACGTATACCGGTGCCGGCTTGACGTTTCCTCGAAACGTTACACCTACTCGAGACTCTCCAATACCAGGAGTTGAAAGCTCAGAGGTGACAGTAGAAGGTGCACCTTTGGTGTAGGAAACGAGTAAAAGCGGCGAAAGGAAAGCGGTTTAGGAAGTCTTTGGGCTCGTGTCCCCTAGACAAAGAGACAGCCAACAGGTCGAGAAGACTGAGGCAGACCGTCTTGCGATCTCATAACAGAACCACCTTCCCTCGACAAAATCTTCCCTTGCTGCACAGAGTAACCATTTCGACTGGGGGCTCGTGCATGGAAGATTGGCGCTCGCAAGTACAAGAATTCATCCCCATCAGCCACGACACTATCATCTCCCTCATCAACGAATCTAAAGACCCTTGGGCCTGGCACAATTGGAAGGTTGCCCTCGGCGTAGAAGAACTTGAAGACTCCGTCATAGACATCCACTTCTATCGCCTCAAAATAAGCGAACAAGGAAACGGAAACCTCTACGTCTACTCCTGCCCATATGTCACCTACCGCTACAAACTCAAGCAACCCCCAAAGTCCTTCTACACGCCCTACGAGAAAATACCAGTGGACACTCGACACACCCACCGCCTCCTTACACCAGGCAACAACCCTAGCCCCACACCAGAGCCAGAGGTCATCGACCTCACCCAGCCAGAGGTCATTGACCTCACCCACTTATAAACAATTCCCTCGTTCGGACTCAACGGCTCCGACTCCAGTTCTGACTCCGACACCGACATTGAGGACGAAAACTGCTACATATATCCCCTCCCTCTAGGCTTCACTGAACGAGGAAACGACTTCTTTGTCCAACTCGGAGACACCACTGTCGAAGTCGCCTTTGTAGCAACCCAAACAAGTGGCATCAGTTGGTACTTCGCCAACGAAAGCCAAGATGACCTCACTGAAGCCGACTTCAACCTCATCACCGCCTCCGCCCTACCACCTGTCACTGACAAAGACTTCTCCGACCTCGACGAACCAATCATGGCTGCCCAGTGGGTCCGCACCGACCCCCAACCCCTCTCCCTGCCGAACTTACCAACTGCACCGAAATTGGAGGAAGATGGAACATCGTCATCGGCCAAACGGGCTCTCCCATCCAACACAGGAATAATGGCACCGACAATGCATGGCTCATGGAAGTAAATGGCCAATGGGTCGCCATCCCTGCCGTACTTGTTGCCGCCCTTAACCTACCACCCCCCACCGTCAACGTCACCGCCCCCCCCCATCACCGTCAACCCCCCTGCGGTCACTGTTAGCGCCCCAGCAGCTGCCGCCACCAGACCCCCTCGAAAGAAGGTCCACGCGAAAACTCCTGAAGGCTTCCCTGGGAAACGAGAGGACTTCAACGACTGGATGCGGTCATGCGAGGAGTACATGCGAGCCGCCGAGGATGACCTCGTGACGGACAAGGACAAAGTACTCTTCATCCTCACCTACATGACAGAGGAGGCAGCACGCACCTGGAAGGCCGAGTACGAAGATGCGTACCTAGCCAATGGAGCCATGGTCGCCTGGGTGGACTTCCACAAGGCACTCAAAGGCGCCTTCACCGACGTCAATGAGCAGCACCGTGCCGCGGTCGAACTGGACGGGTTCAAACAGACGAAGGGTACCACCACCCATGAATACTTTGCCAGGTTTGAACAACTGGCAAGGAAGGCTGGGTACTCCACAGCGCAGGACCCCATCCACCTCATGCAGCTGCTTAAGCACAACATCTACTATCAGACCATCGACTCCATCTATGACAGCGGTCACGTCCCTCAGAAATATGAGGACCTCAAGGAGCGCATCATTCTGATTGATGGACTGCGACAGGAGCGGGAGGACCTGAAAACTCAATGCAGCGGCCCCACGCAGAACCAAAAACCCAAAGGACAAGGGTCGTCCAATGGGCAGCAAGGGGGACAGGTCCCATGGCGCCGCGACGGAACCAGCACGGTACACGGTGGCAAAGGACAGCCGATGGACGTCAACCGTGTCGACATCAAGGGGCAATGCTTCTGCTGCGGACAGAATGGCCACCAGGTGCGGGACTGCAGGGTGGACGTGAAGAACATCCGAGACATGTGGGGGAGGGACCGGTACACGGAACCACCAAAGCGGGAGGCTCGAGCACAGACGTTCGAGACGCCCACCGCCTGGGCTAGGAGCCTGTCGGCCGAAGATCGGAAAAGCGTGATGGACGCACTTCAAGCTCAGCCGAAGGTGGAGGAGAAGAAGGAGGGTTTTTGAGGGGGCTGACGATGTACACGGCATCTGAAGCCCAAGTTTCTGTTTCTCACCCGTCTGGTTTTGTGGCGCCTCGGTGGCCTGGTTCTCGTTTACATATGCGCATTGTTGATTCGGACTGTACTACTACGGGGGATATCCCCATTATGACTTCTCTTACGGACTCTATCGGTATGGGCACGCGTCCCGTTGTTATTTTAGATACTCAGGCTTCGATTTGTGAGCCTTCGGCTTTGGATATGGCTTCGGTTTCGGCTTCAGTTTTGGATACGGCTTTGGATATGGACTCGGTTTTGGATATGGACCCTGTGAAGTCAGGGACAACACCGTGCGATGGAAGGGGCACGGCGCCCAAATCATGTTATATGGCACCTGGAACGGCTCAATGGACGCTTCATCGCTTAAGGGAAGACAAACCCGAAAGTGTGATTGCAATCCTTCGCATCTGGACACACCACCAACGCCGTGACGAGGCTACTTATGAAGCCATCAAGGAAATAACTGGCATGGGAGACGAGTTAGCATGTCAAGCTCTACTAGAGCTCGCCACTCCTATGCAGTTCATACGCTCCTCCAGCGCCAAGGAACAAACGGTCATTCCCACACAACTGGCGGTAGATTCCAAGCGCATTGTCAAAGCTCTCGCACTCCTGGACGGTGGTTGCACTGGCTCGTGTATCAATACGAAGTTCGTGCAGGAAAATCACATCCCCATGCGACGGACTGCTCGCCCAATCCCAGTACGAAATGCAGACGGCACTCTCAACGCAGGAGGTCCCATCACGGAATATGTCACACTTCGTCTAAATATTCAAGACCATGAAGAAAACATTGACCTGGCGGTCTCCAACCTAGGAGATACGGACCTTTTCATTGGACATGAGTGGCTAAAGAAGCACAACCCTCGCATGGAAATCCGGGTCAATTGAATTCGACCGATGCCCTATCAGCTGCTCTCGTCCCCCTCCCCTCCTCAAGATCGATGATGATGAAGAAGAGGAGGAAGAGCCAGTCCACATGGAAAAGGACGAGCAGCTGTTTGCTTTCGACTGGGATGGTTACAAAGCGACATACCACATCCGGACCCATGCATCAGACATTGCAATTGAAGAGCACGCTAAGAAAAAGGAACAGACCTTCTCTGAGCAAGTCCCAACAGCGTACCACGAATTCAAGGACATCTTTGACAAAGACGACTTCGACAAGCTCCCTGAGCGACGCCCATGGGACCACGCCATTGAGCTCACTCCTAACTTCAAACCGGTCGATTGCAAAGTTTACCCCCTCACATTGGATGAGCAGAAGCAACTGGACGCCTTTTTGGAAGAGAACCTGAGATCTGGCCGGATCCAACCATCCAAATCACCCATGGCCTCCCCATTCTTCTTCATCAAGAAAAAAGACGGCTCGCTACGTCCTGTGCAGGACTATTGAAAGCTCAATGAGATGACGATAAAGAACCGTTACCCACTCCCGCTCATCCAAGAGTTGGTTGACAAGCTTAAGGGAGCACGGCACTTTACCAAGCTCGATGTCCGATGGGGGTACAACAATGTTCAGATTAAAGAAGGGGACAAGTGGAAAGCTGCATTCCGCACGAACAAAGGCCTCTACGAGCCTACAGTCATGTTCTTCGGACTCACCAACTCCCCATCTACGTTCCAAGCCATGATGAATGACCTGTTCAAAGACTTGATCCACCAAGGAGTCGTGGTCGTCTATTTGGACGACATCCTCATCTTCACACATACGCTAGAAGAACATCGTCGGATAGTCAAGGAGGTCCTTCGGATCCTGCGAGAAAACAAACTCTATCTGAAGCCAGAAAAGTGCGAGTTTGAGAAGGCAGAAATCGAATACCTGGGCATGATTGTCGGCGGAGGAAGGGTTCAAATGGATCCAGCAAAAGTCGCGGCAATCACCAATTGGCCAGCCCCCAAAACGAAGAAACAACTTCAATCGTTTTTGGGCTTTTGCAACTTCTACCGTCGCTTTATCAAGGACTTCAGCGGCATTGCTCACCCAATGACTAAACTCACTGGGAAGACGGAATGGGTCCGGGACACCCCACAGCAGGAGGCTTTTGAGGAACTCAAGCGACGTATAACATCGCAGCCAGTTCTAGCAATCCCTACAGACGATGGGCAGTTCCGTGTCGAGGCGGACTCCTCTGACTATGCCACGGGCGCGGTACTTTCGCAACAACAGGACAATGGCAAATGGCACCCGGTCGCCTTCCTCTCAAAGTCCCTCAGCGAAGCTGAGAGGAACTATGAGATTTATGATAAGGAATTACTGGCTATCATGACGGCGCTAGAGGAATGGAGACAATACCTCATGGGGGCACGACAGGAGTTTGAAATCTGGTCGGATCATCGCAATCTCACGTACTTCCGCAAGGCGCAGAAGCTAAATCGGAGACAAGCAAGATGGTTAACGGAGCTACAAGAGTATCATTGTACGCTACTCCACAAGCCTTGCAAAACAATGGGTAAACCCGATGCTATTTCCCGACTAGCGGGCCTTGAGAAGGGGGAGAAAGACAATGAAAACATCGTCCTCCTGAAACCAGAACTCTTTCGCGCCCTCAACCATGCAGGAATCGTAACCAACGGACCTGACAATGCCTTCATTGAGCGGATTCAGGAGGCTACCTTACTCCGAGACCATGCAGTAGAACGCGCCTTAGCACTCAAAGTAAAGGGATGGCTGGAACATGCAGATGGAACGGTCACCTGGCAACATAGACTCTATGTCCCAAGAGACAAAGGACTCCATGCAGACATCATCCAGGCTCATCATGACGGCCCACTTGTCGGTCATCCAGGACGATACAAGACCCACGAGCTCATCACGCGCAACTACTGGTGGCCTGCCATTAGAGATGACGTCCGGAAATATGTCAAAGGATGTGAGACCTGCCAACGTATCAAGATTAGACATGATCGTATTGCCGCTCCACTCCACCCACATGACCCGCCACAAGCACCTTGGGAGCACGTATCCATTGACTTTGTCATGCCACTCCCGGTCTCGGATGGAAAAGACGCCATCTGCAATGTGAACTGCATGTGTACCAAGTAGGTTGTATTCTGGGCCACGACCAAAGACCTAACAGAAGACGAGCTTGCCTTCGAGTACCTACGAGAAGTAGTCCCCCATCATGGAATTCCTAGAAAAATTGTCAGTGACCGCGGCAGCGTCTTTGTCTCCAAGTTCACCACGGCATTGTTCCAACTACTAGGCATTGAAGGGAATCCATCTACGGCGTACCACCCTCAGACGGACGGACAGACCGAACGCTCCAACATGACCATGGAAAACTACCTTCGCATCTTCGTCAATCAACAACAGGACAATTGGACACGTTACCTCCCACTTGCCATGACTGCGCTCAACAACATGGTCCATAGTTCGATTGGGATGTCTCCCAACTTTGCCAACTATGGTCGGGAACTCTACCTGGGAACAAACCCTCGACGCGAGACAGACAACCCATCGGCGAACGAGTTTGCACAACGCCTGCGAGACATCTATGAGGAAGCCCGCTCTGCGCTAAAAGCAGCACAGGACGATCAAAAGCGCTTTTACGATCGCAAGAAGGACGAACCAATAGATTACAAAATTGGCGACTTCGTCTGGCTGGAAGCCAAGACCAGAGATGGCCAAACCGTAATCAAAACGGCACGTCCTATGCAAAAGCTAGATGACAAGCACTTCGGTCCTTTCGAAATCCTGGAAAAAGTCGGAGCATCGGCTTACAAGCTTCGCCTCCCTGCATCCTGGTCACGAAAACATCCGGTCTTCAACGAGTCCCTCCTATCTCCACACAACGGTCCCGCCTTTGACAACCAGAAAGCACCTGCACCTCCACCCCCAGAGTTAGTCCAAGGAGAGGAAATCTATGAGGTCGAAAAGATTATAGACTCCAAGAACGTTGGTCGCGGCTTCAAGTACCTTGTCAAATGGAAAGGCTACCCAGACAATGACAATACTTGGGAACCTCTTGCCAATCTCCAGAATGCCAAGAAACGTATCGACGACTTCCACCGCAAGCATCCGGGTGCCCCGAAACCTGCACGCCTTAATCGTTGGGAACTCCTGGCGGAAGAGGAAGCTAGATCTGATTGCGATGAGGACGTCGAATCTAAGGAAGGGGTGATGTCATGAACGGTCTATAATTTTCTTTTTTACTTTACATCGGTTACACGCTTTAGGACTATTGGCTTATCACCGGTCCGGCTCCACTTCGGCCTGGACCCGGTTCATCTATATCCCACCCGGGCCCACGTGACTCATCTCGGCCCGGGTCTGACTCCTTTCCCCTGACTCATGCTGTACAATACTGACTCATGCTGCGCTCTTTTACATACGACTGCTTACTTATACTTGGTCTGCTTACTGATCGCCGTGTATTGGTTGCTTACCTAAGTCTCTCTCCTCTCATGTATATAAGGCTCCCTCTCGCTGTACATATTCCCTATCTCGAGCTAGTCAATTCTACCGACTTTGCTTGCTTTCCCTCATCTGTCGCCATGTCTGATCGGCTCCCCTCTGTCGTCCTCCTCTTCTAGTCAGCTGTGTCGTAACTTGGTGCTGTCACACTAGTCGTTGCTGACACCGTTCTACTCCTCTCCTCTGGTCTTCCATAGGGTGCTGCCTCTAACTTTTCTTTCCTTGGTCTCATCTTAGCTCTGCTAACGGGCTCTTGGCTCTCTGGTTTTTAACCTGTTATGCCCAAATACAGTATTTGGGCGTGACAACGTGCAACTAGGCCAGGAGCAGTAACCTCCCTCGGCGATGTCGAACTCCAACGACGTATCCGCGACTGCAAAACCAAGGACATTGAGGTCGTTCAAGCCCTGGACGCCATCTTACGAAATGGACCACGTACACTCGTCAAGAACCTTCAAGAGTGGAACTACGAAGAAGGCCTGGTCCTGTTTAGAGGAAAGGTATATGTCCCTGCAGACGACGAGTTGCGACGCGACATTGTCAAAATGTACCATGAATCGCCCCTGGCTGGACACCCTGGTCGCTTCAAGACTTACGAACTTGTGAGTCGTGAACATTGGTGGCCTGGCATGTCTGTCTTCGTCCGCGACTTCATAGCAGGATGTGCAACCTGCCAGTCGACAAAGACACAGAGCAGCCGACCCCATGTCGACATGATCCCGAATGAAGTACTCAATCAACCATTTGGCGTCATCTCTACTGACTTCATTGTCGAGCTCCCTGACTGCGAAGGCTATAATGCTGTCAATGTCATGGTCGATCGCCTCACCAAGATGGTGGTTACCACCCCATGTACAATGAAGATCACCAGCGATGGCACGGCCGACATTCTCTTTGATAAGGTATACCGACACTACGGCTTAGCGGACAAGATCATCTCGGATTGTGGACCCTAATTTGCTGGGCAGGTAATGCGTACACTCAATGAGAAGCTCGGGATAAAGTCTGCCCTTAGCACAGCGTATCACCCACAGACAGACGGCCAGACCGAACGCGAGAACCAGAACCTTGAGCAGTTCCTGCGAGTATTCTGCAACTACCGTCAAGATGACTGGGTGAAGTGGTTGCCCTTCTTCGAGTTTTCTCACAACTCCCGCACCCATGCAGCTACTGGAAAGGCTCCCTTTGAAGTCCTCTACGGCTTCCTCCCTAAGATGTACCCATCCGTAAACCCGTCCTCAAAGGTCCCTGCAGTTGAAGAACGCCTCCGTCAACTTGAAGAAGTCCGACAGGAGATCAAGGCCAGCCTTGCCCTTGCATCCAACTTAATGAAGCACTACAATGGCGACACGATCAGCAAATCGACACTGTTCGCTGTCGGAGACAAGGTCTGGCTCGAAGGCAAAAACCTGAAGACGACGAGGCCGAAAGCTAAGCTTGCTGCCAAACGATTTGGACCCTTCGAGATCGTTGATGTCATTAGCCCAGTGAACTATCGCCTGAAGCTGCCAAAGACGTGGAGAATCCACCCAGTCTTCCATGCTTCGCTGCTCACCGAGTACAAGGATATGGCGCATATACTGTGTAAAAAATCGAACTCGTTGTTTTTCGTCGGAGGTGGTTGTGGCCTCGAAAAATCATGCCGAAGTTGAGGGAGGCGACAAAAATCTGGGCCGAGGTGAAATGTCTCTCTGAGAGTTCTGCCGACTCGGTTGCGCTATGTAGATGTTGGCGGAGGTCCTCGGTGGGGTTTTTTCTCCTGAAGTGGTGGGAGTGAGTTTGAGACGGAGGATAGGAGCGTGCGCGTAGACTACCAGTGTTCCGTGGTTCACGTGCGTCGTGGGCCGCGGTACTAAGGGGAGATGGGTTTCTCTCTCAGTCTCCTCGACATCCTCCATGGCTTCATCTACCCCCGAGGACCCCCTTTTCCCCCCTATTGAGAGCCGGGGCGTGCACAACTTTCTCTTGGAGGCTCACAACATCATGACTGAGGCTCGTTTCATCATTCAATCCCTTCCAAATGCGGAGCGCACAGCGGTGGAGAGGATCTGTTTACAGCTCGACGCTATCAATCGCATCCTTATGGGCCTTGTGGATCCCCTGACATTGGAGGATGAACGCCATGCACTCATAGACTCTGTCGACACCATCCTCAGTCCTCTCCGCCGGTTTCTCGAGACAGCCGCTGAAGCGGATGATGCACCCGAAGTCCCTCGTGTCTTTACCGGGAATAGGGGGCGTCCAGCGTACTCTCTCGACCTCGGGCGTGCTCAACAGCTTCATGCGATGGGGAACTCATGGGAGGATGTAGCAAAGGCGATGGGTGTTAGCAGAAAAACCTTGGACAACCATATGCGGAGAGGGGGCCTCTCGTCGGCACGCCCAGCGTACACGGACATCGACGATGATGATCTAGACGAACTTGTCAGGGAGATCTCACATGAACACCCTTTCGAAGGCTCTGTAATCCTGCGTGGCCATCTCAAATCGAGGGGTGTCAACGTATCGGCAAGACACGTCCAGGATAGTTTGCGTCGGGTGGATCCGTTGGGGACCTTGACTCGGTGAGTGGTAATCTTCTCTACCAGGCATTGTCGATCAATGCCCGGACATTCTGTGGCTTACATATACTCAGGTGGTCGGGGATTATCAAGAGGCGTGTATATCGCGTCCGTGGGGCAAACGCACTGTGGCACATGGATGGGAACGAGAAACTTCGCCCGTGGGGGTTCTACATTCATGGTTGCATCGACGGCCACTCACGGCTCATCATCTACCTGGATTGTCGCCTTAACAAGAAAGCGGAGACAGTGAAATCAATATTTCTCGATGCAGTCGCTCAATATGGATGGCCGAGCCGGGTTCGCGGTGATTTTGGGACGGAGAACAATGCCGTGGAGGTCGTGATGGTTGGGAAACGCGGAGAGGCTCACAGAGCATACCTTCGAGGCCGGTGCGCTTACTGCTGCATCAGATTGACTTACAACTTAAGTATCACGCTCACAGATCTCTGAACAATATACGTATTGAACGTTTGTGGCGGGACGTCCGCAAGGGAACGATTGAGACGTTCCGGCAAATTTTCTTCCATCTCGAGAAGTGTGGGCTACTCGACGTCGACGACAACATCCACATGGATTGCCTCAAACTCGTTTTCCAGCCACGCATACAAGAGTCTTTGAATCGAACTATCGACGCATGGAACCATCACAAGGTCCGCACAGCTGGAAACCGTACTCCGGTGGCCATATTCGAGCTGAGCCGAGAGGCGGCGATGCGAAGGGGCTACTGGACAGGAGACCCAGGCGACTCGGTGGAGACCGCTTCCGACCCACTGTATGGTGTTGAAACGGATGCTCCCCATCCGCCAGAGGAGGAGGTCGAGGGGGAAAGGTTGGACAGAGAAGAGATGGAGGATGACGGTGATGATGACTATGATGGTCTTGCGGAGGCAAGAGAGCTGCTGTCAGACATGGACCTGACAGCAGATGATGGAAACTGGGGGATTGATGTGTATTGTGAGGCTGTCCTGAAGCTGACCTCTCGCTTGGCGGCGGAGTCCCAGGATGAGGATGCTGAGTTGGACCACCACTCGAGTTCGGGTTCGAGTACATAATGTTTGTTTTATTTTGGCATTAATACAGAGAGAATACGGTGTATATACACACTATAGACCTCATCAAACCTTCCGAGGGACATTCTGAGGATCAGTTCGCATAGGAGGGGCGAGACTTGGTGAGTTGGGAGACCATTGTGACACTGTGACACCGTGACATTGGGATCGGGTGGTGGTATATTCTAAAACTTGGGGCTCCTGCAGTTAAGCTCTGATACTGTTTTGAGGACAAGATATACTGAATGGATACATTATGGCTCATATGGATTGTACCATTACTGAGCCATTCAGGTGTAACGGCGGGAAACATTGGAGGAGCAAGATCATGTGACCTGTGCATGCACAAAGCGACTTTCCTCATAGTTGAAGCAGTGGCACAACTTTATGGTACCTTCTTTGCTGGACTTATTTTTGGCCTGTACATATACCTGGTAGGGTCTCATATCCAGAAAATTTAGAGGATATGAGTGCATTAATTGATCTCTGTAATCCAAAGTATGTGTACCACTCCCGTGTCCCGCGCATGCTGACAAAGCAGGTCTCCAAGTTTGCGCGAGTTCCCCCAATCTGTTCACATAGCTCAGAATCCAACCACCAGAAATCCATGAGACGTATGTCAAGGATTCACAATGATATGGAGTATATAATGAGCCAAAAAAATCGGAAAACGATCCAAAAAATCTTCCTTCGTATCAATTCCGTCTTCACTACTACACAAGAGACACGCGTACCGCTCTAACAGAATTGTATACATTAATTATGTTGTACTCGTTCGGAAATACAGGAAATACATGTTGCTATCTCGCATAAGCCTTCAGCTAAATCGCTCCAAACCTCCGTGCTTGATCGAGTAAGACAGCCATGATATCGCTCGTCATTTGTTCCCAGTGCGATGACCGAAAAGCACCAGCAAGTGCGATCTTGTCAGGATGATAAAGCTGGAGTGACATGACGGTAAGTTCAAGTGCATCGATTTGTGAGCATTGAGTGGAATTGAAGGGACAAATAGGATCTAACGCACTTTTGCAAGACGATGGAACTGCGCCTTCTTCGAGAGAACTTGCATATCACTTGTAGCTGGACGTTGATTAGCAGGAAGGCCGGGTACTGGGAAATCCCTCAAGAGTGTTGATACAAAGGAGTCCCAGCGCACAATGTTCCGAAGAGCCTGAACTCCTGCCAACTGATCTGCTTCCCACTTCGTCTGACTCACAGATGCTCTCCTCGCGGTTTGCGGCGATCGTCGAGACGAGTGTCCAGATGCTGAAGTAGATGGAGGACGGCAAGCGGAATGCTTAGCCTTTTTCCCACCAGGCGAAGGCTTCGTTGACGACCGCGTTCGTTGGCCGGTCTTCTGTGGGTGCTCACCATCAGACTCGTCTGAGGATAAGCTCATCCATGGGCCTTTTGACTTGTGGCCAGCACCCGGACGTGGTTTTTCGTGGTAGTATTGTGGGCCGGAGGGACGTCGTTTTGCGCGGGCCGTTTTGTGAGGAGAATGAGTACTCGTGTCCGGCTTCTTGCCCTTCTCCCGGTGTGCCCGATAGGACGAGGATGAGTCTGAATCTGAGCTAGCACGGTCGTCGATCTCGATGGGTCGGTGTGAACTCCCTGGCTGCGAGTCAAACATATCTGTGATATCTGATATATGTTGTGAGTTCTGGTATCGTTTATGAGTTATACAATCGATAACTCACCTGGCTCATCCTCCCACCCCTGATCTCTCTGGCGTTTATGTTCCTCCCACTCTCGTTTCAGGCTTGAATCTGGAGGGTGATAAAGATACTAGTCAGGATATATGAACCATAAAACTGTACAGCAGAGACGTGACAAACCGCTCCCTAATTCCTCATTGATATCAAATGGTTCTGGAGACCGTGCGTCCGCTGATTCTCGAGGAGCAAACCCCTCATTTGACGGTGTAGGGCTTCCTGGATAGAAAAGGGGAGAGCTTGGAGGGGGGCTCTTCGCTTGGTATGTCGATGACATATGGTTTGTATGGGGCGGGAGCGGCGACGGTGGTAGCATAGTAGATGGTTCGGGAGAAATAGTCGTTCTGCTGTGTACAAAGTTGAAAGAAGTGAATTAGAGCATACATATCGTAGTCTAGATATTGCCTACGTCGTCTTCTTCTTCCACCCTCCCTTGGACGCAGACTTCGTCGATGCCGCTTCATCACTCATTCCTGCGCTTACGCCGCCCGTCTCCTTGCTGCGGGTGAAATGCTGTCGTCCCGCTTGAGATGAACGGTTGTTTGTATTCTCTTCACTGCGTCCCTAAAAAACGGTAAGCGACAGGGAATAAAGCACCTTCAGAAACTATGAACCGGCTCCGGGGATTTTGAGGCTGCGAAGTGGCGACCATTTTTCCGATAATTTTGAGGTGTCTATTTGAACGTTGGTTAATGCTATCCAATAGATACAAGTGACTCGGGTTGGAAGACTGACCTTGTAATAACTCTGGAGTTTCTTGATTAAAGCCTTGATGAATTTGCAGAGAGTTGCTTCACATTCGCCATAGTTCGGGCCGTCGAAGGTGTCGTAAAAAGCTTCAATGATAGTGGTTAGGAAACGTTGGAGACCCCACTCGCCGCCTTGCAGTGTGTCGTGCTTGATCATCTTGTGGTTTGATGTGTGACCAAAGTGAGTATTGAGCGCCGTGGTCAAGGATTCAACGGTGCAGTGCTTATCTTGCAGGTTGAGGGCATGTAGCGTTGAGTTTTCCCAAGCCGCGCGCGTGCCCATCTACAAACTCGATCAGAAAGGAAGCCAGAGACAAGACATACAGAACTGAGGAACTGAACCCACCGGCAGTTTGGGTGGGGAACGATCCCCTTTGTGAATTTCGATACGAAGATCACGTACAACCGGAGGGTCATACAAAGACCTGTCCATCGACTTGCGGAACCATCTCACTATGGCAAGAAGGGCAGACGAATACGGAACAATTTGAGCGATGAAATCACCTGGATCCGAGAGCTGCGCAAGCACAGCATACAAGCGAGATAGTATGTCGACGATGGGATGGATACCATATGGGCCAAAAGCGACTTCGGAGACTAGCAAAGATTTCCAGATGGCGTCTGACACTCCACTTGCTTCTTCATCCGCAGCCAGCTGGATACGATTTGGCCAGAGGAGAATGAACTTGATACTGTCGAGAAGCTTGTGGACTGGGTACGCAAACAGCTCTTTGATTTCTTCAGCTGACACCTGCTTGGGAAGGTTTTCGATCCCGAGGGCAACAATCTGGACCGCACGAAGGGGTTTGTCGTATTCCGGCATCATGGTCGTCTTCTCATCTTGAGGCCACTGTGAAAGAGAGGTGAGGTATGCGGTGAGTGCATGCATCCACGGACGACAACTGAGGGAGACAAACCCAATAACAGTCCTCCTCACGTGCCGATGGCGGCGGGTTGATATTGAGCATAAGGCGCACCAGACTGGCGTGGCTTTCAGGAAAACCTGTCGAAGGGGCCTCGGAAGATCCTGACCCAGTCTTGGGGATTGCGGTTGCTGCGGGACTCCTGTCCGTGGTCCGAGTCTCGTTCTGGATGTCATACTTGAAAATAAAGGTCAGTATACGCAGAAACCGTGATGACGATATAACCTACATCCCCCGAGATTGTATCATTGGCCATTGTCGAAGAACCACCATAGACGGATGGTGATTTGGGATGGGTAGGTGGATGCGCGTCTTTGGGTTCATCGACCTGTTCGATACCCGCCAGAGGTCAGCATCAGGGACTATCCATATATAATGAAACAACGTACCATTGCAATTTCACCCTCCTCATCTCCGCTCTCGTCATCTCCACCCTTGCTGTCTCCGTCCTTATCATGTCTACCCACATCCTCCCCACGCTCCTTCCCGCCCTCGTTCTCATCGTTGTCCTCGTTGTCCTCACTACCACTTGAACTCAATCCATTGGATATCTCTTCCTCGCTCTCGTCTTCCGATTCGTCGTCTAACTTCTTCGAGTGCTTGGCCTTGAGCGAATCACCTTTGGAGTGCCGAAAATCGAGGTCTCGGTGCCCTTGTGCGAGGGCGATGAAGACGACATTTTTCCATGCTTTTCCGGCACCCTTGATGTTGGTGTTGAGCGCCGAATTCCTGTAAGTGATGTGTCTAATGTCAACACAGCACTGGCAAGGATGAGAACAATCAACGTACTTGTAGAGCATATCGGCATCTAGCTTGATAGCGCCATCGAAGGCACCAGGTGGATAAAGACGCGTACCGGAAACACCTTGATGGGAGCGCGCATCTAGGAGAACCCATGATCGAATGTCGAGGTGGGTGCTGAAGGCGGCTGAAATGGTGTCCGTCACAGTCTTGTGAGTCGCATCCAGCGGGAATGCCAATGTCCGGACAAAATCTTGTTTATGGAGGGAAAATAGCCTGTCCAATAGTATAAGAAGAGAAACAGAGAGGATACCGAAAAGACGCACTGGTTAACACTTGGTCTACTGCACCGAGACGACGGCCTTGTATGCACCCAGCTCGTCGCCGGAATCAACACGACTGTGAACGACATCGTCTTGCCTGGCTTTTCTGCCGACGCAGACATCCCTCGTCCTGACTTTGTCGATTTTGATGGGCCTACGGACGGCTCGCGAGACTTGCTGGACGTCTTCGGTTTTTTGTACTTGGAATTCTCCCGTGCCTTTCCCTTCTCTTCCACGCCATCTGCCTCGCGCTGCTTGCGTTTTTTCGACCCTGGGATCTTGGCTGCTGCATCTTCTTTCGCCTACCATGCTATGTAAATTGGCTGCTATGACTGAGTAACCAGAAGACGTACCTTGGCGGCAGGATCAAACGGGGTGAACCCTCCACGGTCCCGAGCTTCCCTCTGTTGCGCGTGGCTCAAAAAAGAGGAACGAGAGGCATTGAGTGTCTCCCTTGTTGCACTTGGAGTACGAGCACCTTGAGTTGAACTAGAAGCGGTCGGTTGCTGTGGCTCTCGGCGGTCAGCGCGCTGTTCCGGCCCCTTCTACGCAACCGTGTTAGGATCGCGTGGAAACAGCAGTAGCATGCGAATGCATACCTTAGAAAGACGGTGCCAAATTGCTGGGTGGCCGCAATATGCACACAGGGTGGTGCCGGGTATCTCCCCTGTCGAGGACTCAGGTATAGTGGCTGGGAAAAAGGCCTCGCATGCCTGCGCAGAGTCTATGTCAATAACCAGGCAGTCTCCCATACGACACGGCCCCAGATCATCTGGATGGACCAGCCACGGATTCGCCATGACACCGGACGAGACGAGAGGATAGAGAAAAGACGGCGGAAGGGAGGAAGATAGGAGTCCGCGCTCTCGACCAACAAAGCCGTCGGAACCGCCGAAAAAGAGGAGGCAGCGGCCCCGCAACTCCTCTCCCACGCTCTTCCCTAATTGCCGGCCGCATTCCATGAATACATACAGCCAGGAGTCCTACATTTCACGTCGCGAGCGGAATATTGAGCGAAATTGCCCAACAATATCGCCCGTGAACAGAAACAGCGGCACCCACTGGTAGCCATCCATCTCAACCCAAAACCGTGACAGCAGCTCTGGAGACAGGCAAACACAGGCAAGAACCACGTACCAAGACGTCCATGATCCAAGTAGAGTAGTACCCCACTTGGCCGATGGCAGGAGATAGTATCCCATCCGCTACAAAGACCAAAACACATCTCACCCGGCCACAGGCAGTGACCATCTGATATCCCCCACCATGGCAAAGAGAGACAACTCGGCGAGACACGACAAGGGAGGGGCCGTGGTGCTCTGTCAGTGTCTGAAGCAAACCATAAGGACGCGCGTCGCGAGCCAAGTTCAAACACTGCCCACTTCGGGCTCGATTTGGGAGCGTGAGACCTCCGCGCAAACCGCCGTGTGAGGCGACCTCAGATCAAATTTGCGGGAGACCAACCTCCGCCAACATCTAAATCCATCGCCGTTCAACCTCGGCCGAAATCACAGAGACATTTCACCTCGGCCCAGATCTTTGTCGCCTCCCTCAACTTCGGCATGATTTTTCGAGGCCACAACCACCTCCGACAAAAAACAACGAGTTCGATTTTTTACACAGTATCTGCGCCATACAAGGAGACAACGGCACATGGTCCAAACTATGAACAACCGCCGCCTGACCTCGTTGATGACGAAGAAGAATATGACGTTGAAGACATCATCGACTCAAAGCCGACCTGCAACAAGAAAGGCATACAATACCTCGTCAAGTGGGCAGGCTATACTGACTCCGAGAATACCTGGCTCCCTCGCTCCTCACTCTCAAAGGTCACCGACATGATCGACGCCTTCCACAAATGCCATCCAAACGCACCTCGCCCTGTGCGTTCCCTCAGCATCTCCTTTGACAATTTTCTCGCATCTACCCTTGCAGATGACATCGTGCTCCAGGCGAAAGCGCATCTTAAAGGGGGGGTAATGTCACGGATCACTCCATTTCTCTCTTCGTTTGCAGACCTCGTACACGCGACACGTCACGGCACATGACTTGCCTTCGCATCACATGCTTCAATGACGTTATTGCCCGGACTTCCGAGCGGGGTTCCGCATCCTTATCTATGACATCATTGCTCCGGACCTTTGTCCTCCGCCCCATGACTCCTTTCTTATTGTTCCCCCCGCTCGCACCACTATCGCATCGCATCGCACCATCGTTCCCACTTGTATATAAGGACAGTGTTTCTCTTCCCTTTTCCCTAGACTGTCCATCTCGTCATACGGTACTGTAGCTTGCACTGCACTACCCTAGACCCGGCACTCTCGAATCCATTTGTTTCCCTCGCTCCTCCCATCGTCGCGACTTAGGCGGTTCTTTCGGTCTCATAAACTGCGTTTCTGACAGCGGACCAATGTACATTGGGCACCTTGATCGTCGTTCACGGAAGGTCAAGGGCGAGGAGGGCTGCATGGGGCACAGTCTCGACGGTGGGGTAGAGGGGAATTTCGAGGTGAAGGCTCAGGGTAGCCATGTGCTCAACTATGGCCTCGGGGCCTGAGACAGTGGTAAAAGGAGTAAAGACGAGCTCTTACCAGTGGACTTTCTCACGCTGATGGCAAGTACGTCGGGTGAGATAGAGGCCTCGCGTGGCATGGTATGCCTAAGGGGTGCACGTAAGTGCTGGAGGAGAGAAGAGAGAAGAGAAAGGAGATCGAGAATGGGCAGTACTTGGATGCTCGGATATGTACTACCTGAACGTCACCGCCCATACGAATGGCTGTGTCCCAAGTACGTTTCTTGTTATAGTGATTTCGAAGCATTTCATAGGAATGAGCACAGCCTCGTTTACTATAAGGAACGACCGTGTACAAAATACTGTAGTTTTTCGACCGTAAGTTCGTAACGCCTAACGCGGGTGCGTCGGCCGAACAAACTTGGTCGTGTCATAACGCATAACGGGGGAGCTCTGAACCTCAAAGTGTTACACATGGGATAGGGTGTAAGATACAAAAATTGAAGTGAATAAAAGTACCTAGTGTCGCTCAAAGCTATCCCAATATGTGCTAACCCGCTTCCGCCGCTTTCCTCTCCCCAATTCCTCCGGTTCTGGGACTGCGACATTGCCTGGTTCAAGCTCGTCAGCGAGACCCAGGGTCGGCGGCGCCGGTTCACTGGCAGCGGCGTTGGGTGCGAGGGATAAGAGTTCCGACATGAGGTCCTGTGGATCAACCGCGGTGTCGTCGTGATCACCGCTGTCATCAGCATCCGTGAATGGCGACTCGTCTAGATCTTCTCTAGCCGTAGCGGTGTCGGTGGAACTTGAAGGACTTAGTGTTTGAGTTTCGATGCTTGTTTCCGGGTTGGTGGTTTCGACCTGGCGCCGAGAGTCGTCTGATATTTTCTTGTAGAGATCGGGGTCAGTGTCCGCAAGGTCTCGCAGCACTTTGAGGGCCGCAGAGCTAGTGATGGACTCGTAGGAGAGATCGAATCCGTTCGGGACGGTGCATTGTTTGAATGCCTGTCAGTTTACTTGAGTACTAAGTTCTCAACGGAAGACAGAAACACAGACTGTTCAATCGGAAATCAACGCACCTTTTTCACAAGCTCGGGATGGTCAATGTCGTGCCATGCCTTCAAGAACCACCGTACAGAACGGTTTCGAAGAGTCCCGATGCGAGAGTCAAGCTTGAGTGTGGCCGGGTCTCCGTCATTTTCAAGATATTGGAGCGTCTCTTCGACCACATCTTCCAGCTGCGAACGTCGGATGGAGAGTTTATATGGCCGTTGTATGCCCACATCACATGGTTGAGCCTGGCCTGTCATGCCACCGGGGACATATCGAAGTCGGATCCATGGCCATCGACGAGCAACAATCTCGCGAAACTCGACGCTTCGATGAACGGACCAGCAATCAAGCATGATGACGCATTCTTGATCGTTTGGAAGGTGAAGCGTGGCCTTGTGTCGCATGAAAAAGGGGACAATGACCAGCTCGAGGTACTGTTCCATCAGAGTGAGGCTGGACCAGTAGTTCTTCGGGTTTGCGCTGAATACAAATCCAAGGTCTTGTGCGGCTTTGTATCCGCTCGCCGTCTCTGAAGGGAGAGCACGAGAAGTTGCGCCCTTCATCACAATTTGAGTAGGAAGAACTTCACCATTTGCAGCGACACCAACAACAGCTGTCCATGCACGTTTTTCCTCCTTATCCGTGACTGCCACCTGTTTGGATCCCTCGAGAGCGAATGTGCGTCCGTTCGTATCGGCAACCACTACTTGAGTCTGGTCAAAACTGACGAAGAGAGCAGGATGCCGAATCCCTGCATCACGGAAGAGGATAGCGAGACGAAGAAAGAGTTCCCACATTTGCTGGTCTGCATTTTCGGGAGTCTTCTGGGCGGCGCGGGTCGATGCGCGTGGAACCCACCGTAAGGATGCATAGAGGAACTTGCGAACAAAGGAATCCGAACACCGAAATTGACTACCATCTTCGGTTGCTGTTGCTTCAAGGAGTTCTGGGGCATGGTGTTTGATATGTGCTAGCATGATACCTCGCGCAATGTGGACACTGATAGGTATGCCTGCCTGCCGCAGTGTTGTAAGTTGCTTGACAACAGCCTCTTGTATGTCCGGGTATTCAATCTACACATGGTCACTTCGATAAGAATTGGTGCCAGAAAGGATCAAGAGAATGCGTACCAGTATGCCGCTCCGTGTGGATTGCCCACCTGGCTTGATGCCACCTTTGTCAGTGATCCGTGCAAGAACTTCCGGCTTCCAGAATGGGAGACGGCCATCGTTCGGACGTTCGATCCAGCGGCCAAGTACTTGAGTGGTCAAGGTAGAGAATTGAGCCTTGTTGCGGTACTGCAGGATCCCGAGAATCTCTGCCGGACGCATGTGCGGACCTGCATCACGCGCTGCACTTCGTATCTGGTCAAAGATAAGCTTGTTGGTCCAATTGACACGCTTAGCGGCCTGATGTTCATGTTTACGCTTTCGACCTCGGGGGTCACGATCAGAGTGCATATCCTCTTTGAAGACTCGAAACGGGCGCGTAAGCTCTGCAGTCTGGTCATCCGGTGTAGCGATGACGACTTTTGATCCAAGGACAGCATTGATTATCACAGCGTTGGACGCCTTGTCAACACTTTTCTGTTCAGGAGCGGTAGTCAGAGATCTAGACAAAAAGAAGGGAGAACTTAACCAACCTCTGCTTTTTTACGATCACGAAAGCGCTGTTGACGTTTGTGATTGAGCTCGGCCCGATGTTCTTTTTTGGAGAGCTGCTTCAGGTTCTCTTGCGATTGAGCGAAGCGCCGTGCATCTGCTTCCTCCTCGAGGCGCTCGGCCTTCGTTATCAGACGTCTAGCCTCGGCTTCCTCGCGGGTGATTACAGGGAAGAAGGATGTGATTGAGGGTTTTGCAGGGATTCCTAATGAGGGCTAAATATGAGTGAGGGCTGACAACAATGGACCAAACACGTACGAGAACACATTGACCTATCGGACTCAACAGCGCGTGACTCAACTTTGGTTAAGGTCTTCAAACGAGCGAGTGGAGTGTTTGGCACTTCAATATCCGCTTTGAAACCCGGTTGCGAAACTGTTGCACTTGACGTGTCTTTGTGTTGTATCAGTGCCAGAGCCGCAGGAGCTTGCTTAGGCTGACTCTGTGACTCTGTGCCATGCTGAGAACCGGTGTTGCGACTCCCATCATGACGGGCTTTGATGATGTCGTCCGTGAGTCCAAAATCAATCTACACTTTTATCAGACTCGGACACAGTGAGGTGCGAGCATGATATGAACACACCAATGTGTATGAAGACACCGGGGTGTGCGCAGCCAAGAGGATGGCGTACTCGATACGATCCGCAAGCTTGAAAGTTGGAGACCATGGCCGTGTCTCCGGCCAAACTGCTCTTTCGATCGTGTTCCAAGTGCAGTCGGGGCACGAGAAGCTGTCATCCTGGACAGAATGGGGAAGAATAGAGAAATCCGGGTCCAGAGGTGCTCCTACAGCGTGGAACAGCTCCTGGAACCCCCGAATGTCGCGCTCCTTCAGCTTCCAGTTAAGTGAATCACCATATGAGAGCTGGTTGAGAAAGAAGTCGAGCTTGACAGCGCAGAAATGATTGTCATGCTCGGATGCACCAGTGGCAAGAGGACAGAGGATAACGCGTATGTGTCTTTGGTGTACATCCTCGGTGATACGGCTGAGATGCTTGAGCTTTCCTGGACTGTTGCTGCTGATTGTGCTCCAGTCTGTGTGGGGGTCAAGGAACGGGTATTGGAAGTCGAGGGTCTCGATGCGAACATCAGAGAGTGTGGTGTCCGTGCTCGCCCATTGTCGAAACATGAGAAGAACTGCATCAAGAAGTCTTCCTGAAAGTGGTGCATCGGAAAAGAGATCAGCGAGCTTGCAGCTACGGATGCTGTTTCCCAAGTCAACATTCCATCCGAGCACCATGAATAATGATTTGACACTGGATGGGATATGTGAAAGGTACGTTGGTACACGATGGGGGATGCCAACAATCTCTGTGTCGAACCAGCGCTTTGCGGCGATCCACCGCTGCCGGCCACAGACGGAATCACGCATCTTGATCCAAAAAAACACACACCACAACGGTAGGAATCGATCTTGACCATCAACGAGCAGGTGTGATAGCGCGATGCTCCGACACCCTCGTATCCACACTTCGGACTTCATTCCACTATCCAACTGTGATTGAAGCAGTGCAAGGGTCTGCTGAGGCGGAATTGGGATAGATAGAATGATTTGCGGTGATACATGGGTGGCCGGTTCGAACGAAAAAATCGTATCGAGTGTAGGAAGGAAGGAGATGATGTCAGGGTCAGGAGTGAGAGAGGGCAGATGGAGGTCAATAAGGTCCTGAATTGGAAGAGCGTCGTCAGGGATCAGTCTAGAGAAACGTTCCGGGATTGAGAGCGCCATTCTCTCTAGCGCACGTCGCAAGATTCGAAGGTGGGGGGATAAAATCCAAGGTGGGGAGCCGAGTGAAAAAATCTTACCACTCTTTATAAACTGCAGTGGAGATTAGAGTGATGGTGTACTAAGTAAATGAAACTCAGATATGCATGCTATTGTCTCTGCCCCGGTTGCGTTCATGCAAGTGGAGCCAAGCGGAGCCGGAGGATGAACTGCGCTACGAACGAACTTGAACATGAACAATGGTCGTAACGCGTCACGCGCCTCCTCTGAACATCATTCGGGCCGAACTTTTGCCCCGTAACGCATAACGCAAAATCCGAACGAACTTATGGTCGAAAAACTACAGTACTGCGGATACCACGGGTTTGAGCCTTGAGGTTGAGCAGCAGAGTTTGAGTAACGAAAGCAGGGAGCCTGGAGTCGGAAGACGCACCTGATGGTCCTGATCCCACTTGAGCACCTCCTTATCCTATAGCTCCTTCACCTTCACCGCATACACACGCCCGCTATCTTCCTCCATCTACGACTCCGAAACTCGCATGGTGCGGGCCAACCGCTGGCGCCGGGACTTCAAGTGTAGCTCGCACCAAGGGGAGCATCTTTTGGTCGCTATTTGAGGTGCGCTTGCAGGCTGGACGGGTGCGGCGAGAAACGAGGAGGATTGTGAAGTCTGGACATGTTGACATTAACAGAACTGCCGTCGCCGTTATCTTATCTTTTCGATCTTGGTACTTCTCGGCAATGGCCGAATTTGACCATGGTCAAAATCGCCTCTGCCATACTAAAACCCACGCTGACGGACAGGATGCGTCCTACCCTCAGCCTCAACTCGCCAATCGAACCACAACCATGGATAACGACAAAAGAACTCATGCAATCCGCCCACAGCAAGGCTTGACCCCGGCTATCCCGCTACTGCCTTTGACCCCAGACTCTCCTGGCTGCCAGTGTCCCCGCCCTCGGACTTCCTCGAAGCGTACGCGCCACCTTCCGCGTATTATAGGCTGTAAAGTCTAACGAATAATCTCACTAGGCCTTTTTTCACGGCTGAGCCTCACTGACCGTCTCCTAACCCCCGCTATTCTTCTCTCCATGATCGTCGGCGTCCTCATTGGCGAGTTTGTCCCGGGCGTCCAAGCCGCGTTCGATACCGCGCGGTTTAGAGGCGTCTCCGCACGTACGTCTCCTCGTCGTGACCCTTGCTCCTGCATAAACTTACATCTTCCGTGAAGCAATCGCCATAGGTCTGCTCGTCATGATCTGGCCCATCCTCGCCAAAGTGCGCTACGAGGCCCTCCCAGTGCGCTTCTCCCGACGTATCCTCGCACCTCTCCTGCTCTCGCTCTTCCTCAACTGGATCGTTGGTCCCCTGCTGATGCTCGGACTCGCATGGGCTGCACTCCCCGATCTCCCCGCGTACCGCACCGGCGTCATCCTCGTCGGCCTCGCGCGGTGCATCGCGATGGTCATGGTGTGGACCGCGCTCGCGCGCGGGGACGCAGAACTCTGCGCCGTGCTTGTCGTCATCAATTCCGTGCTACAGGTGGTTCTGTACGCGCCGCTCGCGGTGTTATTCGTGAATGTGATCGGTGGGGAGGGCGGAGGACTGAGGTTGGCGTACGGGGATGTCGCGATTTCGGTGCTCATCGTGCGTTTGGTTCTTTGTCAATCGGTGCGTTGGATGACGGGCGCGCGTACGGGATAGTATCTCGGAATCCCCCTCGTCGCGGGTGTCGCAACGCGGTACACCGTCCAGTGGCTCACGAGCAAGACGTTCCTCGAAGAGAAGTTCCTGCCCAAGTTCGGGCTTCTCTCCCTCCTCGGGCTGCTCTACACCATCCTCGTCATGTTCGGTGCGCATCCCCTCCAGCTCTATCTCCTACACTCACCTTACGATCGCACCCCCCGTCCGCGTAGCGTACCAGGGCCACGCCATCATCCACAACCTCGGCCCCGTCTTCCGCACCGCCGTCCCGCTCGTCGCTTACTTCATTCTGATGTGGACCAGCGCGTTCTGGGGGGTTTACCGCCTCGGGAAGCGCGCAGGCGCGCAGGGCGGGGGAGGTGGCGGGTATGAAATGGCGGTGGTGCAGAGCTTCACTGCGGCGAGCAACAACTTTGTGGGTTCTTTCATTTTGATCAACGCGGGGCGTTAACGGTACTGAGGCGGACCTGGGCGCAGGAACTAGCTATCGCGGTCGCCATCGCGGTGTACGGCGTCGACTCAAAGCAGGCGCTCGCTGCGACGATAGGCCCGCTCGTGGAGGTGCCGGTGCTCCTCGCGTTGACGTGGGTCGCGCTCTATCTGCGAGAGAAGCTGGTGTGGGCGGATGATGTCGACGACGACGCAGACGCCGCTGAGACTGACTCCGAGAAGAAAAAGGAGAAGGTCGACTTGGATGGAAAGTGTTGAGACTTTTGTTGGACGTGGAAGATTGAATTGAGGAGGTGTATATCATTGTGCTTTTCCGTGCGCCTTATCCTCATAATGAAGAGTTCGACTGCAGAGGGCGGGCAAGCGTGGGAAAGGCGTCTGATTTTGATTTCGACGCTCGAATTTGACGCGGTCCCCTGCATGTCTCTCGTATTCGCATAGCTCGCTACGATCAGCATCATCTCTCACGATACCCACCCAACACCAGCCTCTTTATCCCGCCAATCCACACCCAAACACTACCAATGCCCCGAGGGCGCAAAAAAGACCTCACGACCCCACCCTCCCGCGCGCTCGCTCACCAACGCAACTACCGCGCCCGACGGGCCCAATACGTCGCCGATCTGGAAACGCGATGCCGGACCGCGGAGGAGGAGGTCGTGCGGCTGCGTGCGGAGCTCGCGCACGCAAGAGGCGAAACGGCTGGGGGCGACGAAGGTGGAAAAGAGGAGGAACGCGCGCGCGCGGAGCTGGTGAGTTTATGGTCGGACTGGGATGCTGATTGAAGGCTCGAAGTGCTGATTGGGGTGTTTGTATGCGGGGGTTGGGTCGGGTGTGTATAGGATGTGATGTGTAGGGAACTGGTAAGACATCTGGCGACGACGACGGCGGCGGTGGAGCGCTTTCAGACGCGAGTGGGTGGCGGAGGACAGTCGCGGGCGAGGTAAGTTTCGTTTCTTTCGTCGGGTCGGGCATGCTCGTCGCTCGAGCATAATTAACGTACGGTAATCTCCACAGGGATGAAGCCCCGACCGCGTCTTCGCCGCCGCCTTCCACGTCCAACACGTCCAACCTCGATCTCCTCGTCACCGCCATCCTCTCCACATCACCTCCTGCCGCGCGCAGTGATCCACGCGCACTCCAGGAAGACGCCTCGTCTGCCGCGGGTGAGGACGAGGAAATGGATCCGTCGGATGCACGCTGTTGTGGCGGGTTTTTGGATTGCAGGGATCTCGTCGTGGGTTGAGTCCAACACATTGCGCACTCAGGCTCTCTGAGAACCCATCGCTGTCAGCGTCCTCTCATACGCCCGTAACTTCGGGTATTTGGTGCAGTTTCCAAGCGGCGGTACAAGGGGGCTGATGTCAACATACACAATGTTCACTGACAGGCGACAGGGGTCGTCAAGTCGGGGGGACAGAACTGGCCGTCGGGCGCTGGTTTGTATGCTCATACTTACACGCCATATACACCGAGTATCGTTCACACCTCTTGTCTCGATGTCCTTCACCTTCTCCCCGTCTGCGACCCAGACCTCTTTCGACCCTCCTGATACCGCGCCGCAAGCTCGGTTTCCGCCTGCGCTCTGCTCTCCATGCTCCCCGCGTCGTACGCGTCGCGGCCGGCATTCTTTCCATCCTCACGACGTGGAGAGATGTCCTCGGCGTGAGTGTTTACGCCCGATGCGGTGGGCGATTCGTCGACGAGGTTGGGTTGGGTAGATGCGCTCGAGCGGAAGCCGCCCGAGGAGGTAGCTGTGTGCGCGCGTTTGTGCGTGTGAAGAAACAGTATGGAGAAACGTACTGTCGTCTGGAGGCGGGTAGTTCCCCGTCGTATGATCCGAGGTCGAGGTCGAGGTCTTCGAGAACCGAGGGTCGGTGTCGGGTGCGGCTAATGATAGAATACATTACCGATCAATGGCGGCGAGGCGGGAATGAAAGAGGGTGCGTACTGCTATTCAAAAAGGATTTTTTGAATCCTGAGTTGGCGCATTCGTCGCTCATGGTTTTGAGTTGGATTTCTGGACGTGCTTTAGGTTTGGGAGGCGTTTATATACGTACGAGGGTGAGGAAATTGGAGTGAGGGGGTGAGCTCAGAGTATGATGTCATTGGCAAGCCCATAAGTTACTTATGTCAGCCCGAGTCAGGTGATCTGGGGGACGCGCCAATGCGCCGATCCCCACGTCCTCATTTTACTTCTTACACCTCCTACTTACCTTCCTCTCGTGTAACCTTCATGCGACGCAGAGGGTTCTCCGTAAGTACAGGGCGCGAAGTACACTTGGGCCTGGCAAGCAGCCACAATCATCTTATCCGCTTAGTAGCCCGCGCTCAAGTTCAACCCATCGTCAGGTAACCCAGGTTCGAACTTCGAGTCCATCCTTCGATCATCTCCTCTCAATTTACGGGAGTACTTAGTACGACGCACATGGGATCAGGTCGGTCCTCGGCTGTCTGTCCATCTCAGTACCCCCATGGTTTTCAACTCCTCTCTGCTCTGCTTCGAGCTCACGACCTTGCGACAGTGTTTGCGTGTGCGGGCAACGTCCTGGCGCGGTTGAAGCGCAGGTGGTGCGCGCAAGTGCGTCGCATACCTACCTCAGTACGATGTCCCCGAGTTTGACTTCTGAGAGTGCCCAGACCCACTAGATGTAGATCGACACGGCAGCGTGTGGACCACGGCCCAACAGCAATGCCACGATGAGGTCCGCATTACACCACATACACCACATATGCACTGCCCAACGAACCCAATGGCGACAACTTTGATGCCAAAGGGCATCTCCCTCAAGCTTCTTCAAGCCCCCCCTCGACCGATTATGTAGGCGAACTTCTTTGCACATGCTCCCGTCGGCGCTGGCGCACTGATCCGTGAAACGCAAAGGAACCGCAGGGTGCATGGGAAAGCCGGACAGTCGTCGGAAGAAGTTCAACCGACCCCAATCCATTACTTATAAACCTCATCATATCATGATTTACGCCCATACACGCCGTGTGCCCCCTTCAGCGCAACATACCCTCGAACAGCCCCCTGTGCGCATTGTGTTCTGTTTGGGGCGCATTGTCCGCGGATGGGCCTCGATGGCCCTGTGAAGCTCAAAAGTGCGTATCCGCGTCTGGTCTCGTGGACAATGGGGCTGAGAGACCGCGCCGTAGTCACGGAGTCGGTGTGCGGGTTCGTGGCGATAGGCGCGACCGGGTCGAGGCTGTGGATCCGGAGGGAACGGTTCTGGTGGGACGACGCGTGGGCGGCGTTCTCGATGCTCAAGTGAGTGCGCTTTTTTGCTATTTTCATCCTGTGCTCTTTGGTGCACTCGCCGGGGAGAGGATGTTCAGCCGTTGCTCCCGTTGTCATGCTCGGGGGAAGTTGACGGGCCTGATCGATTGCCTGCAGTCTCTTCGTGCAAATCGCCGGCGTATTCATGCATGTCGACGATCCACGTGAGTCCTTCCTCTCCGCCGCCCCGTTCAATTGCCAACGCCCTCTCGACCCCCCCTCCGCGCAGATGATCTCTCCAAACTCAACCGCGTCGCGGCGTACTACCTGATCGCGACCACGTTCTACGCCATCATCTGGTCTGCGCGTCTCTCCATCTTGTTCTCCATCCTGCGCATCGACCCGGACCAGCACTGGCGTCGCCGTCTCAAGTTCATCGCCGCGCTCTTCGTCGCCGCTCTCCTCTTCTTTCCTCGCGCAGCTCCTCTGGGTCTGCGAGCGCCAGCCGCACTGGAAGGACCGTCCGAGCCCGCAGTGCCCGCTCACCATGGACGTCGCCATCTGTCAGCTGGTTTGTGAGTGCCTACACTCTTCTTCTGCGCGATGCGCGATATTGATTCGCCCCCACGTCGCCAGCCGACGTCATAGCGGACCTCCTTCTTATAACGCTTCCCCTGCGCCTCATCCGTTCCATCCGCGAGACCGCCCTCCGCCGACGTCTTATCGTCATTTTTTCCACGAGCAGTACGCCGCCCCCCTCTCTAGCACCTCCATACCCAACCCGCTGACTCCCACAACACCACCCAGTCGTCACCACAATCGTCTCTCTCGTGCACGCCTCCTTCATCCTCACCACCGGCGGCATCGACGTCGTCCTCGCCGCCTTCGTCGAAGACTGCATGTCGCTCACCGTCGCAAACCTCCCCGTCGTCGCCACCGCGCTCCTCCGCCTCCTCCCGGCCCGCACCTCTCGATCCCTCGACGCCCTCTCCGACGACACCACCCACGCCAACCGCACGCACATGTCCACGTTCCGCTTCCGGCCATTCTCCCTCTCTCTGCGCACCATCGGCGGCGACGCACAGTCCAGGTTTGCCATGCTGTCAAGGGCGCCGGCCAGGATCGCGGCGACGGCGGGTCCGACGCAGAGCGCGATGTCGTGGGAGACGGAGCCGGCGCGGTTGGATGTGAAGGCTCCCGCCGTGTCCGAGAGCGCTGAGAACGAGCTCGAGCGCCCGTTCAGCGCGCGCGCGTCGAAAGCGCGCGCGGCGGCGGGCGACGACGGCTCTGGGATCGACATGGGATGAACACGCGATATATGTTCAGGAATCGGGATACACGCGCCGAAGGACATGCGCGATCGTTGGACGTCTGTTTCGCCTATGCGCCTTTCGGGCGGACCGCGGCGGGGGAATCTGTAGGACTACGATGATGGGCGTCGCTGTGGACCCCCGGAGAGGTGCGTCGAGCGCGATTCGAGCATGCTCCCCTACTGACCGTCCTCGTCGCAGACGCATGTACCATATATCCAGGAAAACGGGACGGACCCCCGTCCTGGCGGTCTCGCCGTGGCACATGTTGTCGTGTTCGCCGTCCTGCACCGTTCTGTATCGCTTTGATTCACACTGTGAACATGTGAGCTCTTGCGGTCTATTGATTGCGCGACCACACGGTCGGCCCACTCCATCTCGAAACACTAGTACGAGAACATACAGATGATATTCTCCAGTTCGACATGTGTCGTCGTCCATGAATGTGACATGTCCCAGAGGATCGTTTCAGGGAATCCGTCGCGGTCGTCTGAGAACGGCAACGTCGTGGCGGTATTCAGTTCATGAGCAGCGGATTGAGGAGGCGTCGACGCCTTTCGCAAGGTGGGGCGTTCTCATCATCATTGGCCTTGCATTCTCACCGACCCAAGGGCGTGTACACCCATCATCGTGGACCTGTATCGTATGTACACACTGCATGATCCCGCTCTATGTAAGTATAGGTGTTTTTGACACAACTCAATCAATGGTAGGAGTCCTTACAACCTGAGGGAACAACCTCCTGACCTCGTCCAGGTCGAACGAAGCCTCGTTCGTCCCAGACCGTCCATCTGCAACACGGAGAACAGGATCCGGGATCGCGCGCGACCTCGTCCGCACTGGTGCTTCCACCCACATCTCATCCTTGAGTATCACACGTGGCTCGTGGTTGTGGTCGCGGAAATCGATGCAATACGTGCCGTGTGGCCTATTCGCGCAGGTGGATTACTGCAGAATGGGACTGCGAACGAATGCCACGATAAGAATGAGGACATTGGCAGGGAAAGATGGGGCGGGTTCCTGGATTCATCCCACTTGGTCGATCGAGCGGGTGCCTACGTTGATTGATTCGACGAAGAACGTCCGAGGACCTCCGTAAGTTAAGATGCATTCTCCCAGCGCTGTGCGGGGATAAGATCTTGCATGCGCTTTTGGTGGCCCAGTCCTGAAGCATTGAAGCTTGAAGGGTAGAATGCGGCGAAATGGACTGCTGCAAGTCGTGCATTCCAGGATCCGGCGCGTTCCATCTCCTACCCACGTGGCAACGAGTAATGCAAATCTCGTTCACCACAGAATGCGCCGTGCAGAACATAGCCCCAAGTACTAGATGTGTAGGCCGACCACAGCGGAGTGCATACTTACATCACTCACCTCCTGTGAGCCGCCGAGCCACGAACTGAATGGGCTTCCTTACCAGGCAAGAGAAAATTGGGCGCGGCGTTTCTCCGATGTGACAGATACATCATCATGGGACTGCAGAAATTTGGCAAGGGAGGGTGCGCGTGGTGGATATCACGCGTACAGTAGCCATTCCAAGGACGAAAAGCAGAGATGGAGAGGCTCGAAGAGCTTGCAAGGACCGGGCTTGGAGATCGTGTCAGAGAAGTTGGACAGATGCGATGCGATGCGATCGTAAAAGCGACAAGTCGCGAGCGGAGGATGTGGGAGTCGTCGAGCCTTGGTGTGGGGAGGGGGCGCAATGAGTATCAGATGACACGACACAAGGCCTGGGAGTGGAAGCGTGAAAAGCTTGTTTGAAGCTCGCATCCTGATGCACCCCTGTCCGAACTCCAAGTACCGCCGGCGGAGCAAAAAGATCAAACCTGGGACGACGAAAAGCCGCAGAGTTGGAAAGAGAGGGCACAGAGAAAGCGACGAGCGAGTCGGAGGTCGACGGCGTTCTGCATCGATGACCTGATCGGACGGAGAGGGAAGCGCTGAGGACGGGAAAATGGAATATCGCGGGGTTATCTTATCTTATTTTAGATCCCGCTGAGGTAATCCAAGGTAAATAGGTCACCGGGAGATTGGCGCCCCCCTGCTCCCTGCCCCGCGTCCGCGCGACAAAACCCGGATTGCCAATCGAAAATGGACCGTCCTCATCAACAACCCTTTTCTCTCCCCCCGTCCCCGCCCGCCCATCCTCAGTTCCGCTTTTTCACCCGCTCGCTCGCAGAGCGCGAGCTCGTTTCTTCTCCCGATGGGTCTCGACCTCAACGACAGTCTCGTTCGCCTCAAGAGTGCGTACCTCTCCCTGCTTCACTCACTCACACATGACCGCAACGGACTGACTCACCGCTCGTAGTCACCGAGTCCGTGTGCGGTTTCGTGGCGGTGTGCATGACCGTGGCGCGAATATGGATCCGGAGGGATCGGTATTGGTGGGACGATGCGTGGGCTTTCTTCTCCTTGCTCAAGTGAGTCTTCTCTCTCCGATGCACAACACGACATTCCCCCCTGCCGACGTTTGCCGCGGATCGACGCGCGCTGTATATCGGCCTGTGGCGCATTGAATGGGCGGAGGGGAGGGATCGCTGCGTGGACCTTGATGTCCGTCCGGTCATCAGCGCCGCCTGTCAGATCGTACGGGCGTCATGGGGGACGATGCTGGAACGACGGCGCTGACGGTGTGTACCCAGCCTCTTCGTCCAATTCGCGAGCGTGTTCATGCACCTGGACAACCCAGGCGAGTCGCATCTCACCTTTTCTTTTCTTTCCTGCCGCCCTCCTAACCCTAACCCACAGAGGAACTGTCGAAGACGAACCGGGTAGCGGCGTACTACCTCATGGCCGCCACGTTCTACACCGTCATCTGGTCCGCCCGCCTCTCCATCCTTTTCTCCATCATCCGCATCGACCCCGACCCCATCTGGAACCGTCGCCTGAAATACATCGCCGCCCTCTTCATCGGCGCCCTCGCCTTTTTCCTCGCTCAGCTCCTCTGGGTCTGCGAGCCCCAACAGGCGTGGAAGGACCTCCCAAGCCCGCAGTGCCGCCTCAACAAGGAAGTCGCCATTTGCCAACTCGTCTGTGCGTACCCCCTTCCCTCGCCTTTTTCGTGGATAATGGTGTGCACATTCGTTCGCATGCAGCGGACATCGTCGCGGACCTGCTCCTCATCACGCTCCCGCTGCGCCTCATCCGCGGCATCAAAGACAGGCCCCTCCGTCGTCGCCTCTTCTTCATCTTCTCTACAAGCAGTACGTCCACGTCCACCCTCCCCCTCTTCCCCGCCCTGCCGAGTCACTGACCCTTCACCCGCCTCCTCTCCAGTCATCACCACGATCGTCTCCCTCGTCCACGCCGTCTTCATCATCACCACCGGCGGCCTCAAAGTGCTCCTCTCCGCCCTCGTCGAGGACTGCATGTCCCTCACCGTCGCCAACGTCCCCGTCGTCGCCACCGCGTTCCTCCGCCACGTCCACAGCGGCCACACCCCCGCCCCGAACCAGGCGCTCTCCGACGAGTCCCCCGACGGGCCCCGCTGGACCTCCTTCCGCTTTCGCACGAATCCGGACCACCAGGGCACCTCCCGCTGGGGCGTGTCCACCTTCGCGCGCGGCGCGGGCGCGAAACCGGTGCGGGTCGCGACGGCCGTGGGCTCGGTGGGGACGACGGACAGCACGTTTTCGGAATCGATGGACACGAAGGATAGATACGCGGCGGAGCATTATATCAGCGTCGGGTCGGTCAGGCCGCCGGATGGGGCGAGGTGTACGGGGGAGGAGATGGAGATGGAGTGCGGGAGGGGGGTGGAGAGGACGCCGAGGAAGCAGGGCGAGGGAGAGAATTATATCAGCGTGGGCTCGGTGCGGTACGATAACCAGGAGAGCTCGCGGTGGTAAGCAAGGCTGGCGCGCCGTGCTCTCGTGGCTGCCATCGCATCTTGTCCCCCGTCTTGTCCGTGTACGACGCGCATTTATGATATCCTCCCCCCCCCTTCTTGTTTTTCTTGTCCTGTCGCAACTCGTGTATCCACTTACTTATCTGTCTCCCTTTCGTCCCTCCTGGCCCCCTCTGTATCTGTGTCCACTATCGAATCGTGTATGCCCCATGGATCTCCTCTTATATTCTCGCTCTCGCCCGTGACTCGGATTGATCGACGCTGTACGACGATCCTCGTTCGATTGCGTCACAGCGGGGAGGTTTACTCAAATCTACTCATGACGGCTTCGATAATTTACACCGCGCGTCCCAAGTACAATCGGCATAGGTGCGGCCGCGAATCTAGCAATCCGTACCCCACGCGGGGTCCTTTGCAGCCGGCACGATATGATAACACCGTTCCCCTGAGAACGGCTCGCTCAAGGGGCGAACGTCAAAAGAGGTTATACAATTTATGGCCTTGGATCCATAACGCGTGGAGGTCGAGGCGGAACGAACAAGTGGGAGGGGGGTCCGTACGGGATAAGGTGACGGTCATGGTTCGCAGGTACTAAATTGTAGCTGACTATCCCACGACCGAGCGTACGGTACACACAGGGATCGAAAGGGTGCCGAACTGATAGATATTATAAGATAAACGGGCCACATCCTGTCGTGGACGGTCTCAGCAAACCAGGGTGGATGAAAGGGGGGGCGGGAGGGGAAGGCGAAGGAAAACGCACCGGTGTGCTACGCCCACAGCTCCTAACCTCCTAATCCAACGCCTCGATCGCCCGCTTCCTTCCCACCAGTAGCTCCTGCGCGCACGGGCCCGCGGCGTCGATAACGTCGTGCGCGGGGATGGCGTTGTCGGGGATGGGGATCTGGATCGCGCGGGTCTCCTCGCCGGAGGGATAGGTCGTGATGTGGCCCGCGCTGCTGTTCGCCGCGACGTCCGTGGCGAGGATGGTGCCGAACGCGCCGCCCGCGACCCAGGCCTCGGTCGCGTACGCCGTCGTCGTGTTGTCGATGGGCAGCGTCGCGTTCGGGAGGGTGATGTGCGCCAGACCGGACAAGAACACGACCCACCTGGGGGAAGTTCGGCGGTTCAGTAAACACAAGGGGAGACTGCGCGGGAGAACGTACTGCACGTTCGGCGCGTTGTGCTGGCCCGCGGCGAAGCGCGCGGGCAGGATGGAGTAGCTCGCGTTGGCGAGCGCGCCGAGCTGGAGGATGGACGCGCCGGCGGTGCCCGCCTGGGACGAGGTCGCGAAGCCGGACTTGAGCGCCCAGCACTGGAAAATGGACTTTCCGTTGAGGGTGGCGAGCGCGGTGACGTTGAGCGTGTTCGGGGCCATCTCGGGGCGGGGGGCAGGCGAGGCGAAGGGTTAGAGAAGAGAGGAGGGGACTTGGAGGGGGGAAGAGACCACGAACGAGCCGAGGGCGCGGGCGGGGTCATTCGAGTACTTTATAATCAATTTATTTGCGATATGTCGGCGTGATCCTTTCGGCCGCGGTGAGACATTCGTGCCCACTGCTTTGGATACGTTTGGGAATATTGGTGGGCGGAGTGCCTCAAGGGCGAGGACCTGTGCCTACGATCTGAGCACCGTTCACGATAGAATCGGGCGAGATAGCAGGAGACAGCAGCAGTGGGCGACCTTGGGCGACGGAGAGGGGTTGTGTGATATCGCGACTTCGTCCTCGTCGCCGCCCGTAGTAAAACTTGGCGGCGGCGAACCTCGTGGGCGAAAGCCGCCGCCCACGTGCGACCGGACGTTTGGAGCGGAGGACAAGGTGGGGTCTGCGACAATGTCCAGGGTGAGTTGTGACGCCCGCTTCTACTTTTTGCATCCGTCTTTTCTCCTTTTCACAGCGAGAGGAACGACGTCGTCGATGCTCGAGGACGGCAACCTGACGAGACCTGGCGGCGATTGTGACTCTTTCAATCGTCCTGGTGGTGGAATCAGCCTGGAACGTGGAACCCGCATGGCCATGCACCATGGCCCGTCGCGTGTCGTACGTCAAAGCCAGGGGATTTGTTCACCGATTCCTCGACATCGCTTCTCTGGTTTATCTGTACGCGCTCTAAGCCACGAAATGGTGCGACTTGCCACGGTATCTCTTGTCTACTATGGCCACCTGCTCTCACAACTCATACACTTCAATGCCAAGCGTAGCAGCGGAGGGCAGCGGGTCCATTCAAACATGATCTCTCTCACCGACAACAAAAAGGCTACCCTGACCCACAGGTTTTCCCTGATCTCCTGGTATATCACACGTGTCGCCTGCTTTCCTTCGAAAGGATATACCAATCGTTGACATGGCCTCCTCCTGCTGTCAACATGCGCATCGGCAGTGCCTGCGCTATTGGTACGGACCTACTACTTACGGCCGCCGTTAGGACGGACGCGCATGCGAAGTTTGACGTTGACCTCATCGATATCTGTGAGGCTTACCTGCCTTCCCACCATGATTTTGTACCATGCTTGGGCATCCGAGCGTGCTACGGACGATCACGACATGTCATAATTCAGTGTGTACGTGAGTCGGCCGCAATTCTCCTCTCCCGTTTATGATCTCACCACACCTGTAAGCGCAGCTTTACCGTGAAGACTTATACAGGTTCAGGCCACATGGATCACTTTGCCGATGTCAGAATTTCCAGGAAACCCACTTACTCTGCCAGACTCTGCCCATCATGTGCGAGGTAAGCTCTTGTCACACCCGCGCTGGTAAGAGGAAACTTGACTTCAGGTTCTCTATTCCCTGTCAATGAGCTTGGCGGAACGTACGGTAAGCATATGTAGTACCCAGTCGAACCCGAATCACTTCGCATATTTCTCCACAGCGTCTCCCTCGCCCTCCGCCACCAAACTCGCTCTCAAGTGATCTTCCATAGCCCGCGCGGGCCTCCCCAGCAGCTCCTCCAACAGCGGATCGACGTGCCCCGTGTCGCCGTTCGCCATCGCCGGGAACGTCGTCGCCCATTCGCGCAGGAAGGACGGTTCGCCGCGTATGCCGGCCTCGGGGTTGGTGTGTTTCTCGACGTACTCGTCCACGGAAACAAGGCGGACGGCGATCTTGCGCTTGAGGATGTGCGAGAGGATGTCGGCGAGCTGGGCAAGGGTGAGGGCGTTCTTGGACGGGCCGGAGAGGAGCACGGTTTGGTTGACGAAGGCGCGCTGGCGTGCGTCGGTCGCGTCAGTTCAGGCGAATTATTATTGTCAATGTGTCGTCAGCTTGGCGGAGGGGCGGGGGACGAAGGGAACGCGCTCAACTTGGGCGATCATGCGTGCGGTCGCCTCTCCCAGATCCTCTCGCGATGCCCAGGCCACGGGGCCATCGCCCGGGACGTACACCTCCGACTCGCCGTTGGACGGGTCGAAGAAACCTATATAGCCATGTAAGTATTGATAATCGCATTACTCAGCCTTTGCCGTGGCTCTCTCATCCACGCACGGCGCACGCACCGAGGTAGAGCGGGTACGACTCCGCATAGATTCCCTCCCTCACGATCGTGTACGCGATCCCGCTCCGCTTCAAGTACGCCTCGGTGTCGAAATGCGCCCGCATCACCGCCGCCCCGCTCCCGTCCGCAAACGCCAGACTCGTGTAATACACGTGCTGCACGCCCGCCCGCCGCGCGGCGTCGATCGCGTTGACGTGCGCGCGCACGCGGATCTCGTGCGCGATGGACGGGTACGAGACGAGGAGGAGCGTCGACGCGCCCGCGAAGGCGGCCGCGAGTGTGTCCGGGCGCGTGAAGTCGCCCTCGCGCACTTGGACGCCTTGAGGGAAGGCAGAGGTGATGTCTGGCCGGGAGGGGTCGCGGAGGGAGACTGACGATGGAGGTGGGCGGGACGAGCGTGCTGAGATGCTTGAGGACTTGCGACCCTAGGCCGCCGGTTGCGCCAGTGAGGACGATCGACATGATAGAGAGAGAGTGGGAGGGAGGGAGATGTCGGGGTTGTGCGTCATGGGTAGGCGGGGGAGCGTCATATGTACTATATCGTAGAACCTTCGGGTGGTTCCGTCGACCGTCTTATTCAGCTGAATTGGAGCTGGGAACACATTATATTGGGGACAGAGAGGCCTAGACTAGGCTAAAGTGGAAATACATGGTAAGATAGTCCATACAGTATGATAGGCAGGTGAGAAAAGAGAACACGGGAAAGAGAACAACGCGAAAAGCGTGGACGCGCTCACCCATGCATGGGCACGGGGACGAAAGGAGGACGCGGGTCGAACCCCATCTGGCAGCGAGGACAATAGACGTTCTAAAGCAGAGCGAAGGTCAGCGTCGATCGTCGCCCACGAGACGAGGAGGGAATACTCACCCAGCCCGAGTACGAGTACGGAGGCAGGTAAGCAGGACCCGCCGGGGGCGGGGCGAACATGGGCTGCTCGTTCCCCTGCAGCTGCACCGGTGCCGGCATGACTTGACCTCGAATGGATGCCCGACCGTGCCCCTGCACAAACACACACCGCTGCAACTCCTGAATCATCATCTCCTGCGCCTGCACCTTTGTAAACAGAGTCTCCAGATCCACATGGACCCCATCGAACCTCGACTGGGGAACCCCCTGACGCCACCTGGCGACGTCGCTCCCTCCTCCAGTCACGGGCGCGATGTCCTCGGGATGGTCCAGACGCTCCTCCAACTGTTCTCTGTCCTCGTCTTGAGAAAGCACGATGGGGGGAAGGGAGGCGACAGACTCGAAAGAGCCTCTGGGCGACGACGGCGGGGTGGCCGTGATAGGAACGCCTCTGCTCTGGCTGCGACTGGGCGGGTTGGATTCTGGGTCGCCGTCGATCGTGATACGCGGAAGTGGAGGAAGCAAGTTGGGTGGTCTGGGTGGAGATGCAGGTTCAGGCGCGAACGGCTCTGCTTCGGGGCTTTGCGGGAGCGAGTTCTTGAGAGCGCACGCGTGTAGATCATAGCGGTTTCCGGCAGTCGGCAGCGATCGACGTGGGCCGCTTTTCGTATTGTTGGCAGGACGAAGGCGGATCGCCTGTGGGGGTGAGTCAGTCAACGTAGGTAGAGGTCAAAGAGGAATGAAAACGTACGGAGTCGCTGACGCGAGGACGAGGCCTACGAGTGACGGGCGGAGGGCTGCGTTCGACGTTGTACTGGTCCTCCACCACCGAGAGGCTGTCGAGCCGGGAAGCGGCCTCAGACGATTCCTCGCCAGAGTGTCCCATCGTAGTAATAGGTGTCGGTGTCATCTCCGCGCTCGATGGAGGCGAACGCTCCGCCCGCGCCGCGGATGTACTGGAAGGCGGACCACAAGAAGTAGAAGTCATAGGAGAAGAAGGGCAGGTAGAAGGGGCAGTTGAGCGCAGGGAGCATGTAGGAGACGATGGGGTGTGGGAGGAAAGGGAGGTGGGGAGGGTCGACGACAAACGGGAAGAGTTATATCGTGTCGAAGGACAAAGAGGTCGTGCTCAAAGGAAGAAGTCTTTCAGAAGACGCAGGGTCGGAACATGGCGTACGGGGCCGGGACGCCACTCGTATCATAAACAAGCCGCCCGTCGGTTATCGAGCGAAAGAGAAAGGAAGGAGGAGACAGACAAAGGAGAGATATAGAAGGTTGCGCCACCCCGTAACGTGCTTGTCCTGATCACAGTTCGATGGTTTCTTTGTGCTTGAACTTTCGCCCGACGCGCTCGGCGGAGCGATACTGGAACTGATTGCCGTATAGTTCAAATTCAATGTGAGGGCTGTCGAGAACGGTGCTGGCCGCCTTTTCTGGTGGAGCGACCGTGTTTGAACCGGACGTTGACCCGCTCGGTGCTTCGGTGGTGGGAGTAGATGTAGGGGAAGGTGTCGTCGAGTACAGCGGGACAGCGAAAGTGAAGACAGAGCCATGTTTAGGGATCACTGATGACGGAGGTTAGGCAGGCCAAAGCCATAGATGACGACCACTCACGCTTCAGCTGGTTTTTCTTCGTGATGACGCGGAAGGCATTCTCGGTTTCGTGGATGACGATTCCTGAGAGTTCGACAAGACATGGGTTCTTGCTTTGGCGGACTAAAAACGGCCAACTATAAGAGACGTGAAGACGAAGGAGGAAGGAGAAGACGCACCGGTCATGATGGAACCGTGGAAGTCGGCCTTCACGAGCTTGGCGTGCATTCCGGCTGAGCTGGGCATGGCGCGTGCGTCTGCTTGTCCAGAAGATGGGGCTGGCGAAAGAGAGAGCAGCTCGGACATGTAATCCATCCACATGCGGTGCAACGGCACGAAGAGGTCGTATCTGTCAGGGTCAAGTTGAACCAGGTGAGAAAACTTTCTTATGATAATAAAAATCCACCTACTTCGTCTGCTCCTTCCTCAGTTTCCAGACTCCCTTCTGTGCGGCCTCTTTCCTGCCCATGACTCCGCTTTTCTTCCGCGCCATCTCCTCCTGTCTTCGCAGGCGGCGCGCAGCCCGGTCTTGTTTTGCGCTACTGATGCGGTGTGGATTTTCAAGAAGAATTTGTCGGCGTCGAACGCGTTCGTTGTAAAGGGCGGCAGAGTTGTCTACGGTGAGACTGGATTGTACGTATTGAGGCGTGAAAGGGATGTCGCTGCTGTACTTGACTCGACCTGTCTGCGAGGACGACGTCAGTCTCGTGAGGAAAGCAAAGGCTGACACGTGAAGCAACGCACAGGAAGGGTGTGAGCATAGCTCGTCCTTGGTCGCTCGTATGTATTCTGTGTGGGTGCAGGTTTGATACCGATCATTGAGCTGCATGCTCGAAGATGCGACGTACCGGGTCGTAAGGAATGGCACCTTCGGTGTCCTTCGACAAGGCGGAAAAGCCGGGATACAGAGAGTATAACGAAAACATCGTAAATGGCGAGATGGACGAGGGGGTTGGGACGAAGGCCAGCGCGGGACTCGAAGATGGTGGGAGGAGGACGCAAGGAGCAAGTTCAAAATTTGAAGCGCGTTTGCGCGGTCGTTAGTTACCGGATAAGGGAATTATGAAGGGACGTTTAGAGAGGGACTACAAAGTGCTTTCTGGTTCCGTTCGACGCTCATCCTCCGCTTTGCCATGATTCTCTCCCGCGCCCCGTCACCGAGCCCGGAGGTCTTCTACAGCACGCCTCTGCCCTCCTCCTCGTCCCAGCCATCCTCGCCCATCACCCCCGTACAACGAACGCCCTTCCTCGAACCAGCACCGGCCCAAAACGACCAGCTCAAACCCGCCGACTACGTCTACTACCAACGACGACCGGACGACCTCTCCTCCGACGCGCGCGCTCGGGCGACGGCGGCGAAGGTCAAGCTCGAATCGCACTACAAGTCCGCGCTGGAGACCGCGATAGACCTCAAGCTCCAGTGAGGCGCCCCGTTCCCTCCGTCGTGGCGTGCGCTGACGAGTCGCGGAAGAGGGGTCGAGCTTGATCGCAGAGTCGTCGACCTCCCGGAGGACAGGCAGCTGCGCGAGAAGAAGAAACACGAGAAGGTGCAGTCCCAGTTCCTGCGCCTGCGACGGACGAAGATCGGCCTCGCCGACTTCCGGACGGTGAAGGTCATCGGGAAGGGCGCGTTTGGCGAGGTGCGTGTTCAGTTCATGCGCGTGCATGCCACGCGCGATGCTCACCCTTCGCAGGTGCGGCTGGTGCAAAAGACGGACACGGGGCGCGTGTACGCGATGAAAACGTTGCAGAAGGCCGAGATGTTGAAGCGAGATCAGGTGCGTTCTCGCTCACCCCCAGCATCTTCTTCTTTTTGGCCAAGGCGAGGGAAGGGAAATACTTCGCTGTTTCGCGGGAGACGAGTTGGAGGAAGGGATGACGGCTACCTTGCCCCCGATTGGTTTCCTGCGAAACAACCTCGTGCTCCCCCTTCTCGCCATGCCTCTCGCCGTTCAGACCGTCTCTAACGCCCCCCGCTAGCTCGCCCACGTTCGCGCCGAACGCGACGTCCTCGCCGAGTCCACCTCCCACTGGGTTGTGCAACTCTACTACTCCTTCCAGGACCCGCTCTACCTCTACCTCATCATGGAGTTCCTCCCCGGCGGCGATCTCATGACGATGCTCATGAAGTACGACGTCTTTTCCGAGGACGTCACCCGCTTCTACATGGCCGAGTGCGCGCTCGCGATCGACGCCGTCCACAACCTCGGCTACATCCACCGCGACATCAAGCCGGACAACATCCTCATCGACAAGAACGGCCACCTCAAGCTCTCCGACTTTGGCCTCTCCACCGGCCTCCACAAGGCCACCGACGCCTCCTACTACAAGCGCCTGGTCGAGCAGCAGCAGGCCCCCCAGCACATCACCCGCAACTCCGTGGAGGTCAACGCGATCAACCTCACCATGACCCGCGAAGAGGCCATCGCGACCTGGAAGAAGAACCGGAGGAAGCTCGCGTACTCCACCGTCGGCACCCCGGACTACATCGCCCCCGAGGTCTTCCTCATGCGCGGCTACGGCAAGGAGTGCGACTGGTGGTCCCTCGGCGCGATCATGTTCGAGTGCGTCGTCGGCTTCCCGCCCTTTTGCTCCGAGAACGCCAGCGACACCTACAAGAAGATCATCAACTGGCCCACCCACCTTACCTTTCCCGAGGAGGTCCATCTCAGTCGCGAAGCCGAGGACCTCATGCGACGGTGCGCGCTCTCTCTCTCTTTCTTCTCCTTCACGCCGGGACTGATCGAGAGAGCCAGGTTGATGACGTGGGGGGACGAACGCGCGCAGTACGACGAGATCCGGAAACACGCCTTCTTCGACGGCGTCAGCTGGGACGGGATCCGACATCTGCAGGCCCCGCGCCAGCCCGTGCTCAAGTCCATCACCGACACCTCCTACTTCCCCACCGAGGAGTTCGCGGACGTGCCAGATCAGCCCGTCGGCGTCGAGCAGCTCGACGCCGACAGGGACCTCGCGTTCTTGGGGTGAGCTCTCCCCGCGTTCCTGCGCCCGTGCGCGTGACTGACGCCTGCCTCCAGCTTTACGTTCAAGCGGTTCACTGGCGTGCAGTCGGCTCTTTGAACCCATCACGCTCTGCCTCGCCTCGCTTCGCCGCTCTGTTCACGGATTTTTTTACGACTCGGATCACGACTTTTTCACGCGGATAGACCTGTATTTTATGGGGGATTTTTTCTGTACTTGTCAGTCTAATGTACTGTACGTTGTGCGAATTGGCGAGCTTTGGTTCGTTTGCCGGTTATCCCGACAAAGGGTGCCCGACGACGCTTGGTAATGAAGAAGCGCCGTGTCTGCCGTGCCGTACGCCGCGCATGTATTCTGAACCGTGCTCTCCACCGTCTTTCACTCTTTTCCCTTCACGATACCCCATTTATTCGATACGAGACGCAATGGAAATATACCATGGACCTATACCACCTCTTCCTTCCCTCTTTCTCGAGAACTTGGCCCGGATATCGGATACAGCTCAAGACACAGCACATCAAGCTCATCAACTTGTGTCAACCTTGTGTACACAGCAACGGGCAGGAAGGTATCTATGGGAGAAGACCAGCTCCTGACAGGTGTGCAATATCATGAAGGACACGACACGGTGCCTATCGCACGCCCTTAGATGCTTTAGCACTGAACAAGGTGAGAAATTCTTCGCACCCGCCTCATCGCCGAGTTCGACAAAAGCCATCGAGCGCCGAGAGACACCGTTTGTCTGCCGACATGCGCTTCGATTGGACGATGCGACTCTTTGGCACTGTCTGCCACAATTCTTCCACTTGAGGGTCCTCACGCATGGGGGTAGGAGGTCGGGAGACAATCGACGGTGATGATCTGAGGGGTTGGACGGAGATAGGTGGGGAGTGAGGGTTGTCGAGCATGTCGGCCAAGGACTGGTTCCAGCGCGGAGATCCGAAATCGAGCTCTTGATCGAGCCTTGAAGACACGAAGCACAGATCGAGAGGGGAGAGTAGGGAATGGGATGGGGATGGTGGGCCATGCGCAGGACTGGACCGACTGGTTTCAGACCGAAGCAACATCTCACCAAGTTGCGCGAGGACCGGGCTGGACCAGTTAGGGGAGTTTGTGGGTAGCGAGGGGAATCTCCGAGCTGAACGTTGAACGCGGGGGTCGACGGCACGGTTGGGGATGTTGAGGTTGAACCAGGGCTGTGACGAACTGGTGGTCGTTCGATGGGACAGAATGTATCATCGGAGCGAGTGAATAGGCTGGATGGGGCAAGGGGGTCGGACTTCGCGGGAACACTGGTTGTATTGGAGGGATACATATCGTAGTGAGTGAAAGACAGCGAGAAACGTGCGCCTGGCGCGCTTAGGCTCTTGCTCTCAACCACTACGGCAGTTCGTTACTTGGTAAGAACAAATCGTCACTGGCGTCCGAGGAGGTCGTAGTCAGTTGCTGAGTTGCCCCTGCTGCCACACTCTGCCTATTTTCACCGTTAACGCATTCTTCAGCCTGAGAAAGTCTCTGCAAGTCGGTCTTATCGTCGTATTCCTCATCGTTCCGCACAGCCACAGACGATCGTTCGTTGTGTCGGACCCGTGCGTAGTTGTCCTAGCTTTCAAGACGTCTCTGACCTCTCTCGCGTTCATAGGCTAAGATGGATGACTTAATAACGTATCCCAACTCTCCCCCTATCGCCCAGCTGCCCGTCGAGATGCTCCTTCACATCTTCGCACTCCTCATCCACAAGAGGACCCCGTCACCTCCGGATGATACATCCCTCATCCTATCTCATGTCTGCCGCCACTGGCGCGCTGTCGCGATCGGCTTCGATGCCCTCTGGACGACGATCTCAACCTCCAACAAGCCCGAGTGGACCACCCTCTCTCTCGAGCGCTCGCGCTCGGCGCCTCTCGACGTTTTCATACTACACCACCAAAATACCGACCTGCAAGAACGATACCACCGTGTCTCCTGGGACGTGTCCCGGTTTGAGAGCTTGAACCTCGCCATTCGCTCATGGCCCGACGAGACGGACGCTTTCCTGCGAGCACAACACGACATGCTCGCACGTCTCGCCGCGTGCCCCGCACCCCTCCTCCGCCGCCTAACCATCTCGTCCTCCCCCGACGTCGAGCCTCTCTCCACCTCGCTGTTCGCAGGCGCCACCCCTCCCAATCTCCGCCATTTGGTTTTAGTGCTATGCGCCGTCCCGCCCGGGTGGCACGTTTTCAGCGCACCGCTCGTCCATCTCGAGCTCAACCAGTGCACGTTTGTGCACGGGGACACCAGAGAACACCTCCTCAACGCGCTGTCCAAGCTCCCGACGCTCGAGACCTTCGTAGTCGATGGCATCAGCAGATTTACGGAGTTCGTCAGTGGGGACATAAACAAAGTGTACCTTCCAAACCTAACCCACCTCAAGATTTGCAGTACCATTGATATCACCGCGACTATGCTCCGGTGCCTCTCATTCCCTCCCAATGTCCACATCGAGCTTCGGGTGGGTGACGATGAATTCACACTGCCGTTTGTCGAATATATGCAACTTGTCATCAGCATGTTGGTTTTTTCGCTTTTCTCGCACTTTACCTCCGTCATCTCAGGCGGCAACGGCATTTGCACTTGCGCCATCGACATTGACGGGCGCGCCGGGAAGGAGAACGAGCCAAGCTTTACCTTCTCCCGCGTCCCACACCACACCCGAGGCCCTAGACGCATCTCCGACAACCCTTCCTAGCCCCACTTTTCACCTCACTTTTTGCGGTCAACGAGAAAATGGCTTGCAACACTGCATCTACCTGCTTAAAACCCTCGCATTTCTCCCAGGCATCATCTACGCCCCGATTCTTATCGTGTGGCCCCACCCCCTCCTCATGACGCAGCCTGCGCACTGGCGGGATGGTCTTAGCGAATTCTCCCATTTGCGGATCATCAAAATCCTTGGGCAGGCGGTGTATGGGTTCGTCGGCGCGTTGGATGGCCAGAACTCGGATGCGCCGCCGCTGTTTCCGAACCTGGGTGAGGTAGACATCGAAGATGTTGACCTTACCACCACGTATGCTACTCAAGCTCAACGTAGCAATCCCCCGGGCATGGGCCCTCCCGAAGGTACTGGAAGTCACATGCCAGTTGTCGACCGACTCGCCGCGGCTGTCAAGTGGCGGGCAGCCCTGGGATGCCCTCCTATCGTGTTCACGATTCGCCGTTGCAATGTAACACAAGGACAGATAGACGGGCTCATGGGTGCCGTAGAGCCAGGACTTTCCGTGGTCTGGGACAGGGAGGTGGAGGGGCTGACGGAGAAACAACTGACCAACTAGAAGAAGAGAGCGGCAGGGTAGAGACTATGGGGAGATATGGTGGGCACCAGCGAGTTTATCACACCTAAACAGGTCGGAGGAGACTGAAAGTGTTTTGGGCTTTACTACCTAGTGTTTCGTTTATGTGGACCTTCCAGTATCAGCCAGCTGAATAGCCATACCTTGATTATTGGGCTGGTATCTTCATCGTATCGTAGTGCTTCTGATTAATCCAGCCTCCCCTCTCCTCTCTCAAGCCGAACTTCACCGTGCGCTAGTATTCCTTCATCCCTCATGACGCCTCCGTTCCCGTACCCGAAATTCCGGAAGCACCGGTACTACAAACAGTGACAGCGCATCGACACGTACGTACATTCAATACACGAGGAAACATGGTGCAATTGAACCCCCGGCCTCCGTAAAGATCGTGTCCACGGACCACGTCGGAGTCCCAGTACTGTGACCCTCATAAGGAATGCACCAAGCCCCGGACATACGGTCGTATGAGAAGGAAAGGACTCCGGCATTTGGCGTTCAGAGTTGTACGGCTCAGAGTGTGCAACGCATGTAAGCATTCCCGCCCCGCGAATCCCGCACTCAACTCGCGACGAGCTCCCTGCAATCCAAGAATCCGCCACAACAGCGTGCATCCGACGGGTCCATATCCTCGTCCTCGTCCGCGGCGGACGACGCGTCCTGTTCAGGCGCGCTGCGCGCGGCAGGGGGTGATGTGGAGAGGATGGCGGTGACGAGAAGATCGAGGTTGGACGTGGAGGGCGGCGGCGAAGATGCGGTCGGGGCTTCGTCCCTGTGGAGATTACCGTACGTTAATTATGCTCGAGCGGCGAGCACGCACAACCCGACGAAAGAAACGAAACGTACCTCGCCCGCGACTGCCCTCCGCGATTGCCCACACGCGTCTGAAAGCGTTCCACCGCCGCCGACGTCGTCGCCAGATTTCTTGCGAGTTCCCTACACATCACATCCTATACCCACGGGACCCAACCCCCGCAGAAAAACACCCCATGAATCAGCACTTCGAGCCTGCACCCAAAGTATGAATATCCCAGTCCGACCATAAACTCACCAGCTCCGCGCGCGCGCGTTCTTCCTCTTTTCTACCATCATCGCTCTCACCCGCTTCGCCTGTGGCATGCGCGAGCTCCGCACGCAGTCGGACGACCTCCGCCTCCGCGGTCCGGCATCGCGTTTCCAGATCGGCGACGTATTGGGCCCGTCGGGCGCGGTAGTTGCGTTGGTGAGCGAGCGCGCGGGAGGGTGGGGTCGTCAGGTCTTTTTTGCGCCCTCGGGGCATTGGTAGTGTTTGGGTGTGGATTGGCGGGATAAAGAGGCTGGTGTTGGGTGGGTATCGTGAGAGATGATGCTGATCGTAGCGAGCTATGCGAATACGAGAGACATGCAGGGGACCGCGTCAAATTCGAGCGTCGAAATCAAAATCAGACACCTTTCCCACGCTCGCCCGCCCTCCGCAAAGTCGAACTTTTCGTTATGCAGGATAAGGCGCACAGAGAAGCACAATGATATACACATCCTCAATTCAATCTTCCACATCCAACGAAAATCTCAACACTTTCCATCCAAGTCGACCATCTCCTTTTTCTTCTCGGAGTCAGTCTCAGCGGCGTCTGCGTCGTCGTCGACATCATCCGCCCACACCAGCTTCTCTCGCAGATAGAGCGCGACCCACGTCAACGCGAGGAGCACCGGCACCTCCACGAGCGGACCTATCGTCGCAGCAAGCGCCTGCTTCGAGTCGACGCCGTACACCGCGATGGCGACCGCGATAGCCAGTTCCTGCGCCCAGGTCAGCCTGCCGTTGATGACCCCGCGTTGATCGAAACGAAAGAACCCACAAAGTTGTTGCTCGCCGCCGTGAAACTCTGCACCACCGCCATTTCGTACCCGCCACCTCCCCCTCCCTGCGCGCCTGCGCGCTTCCCGAGGCGGTAAACCCCCCAGAACGCGCTGGTCCACATCAGAATGAAGTAAGCGACGAGCGGGACGGCGGTGCGGAAGACGGGGCCGAGGTTGTGGATGATGGCGTGGCCCTGGTACGCTGGTCGGACGAAAGGTTCGAGTAAGCCGAGTGTAGGAGATAGAGCTGGAGGGGATGCGCACCGAACATGACGAGGATGGTGTAGAGAAGCCCGAGGAGGGAGAGCAGCCCGAACTTGGGCAGGAACTTCTCTTCGAGGAACGTCTTGCTCGTGAGCCACTGGACGGCGTACCGCGTCGCGACGCCCGCGACGAGGGGGATTCCGAGATACTATCCCGTACGCGCGCCCGTCAGCCAACGCACCGAGCGACAAGAAACCGAACGCACGATGAGCACCGAAATCGCGACATCCCCGTACGCCAACCTCAGTCCTCCGCCCTCCCCTCCGATCACATTCACGAATAACACCGCGAGCGGCGCGTACAGAACCACCTGAAGCACGGAATTGATGACGACAAGCACGGCGCAGAGCTCTCATCAGGGAAAACCTCCCCCCCTAAGGTGATGCTAAGGTGCGTCAAAATTTGACGACCTTTAGAGAGAGCCGCCGCGAGCACTCTAAAAGCTCGAAGTCCATCTAACCGCTTCTAAGTTTCTTTCGTAGTTTCTTGTCAAGTTCACGCGGCCCCCTTCGTCGTCGCCATTCTCGCTCGTATAGTCGTCCCTTCTGTCCCCCGACTGCCTCTATACATTGTCTGACATCCGAATGATACAAATATATTTTATTGTTTGCTATTTTGTCAAAATACCTTCATGTACGTGTTCCGCTCGAGGAAGGGGTTCACTCGAAACTTGGAACACTCCTCGAGCACATTGTAACTCGTCCAATGACGCGGGGCCGTTGCCCCAAATCGGGGGAAGAGTTGCACGCTACGTTGGATATCTTCCACAGGTATGATCTCCACTTCGCGTCGACCGTTGCGAATGGACCGAGAGACTCGGTACATGAGCGTGTCGTCCTCTGGCTCGGCCGCGAAGGGTGAAAACCATTCGACGTATGCAAGATGCCGCGGGGGCGACGGACGCGATTCGTCGAAGACTTGGGTTGCGACCTTCGTTGCGAGGTGAAACACGACACGGACCTGAGCCACGCGAAGTCCTGGACCTCAGGATATGAGCAAGGAACATGGTGAACCGTCAAGAGGTACATACCAACAACCCCCTTCGATGATCCATCGTGACCAGTGCGAACCAACACGGTATCGAATCGTCCAGGGATTGGCCGGCCACGGTTGTCCGAACGTTGAGGACGAACATGGGCAGCGTCACGGTCATCTTCGCCGTTTTCGCGCCGCAACGCGTCGTGGTTCCAAAACTTGATCTTGTGGTACACGGCGACGGAGGTTGTAGGAATGAGTGTATTGTCTGCCTTGTGACGAGCAGCTGAAGGTGTGAGATGGGGGAAGTTGTGTTTGACAATGAAGGCGGCCAGAGCATCTCCGAAGTCAACGGCGCCGTACGCGTCGCTGAGAATATTGAAAGAAACGGACTTGACGGAGGCATGTTTTGTCATCTCAATGTGTGTGTGTAGGAAGACCTCGGGTACATGTTCAGCGGTGACGGCGGGTTTGCCAGCGAGGCGCCACTGGAGAAAAGCAGCATGCGATTGAACTTTCTCGTGCCGTTCGAGCCAGGTTGTCATCTGGGGGTATTCATCTTTGCAGTTGGTGGACCTGTACGCGTCCTTCGTGAAGTCGATGTGCAGCCTTTCCGTTTGCTCCGTGTTGTAATTGTCTGTTGTGCCGAACAGCTCGATGCTGGACCTGTAGTGACGCAAACCGTGGAGCTTGGGTAAGTTGAAATCAGTGCGGATCCCTAACTCGATGAAAATAGCCTTGTTGTCGTGGAAGCGCTGAAGAGCATCGTCCATGGCGGTCAGGGTCGCGTCGGTATGCAACGGGTACTGAGCAAGATAGAGAAAGTCCAAGAGGCCTCTGACTGCGCGTATGAGTCGTGCAGGATTACGGCCGTCGGGAAGGGGGAGGTCGGCAATGAGACCCAAAAGAATGCGGCACATATGCTTGTGTTCAGTGCCAGAGATGCGCGAGAGCGTGGTGATTCCTTTGGTGAAGAGGTGTGCGTTGTGATTGGGAGGCATGCGACGGCAGCGGGCATCGATCTCGTCGGGTCCAAATGCTTGCGGGTCTGAAACCCAGCCCACAACGTGCTTGACTACGCCTTGATACAACTGATGGAGGATATCTGGGGTACAGGAGACAAAGATGTTGGTATAAGGAAGATCCTCCCAGAACGGGTGGAAGATGGGTCGAAAGCGTGCGTCGCGACACGCAGCATGGAATATGGCTGGTTCTTCATCAGCCAGCTCGAAGACATCCAGAGCGTCGTCGACAGAGCGAAATGGATAGTCACTGTCATCGTTGTAGTCGCCGAGCTCATTATGACGAGCGGGACAGCGCGGACAGTCACCATAAAGTGTTGAGGTGACGAGGACTTGCTCGGGATAATCCCCGACGAACGTAGCATAGATTAGGTGGCAGCGCCGCCAAACGCCGTCCCCGCTAACCATAGCGATACCGCACTCCGAGGAGTCCTTGATGGGAGCGAGGATCCTTCGCATGCATTCATGAAAGACATTCCCAACTGCCCGGCGCCGTGCTGCCTTGTTGGTGATGTGTTCAAGCTTCGCAGTAGGCAGATACCCCACGAGAACCTGTGCGCGGCGTGACGGTTTGCGGCGGATGCTTTTTGGAATGTTTCCGATTGTCATGTAAACCGGATAAGCTGACTTGCCACGGAACATGGTAAGTTGTGTCTTGTCGGAGGAGATGATAAGGGGGACAACAGTTGCGCCTGGATGGATTGCTTCAATAGAGGACTGTACATAAACATGGTTAGAATCTACAGCTACTTCTTCGACGGACGAGGTGACGGACCTGAACATTCCACCACCACTTTCCTGTGTTCATCTCATCGAAAATGCGAATTGTCATGTCTTCATCTTGATAGTGCCGCTCTGGCGCGAACATAAGGTGCTCTGCGAACTCAGGATCACCGTACAACGCACGGACACATGGTATGATGTCGCGCATGTAAACCTCAAATGTCTCGCCGCCGATCCGAATCTCTTCCATTGAAAACTTGGGCCGACCTGGAAGCTGCTCGTCGATGATCTTGTTGAGCTGCGCAGTGGTTCGATACGAGAGGCCAAGTTTTTCAGGCAGCTAGAGACAAGATCAGTTTCGCCGATTGCAGCTCAAAAACCAACAGAAAACATACCTCATCCATTTGGAAGAGTTCCGAGACGGCCGACGAGGTTGGACCCCTGGTCTTCGCCCAGTACGCCATGGTCCAGTCTATCTTGGATTTGAACGGGGCCCATATGTTGCCCTCACCACCAGCATCGAAATGCGAACCCAGTGCCTCGTAGCGAGACACGGCGGGCGTGCAGTCGAGAGGGGCACCGGCACCTTCACCCGGAAAATGCTGAATGATGGGACGTTTCCAAAGCTGACCTTCCACATGGAGGCGTTCCGCTGGTGTGAAAAGACGGCCGGAAGTCCCAGAGTTGGGAGATGCACCACCCCAAGCCGTATCGGGCTCCTCCACATGAACCAGGGGGGCATTTGGGTTGATATCCGACTCAATGTGGTGCTGGCGGAGGGCTTCTAGGATTTGCGCGTCATTCTCTTCATCCGAGTCGGCGTCGTCGGTAAGGCCGGGGACCGTGTCATCATCCTCATCTTCATCGTCAACTTGATCGGTTGGACTGGGGATGGTAGGATGGCCTTCGAGAAATGTGTCGGGGTGGTCTGATGGTGCGTCAATATCCATACGGTCTCCATGTGCGCTGGAAGAGGGGCCATCGCTGTCCCAGACTCCGAGATCGGCGGGTGAATATGAAGTGGCGAAATAGTCGCCCGTGAAATGTTGTTCGGCTTCAAATGCATTGTCATCCTTGTGTACTGCGTTGGCAGGGGGTCCGGGTACACCAGGATGACCAGAGAAAATGCCCAGAAATTCAGTATCTCGACGAGCCTGACTAGCGGCACGGCAGACGTCTCGACGGGTTTGTGCCCAGTGATTTGCAAGGCCCTTGCCGGTAAAGGACTTGTCACATCCAGGGCATGTGTTCGTTGATTCTGACGCTGTTTTGGGCATGGTGACGTGGTGAGAATGGATAACGAGGTTGTTGTCGGAGTTGAGGAGAAAGAATGCACATTCGCCCCTGGCTATGGCCTCGCGACCGTAGGAACCCTCTAAAATCCAAAATCTCTAAACCAAATCTACCTTGAGCACATGTCAGCTCAATGGGTTGCGCTTATAAGTTGACGCTCACTTACAGTCAACTCTCCATCTCCCTCCAATTCCCCATTCTTTTCCACTTCTCTTCATTCTCTGACTTAGTACTCGGGCACCATGAGCAAACGCACAACCCGTACCTCTACTTCGAAGCCGCAACAGCGCACGACATCCCCGACACAGGCTGCCAGCACACCGGCGTTGACCAGGGGCGAGAAAGCCAAAGCAACCCGAGCTCGCACCAAAGCCGCTGCGCTCGCACTCCAGAATGCGAATGAGTCGTCTTCTAACCCAGCAGGTGCGTTAGGTTTTGCACCATACAGACGAATTCTACGAGACTTACCATTGTGTCATCAGAACCAGTCCTTGTGCCAGTGGCCCCCGGTGCGTGTTCATTTGGTGCCGTTTTCCTCAATTCTCATTGACCTATATGAATAACATTTCAGCCGACACTACTGCTCCTGTCCCCGCAAAAAAGCGCAAGGCCCATACCTCGAACGTTGACCTTGTTGGCAGTGCGGACGCAGTCGAACCACCCAGCAAAAAGACAAAAGCCCGTAAAGGTGCGTATCTCTCACGCTGTGGTGCAGTGACGCGTCGTCCAACTAATTTTCATCTTCCAGGACGTGTTCCTCCACTCGTCCTGGACGAGGACACGCCGCCGCTGGCTCCACTGAAGATCTGGTCAGACCAGACGGCTCCAGCTCCTTCTCGTACATTGGCAGCCTCGGGCAACGTTCCGGTTGCGGCTATCGAGGTACGGGGTTTTCTTGCAACTCTCGGATTCGGTTTACTTACCTCGAGGGATACACAGGTCGACGACGACGACGACAGCTCCCTGCCCGCACTCTCTGATACGGAGGGCGAGAACTCAGAGCCGGACGACATGGAGGAGATGCATTGTATGGCCAAGGGGAACTCCCGGGCCCTCCAGAAAGCTATGGATCTTGAGGTGCGCCCCATATTTCGCGCATCTTCCACTCAAAATTGGACTGATGCACGCAATGACAGCGTCCTCAATGGATGCGCTCACTTGTCAAGTCCCCTGTGCCGCAGAACATCCATGCGGTGACGGTCTTTTCCGCCTTGGTTCCATCCCCGTCCTTCCACGCGATATCCACCGGAACTCCCGAAGGTCTGGCACTGCTACCCGCTCCAACTTCTCAGGCTCCCCCGGCAGTCGTGGCAGGCAATCAGACAATGCCCAACCCCTCTGAACATCAAGAGGATGATATGCCCGAGCTTGTGACAGGTCTGTAACATCCGTCTCTCCTTGTTTCTTTCTACTTATATCATCTTAGATGGTGCTACTGTTCCCTCTGCACCTCAACCGGATGCTACGCCTCTGCCGCTGGTCGCTGCGCCTGCCACGCAACAACCTTTGCAACATACCGACGGACTCGTTGGAGGTAACTTTTCTCAGAGTCGCATGTGGCGAATCCTGGGTCTGGTAGGTGACCGATATGTATCTGATGCCGACGGTCCTATAGGAGCTGGTGTTGTCAGCCTTCCCGACGCAACAATTACCGATCCCAACGAGCCTCACCCTCCACACACTGACCTGGTCCTTCCGCCCCAAGGACAACGGATGCGCCTTTCGCATCAGTCTGACATTGTTCAGCGGATGGTTCGCGACGCATTCATGCAGCTTATGCTCCATCTGTACTTCGTCAACAGTTTTCCTGATGGCATCTTGGCTGCCTCGTTTGCTCGGCAAGCTCTGACTGTTGCAGCATCACTGCGGGAGGTTTGCCGTCACATATATAGGCGTGTCTTGCAAGAAGGGGCATATCTCGAACCTCTCATTCCATTGGTACATCCTGCAGCTCATCGTGAAGATCTGATTAACCATGTTATAGATTTCCGCTCGTGTCGCACTCTACCGCAAGACCGTCAAGGACCACAGTGATAGCCTCGTCGTGGCAATGTTCAATCTACTTCCGAACGGAGTGCACTGTGAACAAAGGGTGACCGCTGCACTGTTGGACTATGCGTATATTTTCCGTCGCAACTCGCCGGTAATTTACATACATTGTCAGCTTATCGAGTTTCAACTAACGATACCTAGGATGGTTTGACGGGAGCTGTGCGCCGTAGCTGGCCGTACCGCCATCCCATCGGCATCACAATCATGAACCGTCTGCTTTTTGCGCGGGGCCTCGCGAACCAGCAACGTCCATGGTTTCCATTTCGCGTCGACTCTGTCACCAACGAGTATCAGCTTGAGCTCCCTCAAGCTCTTGTTGCACTCGTGTACACGGCGGTACGTAACACTTCTCGCATCTCACCGGCAATACTAACACATCTTTCGGATACTAGGTCTATGCATCTCTATATGAACACCGTTCCGGTCAGCAACAGAGGGGCGATTTCTCCTCCGACGCATTCCTTGACGTCTACAACGGCCACATTGCGACTCTCGAGAACATCAGGACCACTCGCCCAGAGCACTACCACCGCATGATGTTCAATCTGTACACGGAGGTCTCGTAAGTCCAAATCAACACTACCGTGATATAATCATACTAACCTCCGCCTAGAGCTGCTGGCACATCTTCTCCTGCCCCAAATGCAGTCTTTGCCGGGGCTATCACGGCAATTGAGTTTGAGGATGCGTAAATTGTGTACTCCCACCGCCTCCCCCATCATACACTGTTCTCTTTCCTTGCGTCGTTATACCTGTCTCGTTCGTCCTGCCCCCACTTACGTCCTGTCTACTAATGTCTTTCGTGTCCATACTTACCACTACTCTCCATTCCGTATTCTGCCTCCCATCCCCCGCTACGCGTGTCCACTCGTTTACGTTTCATCCCCCCCCCCCCGCCCGGCTGTCTGTTTGTATCGTACTATCCTGCCCTGTGCTAATGTTTCTAATGACCATAATTCTGGTCTAAACCGTTTGAACCCGCGAGCTAACCCCGAACAAATGGCACGGGTATATGTCTTCCTAAATTTATCCTAATGTACTAAACCCTTGCCAAGGCGGACGCACCGACCGCCGCCTTAGCAAAACCTAGTACAGTTTTAGGCCAGGATTACCCGTCATTTTGCTTCTAATAAGAGGGGGACCTTCCTAAACTCCTAAGCCGCAAATTAGAGCCAATAAGATCAAATTATTACAATTTTGCAGGGGAGGTTTTCCCAGAGCTGCGTCTCCGCGCGCGAGCGCGGTCCACACCATGACCATCGCGATGCACCGCGCGAGGCCGACGAGGATGACGCCGGTGCGGTACGCGGGGAGATCGGGGAGTGCGGCCCATGCGAGTCCGAGCATCAGCAGGGGACCAACGATCCAGTTGAGGAAGAGCGAGAGCAGGAGAGGCGCGAGGAGACGTCGGGAGAAGCGCGCTGGGAGGGCCTCGTAGCGCACTTTGGCGAGGATGGGCCAGATCATGACGAGCAGACCTATGGCGATGGCTTCATGGAAGATGTAAGTTTATGCATGAACAAGGGTCACGACGAGGAGACGTACGTGCGGAGACGCCTCTAAACCGCGCGGTATCGAACGCGGCTTGGACGCCCGGGACGAACTCGCCAATGAGGACGCCGACGATCATGGAGAGAAGGATAGCGGGGGTTAGGAGACGGTCAGTGAGGCTCAGCTGCGAGAATAGTCCTGTTTCAATCGTCAGCATGCAATCCATGAAATACGGGTGGGGTTACACGCACGCTTCGACGAGCAGTCTCTCGGAGGATGACCGCGGCAAAGACGGCTGGGTGTTGCGTCGGGCGAGGCCAGACCTTGCTGTAAATTGATTGTACTTGATTTTGGATCCATTTACGTTGTTGTATTTGGTATCCGAGGGCGGGAACGGAAAGGAGGGAGGGGACTCATCCTGGCGGTCAGCGTGGCCTTTAGTACGACGGGAAAATGACGGGGGTGATTTTGACCATCGTCAAATTCGGCCGTTCGCGAAGCAGTTGTCAAGAGATAAGATAAGGGTGCTCTTCGGCGATATCCGAGCTTGTGAATCTCCGTACGCGCGAATCTGCCACCCATCATCCCGCTCGTTCTCCTTCCTCCCTACCTTCACCAAGAAACAACATCAGACACATGGAAAGACAACTGAAAAAACGCAAATGCGCGACGGAGGATGCACGTACGGATGCGTCGACATCCTCACAGGGAGAGGGTGGACCGTATCCTCTACGCATGGGTTAATACTTTGCAGGCCCCGAACCCGAACGCGTCCCGCTCAACGTGTGTTTCCGCCTCTGATCAGATTCATATGTTCAAAATGACGTTCCAGAGAATGGGATGGAGAATATAAATGCGATCGTACGTCTCGTTCCATCGTCCCGGCGTGTGCATTCGCCCATTCACATTTCAGTGCCTGCATGATACCCCTCCACCTACAATGTAACCTGAACGAATTCGTTGGTATGCTCATCCTCTGAGCGCATTGCATTTCTTCCTACCACCTTTGACTTCTTCGCCGCAAAACTAAGCGCGGACACCGTCGCTTCGATCGACGCGCTGCACGCGTGCCTGCTCAAGCGCTCAAGACCCACCGGCACTTTCTTTAACACGAACGTATGTCTCCCTCTTCCATATGTGAATACGAGCACTGACGCAACGGCTTTGGTAGCATTATCAGAAGGACATGCAAGTCTGCATCGACTCCATCCTGCTCGCGCCCGCCGAGCTCACCACGAACGCAGACACCTACATACCTTGGCGAGGCGCTTGCACAGATGCTCGTTGTGGCTGAAGTTCGTAGGTACGCCTTTTTCTTTTCCCTACCGACGCATATACTAAATGGCGATGCCCTCGCACAAGTTGTCGGCGCTCCGATTCGTGCTCGAATGGAAATTTGTGGATCCCCTGTGCGATCTCCTTCAACACCGCGTAGAAAGGTGGGGCTATGCACATAGGATCGCGCGAAACATGAGCAAGGATGTGCCGCGAGGGGCAAGCGGTGGGCAGAAGTTGACGGAGATAGTCGTCGTTCTGGAAGAATAGGTGCGTCTTCTGATGTCTTCTCGGTCGAGAGCGTATGTCGCTGAAAACAATGGTCGAAAGCTGCTACTCCCGACGCCTGGGGAAGAGGTATACAAGAACGACCCCCATCTCTGACCAGATTCAGCTTTGTATACTGGCGCTCGCACTAGCTTCATTTCTCAACAATGTAGAGTACGCGCCGTCCACGGTGGATGTTGGATGAACGCTTGAGCGTGGAGGCTCTGATCCACCAAACTTACACTGCCAAAGTACGTCGATCTCCCTCGCAGTCTGTTATCGTCAGGCCCCTCCCGCCGTCTCTCCGTTCCACAACTAACCACAGCTTGTAATACTAATGCGGACGCTTTCATTGGTGGATCAAGGCCTTTGTACCGCAATCAGACGGTGAACAGCCTCGAACGTTGACCGGGACCGGGGCACGCGTCCCCCACTGGCGTCTCGCCTGTGTAGGGAACGTGTTCGCCCCTCAAAGCTGTCACCGAAAATTCATCCTCCGCTTCGCATGCTGGATAAGTAGCAGATGACCGCCTCTCACTCACGGAACCTCATATCCGTATCAGTCGCGTGTGGTGTTTCTGGCGAATCATGGTCATCATCTATCACGCGTCGCCGGGGAGGGTGGGGCCTGAGGGATGGCGGGCTTTGAGCAGGCATGAGTCGTCGGCGGACTCTCGAGGAGATTGGGGCGACTTGCAGGTGTGGAATACCTACCGGTAAGTGTCCATTCGTCGCACCGTGTTGGTCTCCTAATGCTGTCTTTCCGGTAGAACTTCCCTCCCGTATACCGACTCATTGAGTGCATGTAGTACAAGATCCTGCATCAGACGTGCGTGCAAGCGCCACCAATTCAAACTCTTGCCCTGGTATCTTGACCATACCTTTTGACCCTCCTTATCTGTTTATACTCCCTGCCCCTCGTTGCAACGGAATGCGAGAAACCGAGGCAGTGCGCACCAGGGCATTGGTGTAAACGGTCCCGACTGTTGACTCACAGTCTGTATTTGACAGACTATACAGTGCTACCAGCTTTCGATAACGGCACTGCGGGGCCCGCCAAGGTGGCCAGAATTCAGTGCCCCCACCGAGTGCGAACTGTAAACTGTGCCTTTGCAGTTACGGAAAGCCTCGTACTTTGTCCCCTTTGTATCGACGCGGTGTTCTGATCGCAGGCTACTTGGTTGTTCGACGGCGTGGCATACTGCCGACTGCGGCTGTCCGTTGAAGGCCATCATGTCGGTTTAAATCAGCGCATTTCCCATACTCGGTATGCAGTGGCGCCTTATATCAATCGCCCAGCCAGCTCAAGGCGGTCTTATTTCCCTCTCCCCCGCCCCGCTTATGTGCCATGCCCATCCGTCCCTACGGAGGCCCTCGACGTCGACTCGTCCTCGCGTTTGATGTTGGGACCGCGTTCAGCCATGTTTCGTACGCCATCCTGGAACCCGGTCGTGTGCCAGAGCTCAAGACCGTGGTGCGGTGAGCCTCGAACGGTCTTGTCTTTGTCTTGGCCCATTCGAATACTGATGGCTTGGGCCGTAAGGTATGCCCGCCAAGGACCCGCGAAACCTATCCAGACCGTTGTATACTATGCCGCCACCGGAAAGGCATTCCTTGTTGCGGGCGAGGCACCTTCAGAGGAAGGTGGTGGTCCGCGGCCTTGGAAGGTCGAAAGGTGCGTTATCCTGTGCTCGTTTTTCTCGGGGAGGGCCAGTGCTGATACATGCTCGATTCCAGATTCAAGCTTCTTCTGTTCCCCACGTCCACTGCTACCAACGGCATCACACACCCCACGCTCCCGCCCTCGAAGACGATCGTCGACGTCTACGCCGATTTCTATCCGTTCCTCCTCCAGTGCGCCAGCACGCACATTCGCATGACGCACGTCGACGGCGACCGACTCTGGGAATCGATCCAGGACGACGTCGCCTTTGTCCTCAGCCATCCGCGCGGCTGGGGAGCGGAACAGCACAAGGTGATGCGCCGCGCCGCGGTGAGAGGGCGCTTGGTGCCCGACACGCCCGAGGGGAGGGCGCGGATCACGTTCGTGGCGGAGGGTGAGGCAAGCCTGCATTATCAGGCCCTCGCGTGGGGGTTCTTCTCTGAGGAAACGAAGGTGTGTTGCGCGTGGTTGTGGCTCGGAAGCGCGGGGTTTTTTGACTGCCCGGGACTTTGATAGACGTGCAGAAACTTTATGGTGATCGATGCGGGGCGGATGACGGTCGACCTTGCGACGTATGCCACAGCATCGGATGGCTCGTCTGCCACGAATATGAAGGAACTCGCTCAGCCCACATGTACGTCGGTGCTTGTCTTGTTTTCGCTTTCGCTTTAAATAATACTCCCTTAGGCATCTTCGAAGGCATAGAGTTCGTCCGTGAACGAATCTCGCGCCATCTCAAAGGTAAGGATAATCCCGCCTGTGCCTTTTGAAAGCCCTCGACGGTATGTATTCTCACGCCCGTTTGCGCCCAGGGAAACTTCTCCATTCACGTTTCGGAACAGAGGAGTACTTGGGGGAGATCATCCGGCAGTTTCGACGGGTCAATATGCGGGAGTATCGTGGATTCAGCGAGCTTTCCGTGAAGTTTAGCAACGATAGGACCCTGCGCGACAAGAAAGTTGGGATCAAGGACGGACGCATGAAGCTCTCGAAGTGAGCGCTCGATCCGACATTGGCGGGACCGGTGTCGCTGACCGTTTCTTCTCAGCCACGAGTTGCGCGTACTATTCGATCCGAGCTTCGAGGCGATCGTGCGCGCGATCAAGCAACAGCAGACTGCCGCGGGCCAGCGTATTGGAGTGAGCAGCGTGTGAGACCTCCGTCGTTATGTTGGTTTGTTAATCGCGAACGTTCCACAGACCTACCTTCTTATTGGTAGCTTCGCTGAAAGTGAATATCTCTACAACGAGTTGCGTTCGCTTCTGGGAAGTTCGGGTTACCATTTGAACCGCCCAAATTTACCGTCGTAAGCTTCCCCTCGTTTGCGGCTGTCTCTCGCATATCTGACGCCGCCATAGGAAGGCGGTAGCCGAGGGCTCTATCCTGAACTACCTTAGTTCATTGGAGTCTGCTCCTCAGACCATCACCGGGGTGGTTGGCGGCCTCACTGCAGACCCAGTGCAAGTCCATCCTCCAAGCTCTCCTTCAGGGGCAATGGATAAGTGCGTATCGTTTGGCTCCAACTCAAGTGTCCTCCTAACCTTCCGAAACCGCAGTCCTGTTAGCGTCGCAGCCACGAATGAATTATCGTCATCTCAGCTCGAACAATGTGCCAAAGATGGTCCAGGATCTACAGTTACTTTCCCGCCCCATAACCTAGTTTCGAGCAGCGACGAGCCCACGTTCATCTCAGTAGCGTCCCTACAGGAAGATACACAATCGTCCGACGGGTCTGCAGATTCCATGGGCACGCTCCGCTCCGACGGGAGTCTGATAGATGAGGCCACCTGGATCCCAGCCACCTCGACGACCTCGGACGCGAGCACCGATGAACGTCCCGGGTATGCGTTCATAATCCTCCAAACAGAAGCTCTTCTCACCACCATTCGATCCCAGGATTCCTCCGCACGATGCTGCGCATGAGGCCCGTCTGCGCGATATGACAGAAAGAGCGGAGGAAAATCTACGAGTTCAAGCGTGCGTTCTCGTCTGGGACGTTGTTCGATGCCTTGCTCACACGTCTGAATCCTTGTTCTTTCTAGTGAAGTGATGGGGGCAGCTTTGCCACCCCGCCTTTACTTATCGCCACCGTTCGGAGGGGGAAGCTCTGGACCTCGTTCAAAGTGCGTCTCTATACTGTGAATATTCTTGCCCACGACCAACGCGTCTCGCTAGGTTCCCGTTCTTTACGCGCAAGACCCGCGGCGTGGCACCTGTTCCGTCAGCCGGGTGAGAGAGTTACGCATATCATCTTACGTGACAATCTCTGACACCTCTTCCAGTACCCGCGCACTCTCTGAATCATCGACGGTGGTCGCACAGCCCGCAAATAAGCCTACGTCCGTACCCTACGGACAAATGCCTTCCCCATCCGCCCTTCCCCGACCTTTGCCCAAAGACGTCTGTCGCCCATCCATCCAAGTCTCCAGACCGCGTCGGGGCTCCCTCACTCTCGACGAGCTCGGGCGGCCCATATCCGACTTCGAGCACCACGGCTGGCGGCTGTACACCGGCCTGCAGACGGGCCCAGAATATTTCCACCATCCGGACCTGCGTGTGGTCACGAACCTCGATCTGCGTGCGGTGGACGTGTTGGATCATGTGCGGGAGTTTTTGGATGGGGGAGAGGAGGAGAGTGAGTGGAGGCCGCCGGAGGGGTGGGAGATGTGGCTGAGGATTCCGAGGGTGTACCCAGGCGCGGACGGGGGGAAGAGGGGGTGGAAGTTTGAGCGGGTATGGGTCCATCACAAGACAAGGATGGTGTCGTTTAAGTACCCCGAGCAGCAGCATAGGGACGATGTTGAGATGAACCAAAGCCGCAGTAAGCGCCTTTTTTTCTTCGCCATTGTCGTATAAGAGCGCAAGTTCATCGAGGTGATCGTACTAGGCACCGACGTCGAACGCGTGTATTGGTCCTACGTCGAAGCACACGCCGCGCACGTCTCGCTTTCGCGCGAGGTCGTCGCCGAAGCAAAGGCCCTCCTCGACCTGCACATCCTCGACTCCATCGGAAGACCCCCCGCCCTGCAGTCGTCAGCGCTCTCCACGGAAGAATGCCAGAGCCTGAAACAATTCCTCCAAGACCTCGATGGTACGCCACTTTCACCGGAGTCGTCGTGCGCGCTATGTTGCCTGAAGTTGCGCTTACGGACGCCTATCGCAGCGCCGAGCCTGACCGAATACCCAATCTTGTACACCCGAAAGCTGGCCAAAGTCATGCTCAAGATCAGTAAGTGCTCCTCCCGCTCGACTTCCTCGTGGCCTGCCCGTTGACCGCCGGATCTCTGCTCAGTCGCCTCACGGCCCGAGACAACGTCGCCGACGCCGTCATATCCCTCTGGATGTGATCCTCCACCGTGTCTCTCGAACATGGCAGCCCATGAGCCCGTGCATCGTACAGGGGGGCGGCAAGACGTACGAGCGCTCGAGATAGCCGTCCTCGTTAGCGTAGCCGTGCCACTCTTTCTATACCTCTTGAAACTACATATTTGAGCTCAGAACTTTCGGAATATACCCCTCGCGTCTCGTATATGTAGCTGCGTTGCATCTGTTGGACGTTCTCGTAAATAATTGATTTCATCGCGAGGGATACGTTCAACCGTCGGCGTGATTATGCGTGACCAATCGCAAAGTCACCGACGGTCACCAACGTCACGAAGACGACTCGGCGTTCGCGGGTTTACAATGATGTTTCAATACAGCTGCAGCCAACCAGCACCTTCTCCTCTAACACGGTCCACTACCACATAACCCTCCCATACTCCCATTTCACGGACGACATGATACAAATCCTCAAGATGGGCGTCAGAAGTCGAACCCGGCGGCCGATGGAAGGTTAGTGGCTTGCGCCGACACGAGGCCTGCAGTATATCAGGCTACTGAAACCGGAGTTCCCATCCTCCACGCGTCCAGTGCGCGATTCTACGGTCTTCAGGCGTGGCCCATAGCAAATACTTATTCAGAACATATAACCATTCTCCAACGTTGCAATCGTTGAATCCTCGATAAAGCACGCGACGAAAAGGGCCTGCTACCCCATCGCCTACGGTTAGGAAACAATCAAGTCTCTTTCTCTTCCCAAGTCCGACAGCCTATCCAACGCCATCTCTGGGCATCCTGTTCGCGGTATAACCCTGAAATATGGCCACTCGCAAGCCGTTCCACGGTCTCAAACGCGGACTTGTCATCGCCATCGACCTCGGGACAACATATAGCGGGATTTCATACGCGATCCTTGACCCGGGACATGTACCGGAAATACGTCCAGTCACTAGGCGCGTTCCTTGGATCTGCCAGTTCTCACAATTGCTAAACTGATTGGAATAGGTACCCCGGGCAGGACGCAGGCGACTCGAAGATCCCGACGGTCGTTTGGTATGACCACAAGGGCAAGGTCTTGGCGGCAGGTGCGGAGGAGCCTGAGATGGACTACGAGGAGGACTGGCCGTCGTCTGAACCACTGAAAGTAGAATGGTACGTGAACGTTGCCAGCCCATCGCACAACTCTCTCCACTCATCTTCGTCCACCCGTAGGTTCAAACTGCTCCTACGGCCCCGTCCCCCTTCCCCCGACAATCTATCGATCCCTACTCCGACTCTCCCGCCATCGAGGGACGTCATTGGCGTCTTCGCCGACTTCTACCGCTACATGTACGACCGCGCCAAGGCGTACATACGCGAGACGAACGTCAACGGCGATTCGTTGTGGAACTCCGTCCAGGGCGACATAAACATCGTTCTCAGCCACCCGAATGGCTGGGGAGGCCCACAGCAAAACGCGATGCGACGCGCGGCGATCATGGCAGGCATGGTACCGGATACGTTGGCCGGGAAGGAAAGGATCACCTTCGTCTCTGAAGGCGAAGCGAGCTTCCATTACTGTGTCTCAAAGGGGCTCATGGCTGATGCTGTTGAGGTACGGATTGTTCTTCCCACCGTGCAGCTTTTGTTGACCTCTTATAACGTCGGGAAGAACGTCATGGTCGTTGATGCCGGCGGCGGGACGGTCGACCTAAGCACCTACTCCTTCACCCAACGGTCCCCAATCAAGATCGCGGAGATCGCTCCCCCAGACTGTGCGTCGCTCGTCCTCCTACCCACCCCCTCGTCACCTACCACGACCTGCATACAGGCATCATCCAAGGCTCTGTCATTGTCCGCCAACGAGCACATGATTATCTAAAGAGTAAAAATTCCTATCTCGTCTTTCCTTGACAGTACTTCTCACCTTTAGCTTCCTCTAGGCAAGCTGAAGGACTCGCGCTTTGGACAGAAGTCTTATCTGGATAGCATGTGCGAAATTTTCGACCAGACAGCCAAGAAACGGTTTAAGGGTGTGGGCGACTCGACGGTCAAGTTCAGTAACATGCTCAACGATCGGGATCCCAAGGTTGGAATACGGAATGGCCAAATACGCCTATCCAAGTGCGTAGGTTTTATGCGTGTGACCTATTCGTGTATCGGGTACCAAGGTTGGCTGACATGGTCGTTTGTAGGGATGAAGTATGTGAGTTCTTCGATCCATCTGTCAAGGCCATCATTGGCTCTATCGAGGCGCAGAGGAAGAGCGCAGGCCAGAAGAAGATCTCGGTATGTGCTTCTGCAATCCCTGCCATCACACCCGGCGACCCACTGTAATGCTCGTCGTTTTCCATAGGCGGTTTGCTTAGTCGGAGGTTTTGCTGCAAGCGAGTATCTGTTCTGCGAACTGAAAAGATGTACGGATGAACATCACCTGCAGCTGTTCCGTCCCGATGAGCACACGTCAGTCTCCATTCAAATGAATCGTCGTACGGTTACTGATACTTTCGTTTTTTCAGAGGAAAAGCTGTGGCCGAAGGTGCTGTATCGTTCCATCTGGACCACTTCGTTTCGTCTAGGATCGCCAAGGCCACATATGGTATCCAAGCGTCCATACTGTACGACCAGTTCAGAGAGGGCCACTATGAACGGCGTTCGACGCACACCTACACAGATTTCGCCGGAGATCTTCGCATTACCCGGTGTTTCTTCCCTATCCTTTGGAAGGTGCGTCTACGGTGCTCTTCTGTGTGTAGCCTATATCGACGGTCATAACCCAAGGGAACCCAAGTATCTGAAACGAAGGAATTTCAACAAATCTTTTCGCGAACCGCTCTCAAGAAGAAGGATATCGGGGTTGTGGAGGTTGAGATACTTTCTTACAAAGGGGACTGTGCTCCCGACTTCATAGACCAGCCGAACGGTAAGACATCCTTGCTTGCCTGTACAGTGGTAATGTATATCTAACTGTTGGCCATCTGTCTTTAGCGAACCTGTCGACGCTCTGCACGATCTCCGCGGACGTATCGCATGTACCAACGGAAGTCGGTCACGGTCTGAGGGGGATCACATACAACACTCGGAACTTCCATGTCGTACTTTCGCTGGGTCTGACGGAGCTGAAAGCACATATAGCATGGGATGAGAATGTGGGTTTACTTATCGTACTCGACTGACTCGTTCGCTAACTGTTTTCTTTAGGGCGTTACCAAACGGTCGGTCGTTCTTTAAAGCCTAGCTCGGGGATTCATCTTGACACCGTCTTTACCAGGGGCCCGGCAACCATCGTGTACGATGACGACTACCCTGTTACTGTTCCCGATCTTTAGTGCTGTTCGTGCATCCTGTTTTATCGGTCCTCCACGCTCCACGTCCTTCTTCCTTGCATGTATGTACGTATCAATGGGATGTCCTTCTTGTTGTAAGCCACTGCTATGCGCCGTTCCGCCACTGGCAGACCGGAATGTCGCCTTACGTCGCTCCCGTTCAAGCTCGCGCAAGCAAGTCGAGCAACATCGCGTCTCCCTCCTCAAGATCGTTGCCCTCGAACCCCCCCCCCCAGCCCTGAGCCCTGCGCCTGCTTCGACCGGAAAACCTGAAGGTTCGACACCACGGCGCACGCCGCCCCCGACCAGGTCGGTACCGAGGTCGCGCGTGTGTGGCTCAACAGCGCATTGACGGGAGACCGGAAACCAGAAGATGTTCTTCTACTCACACCTGCGCCGTCGCACGACGCCCGTGACAAGCATGCAAACATGGGCGTCGGTATGGATTCCGACGAGGCGGTGTCCACATCTGCCGACGAACGTTCGATTGTGGCTGTGGCCCATGAATCTGATGCGCAATCCGTTCGTTTGGACGACGATCTTGGCGCGTTGCCCGCATCGGTAGATGTGGAAGAGCCTCCGGCGTTGAGTGAGTGATGCTTCCGTCATACAATGATCGCATCGATTCAAATGCGCGTTTATAGGGAGTCCCCGTTCAAGTTTTCTGCTGCGAGCGTTTCGTTAGTGTTGTACAGCTCCACAACGTCCCTGCGCTCGAGGACCGAATCACGTTCAAGGTGAGCGTACTAGTAGCGCTCCCACCCAGGGTAACGCACGACATCTCTAACACGCAGAACCACAGAATCTTCCACAGTCGGAGTTCAACCACATAAAATAGACCTAAGACCATGGACGGACCGTCCGCGACGTCCTTGTGCTCCAGTTTCGAGTGCGCGACCCCATTTCTCGTCGCTCTTTCGTGCTCACTCGGTTGGCCCCAGGGACGAGGTGAATATCTCGAAGCCTCCCCTACGACCTGACCAATAGATTCGTGCACGCCAGCCTTCCTCCCCCACTTCTCCACCCCGTGTGCACCGTCCGGAGGCGATCTTCCCGTTCCGGAACTTCGAGTACAGCGGCTGGGAGCCGTGTGAGGCGGAAGCAGGCATGAGGCGATGCTACTTCGTGCAACGGATGTCGCGTTGCGTTGCGGATGTAGACATGCGCGCTGAAGGTGTTCTGTAGAGGGTGATGGCGCTTGTGGATGGGGAGGGTTTTGATGCGCCACCGGTTGGATGGGAGGTTAGGCTGGTGGACGGGGATGAAGACAAGCTGAGGCAGGCGTGGGTACATCACGGGCGGAGGATGGTGACGGGGGTATATCAAGATGTTGAGCGTGCGGACGTCCTCCCGGATTACCTCTCCTACGATAAACGTTCGTTCTCTAAAGCCGATTTTCTCGTTGAAAGTACTGATCACGCGCGCAGGACTGGGCGCGGACCGGAGGTACTGGTCCTTCGTAGACGCACATCCAGCGCATGTGCTGCCATCGAGCGACGCAGTGTGGGAGGTGATAGACGTGCTCATGTTATTACACGTCGGTAAGTTGTTCTATCTGCTATGTTGTTTTTCTACATCCATACTTTCAGAGGGAATGTGCTTGGGACTAGGTCGCCAGCTCCCAGTGATACAAAAACTCCTGAACGTCCTTCGTTCCATGCATAGTGCGCCTCCTCGTCGTTCCACGCCGATATCACGACAATTGACTTTTCCCACAGAGCATCCCTCCGTTTTCCGTCCAACGACGCGCACTCGGATGATCGCACAGGTGCACCTGATGATAATAGGTTCGTATCTGCTCTATAGCCCAACATCGCACTCTGAATCTTCACCAGACGCGAACCGGCGACGCTCATCCACCAAGACCCTTCCCGCGACCTCGATCTTGAGCACGCATTTTTTGTGAGTGAGGGCGGTGGTGACGCAGACCGCAGGAACAGCGCTGCCAGTGGTGGCGAACCTGACTTCGACGACAATCCTTTATACCCTTGTACGTTGCATCCTTCTGTGATTTTCTGTTGTAAGCTCATCGTAGATAGGCCCTCCTCTTGACGCTGGCGTTGGCGAAGCTCATAACAACGACCACGTCCAGTCGCGCGTGAATCGTATTGAGACCTGTTTACATAAGTCTAATCGACCCCCTTCCAACTCGTGCGACGCTTTCGCTCCGCTCGCCAGCACCCCAAGCACACCTCTGCCACCAGAGACCGCCGTTCCCCGTGACGCATGCATGATGAGTCCGCCAGACGCGCTCTGACCTCAACGGGCCGCCCCAACCAGTAGCGGTATTGTTACGGAGTGGTTGGGGTGGGCAGGTTTCAGTTGGTGCGGGGGATACAAGAACACGGCATGGGTCGCCGCTGCTCCCTCGTCTCTCTTTCCCCCCGCCAGGTCAGTACGCTGTCTAACCCTAACCCTAACCCTTACACGATGTACTCTATTTCCGCAGATTTCCGCTATACTAATTACGTGTGGGGTTTACTTATATCTTACCTTGAGGCTTGCGGATCGTCCAAGGAATGCACGACTGTACACCGGTGTATGAAATAAGGGCGGGAATTCGGGCGAAGAGTTGGGTGGAATGGAAGGCTGCAAGTTAGAATGACGTCGAGCGCGACCTCGTAAACCGTGGTCGTCCGACCCACCTTCCTTCGGTCCCTCCACCACCTTCTCAAAGATGCTTCTTCGTCGTGAAATGGGCCGGGGTTGCGTGAGCGTGCTCCAACACTCCATAAGAAAAAATGGGACTCACGGTTTATGGGCTATGTAACCACGCTAAATACATCTGATTCTGCCACGATGGTCAAAATCCTGCTTGCCACAGATGACGATATAGTATGCCACAGCCTCCAAGATTCGTGGAAAATCTGACGTCGTCACGTCCAGCCACCTCTGAGCCTCCCCTCGCTTCCATTGACCCCGCTTCAGCCAGCGAGAACGACCAGAAGAGTCGCGGACAGTTGATCGATGCCGTGAAGAGGTCAAGGAGAGGATTGAGGAGCGAATGCGGATGGTATGATTTCTTGACGTTGAAGGAAGGTGGTCCGTGCGGTTGTATCGAGAAATTGCGATCCAAACAAACATGTGGTCCTAAAAGTACGGGTTCTGAGTCTTGGCTTTCTCTTAACTATAAGCTACGTACCCGTTTGACAGACTCATGACCGGTGACCCTGCACACCTGTTGTCTCTGCTGTTGGACAATGCTGCTTCCCGTATATCCAAACATGTCCATGGTTCGATGAAGGATTGTCCTGGCGGCCGATGAGACACCCTATATCATGTCCTCGGGGTGCGTCCGTTCCGTTACTGGCTCATAGCGATGATTCAAGGTGTCGACTGACCTGAAAATGTGGCGCCATGTAGCCTGCGAAAGAACCACGAGACCTGAAGGAAATCAGGAGGTACAAGAAAGAATCAGCGCGTGTGTAGAGATCATGGGTGATGAACGAGCTGTGCTCCTGAGTGGGGTGCGAGAGAATCAACCCTTCGAAGTGACGATGTCGGCGCCGCTAAGCGGGCAGTGTCAGTGAGGTGACACGAGCTATCGTGAGGGTCTGTTTCAAGCGTCGACCGCTGGTAGAATCACCGACGAAGCAAGTTCAAAGCGAACTACAGTGGGCCGGCGATTGGTGAAGAAGTATCTCTAAGTATCGGCGTCCGCCGAGCCTCCAGGCTCCTACGGCTACTTGTCTACGTGCAATGGTGCAAGTCAGGGGTGCCAAGGACTACCTACGGCCCGATCTGCGCTTGTGTGATCGTCACGACGCGCAAAACTTTTGTCGGATTTCCTGACGGTGTACTTATTTTTCTGCCCAAAGCCAGCCTATTCCGAGCCCATTCAAGGTCTGTGCGCGGCGGCCTAGTTTCCAACAGGTCCCTCTTCTCCTTCCGCGACCGACCACGAGTCGATCCACAGCGCCGGGGGATATCCAACGGAACGACGGCGAGTGGTTATTCGTGCGAGGTGACGCATCTTCGGCCCCGTCTCTAGACTCTACGCCGTTTGTCCATCGTGACCAAATCTTCACCCACTGGCTGAGGCGGGGCCCATTTCCGACCGACTCCCACGCAGGGGGGGAGGGAAGCGAGAGCGAGGCACGTGGCGGGGATACACAGATGATAAACTTCAAATAAAAAGGCGCAGCGCGAGACACCGTCGCCCCATCAACCATGCAGGCCCTCGCCACGCTCGACATGCTTCACCACCCCGACGTGCTCGCGAACGTTCTCTCCAAGCTCAGGTCTATCCCTGACGCGCTCGCCACACTCACCGACGCCGTCTCCCACCCCATCGCGCTCGCGCTCCTCGCGTCGACCGTACCCGCGTACTTACTCCTCGTCCGCGCTCGCCGTTGGCGCCTCTACAACGCCGTCCATGCGAAGTACGCCCACAGGATCGGCACGCTCACGCCCGTCGAGGCGCAGGAGATCGTACGCGTGTCTGCGGCATGGGACATGCCCGCGCTGCTCATCTACGCGCTCTCGTTCGCGCTCATGCGCACGTATGCGATCGTGCGTTTACTTTTATTCGCTCTTTCGCATATGCAGGCTGATAGATGCGCCCCCAGCCCACGATTTCGCGTATCCTGATGCAGACGAAGGAGCTCAAGCTGAAGGACACGGTCTCGAAGCGGTTCCTGGACGTGCGTCGCATCTAAATCTCTCTCTCTTGACCACACCTGAGTCTGACCCTGCTGCAACGACATTTAATTGCATCGTGTTACGCAGACGGCCATTCTCGCCGGTATGTTCTCTCCCTTTCCTACCCGCCCTCCAATTCCGACCAGTTCCGACTCTCCGATCATCGACGCGTCCCCATACAGGCACGATGGCCCTCTGTCCCCTTTCGGCCAGCACCCTCCCCGATACCCTCCCCGCGGACCCGCATGCGCCGCCCTTGGACAAAGCACCGGTCATCGAGGACGACCCTCGCGCTTTCATCGCGATCGCGCGCACCAACTGGCTTCACGGGCACTACCCCATCGTGCGTCGCTATCCTTCACCTCGCTCTGGTAACTAACGAGGGTATCCGACAGCTAAACGAGGACTTCCTGTATACGCTCAGTCTGTTCATCCGCGAGCCCATCGTGCGTGCTTTATTTTTTGCGCTGGTCATTACCGGTTGGGAGAAGGCTGATTTACGGAACAGAGGTGGGCGGAGAGGTACGGCTGGCGCCCGCTTTCGCCCCTCGAATGTGAGGTGCGGTCCTTCCCCTTTGCTTTCAACGCCGCGCAAAGACGCTAACAGGGCCACGGAACGCCAGGCGCGCTTCGTGCTGTGGAAGGCCGTCGGGGAACATATGCAGTTCAAGGACATCCCGCCGACGCTCGAGGCAATGTGCGAGTGGTCCGACGTGCGTCCTTTCCCTCGCGTCTTCGCTTCTCATCCTGTCGTCTCACGCGCGATCATGCGCACAGGCGTATGAAGAAGCATACGCCGTTCCCGACCAAGCCAACCATGATCTCACCTCCGGCATGCTCTCAGAGCTCGTGCATACCGTCCCCGAGGCCTTCGGCCTGCGCAACTTTGTGCTTCGCATCGTGTACACGCTCATGGAGGACCGCATCCGGGAGGCGATGATGTACGTCTTCTGCCTGCTCCTTGTCCTACACCCAAAGAAAAGGTTGACGGCATTCCTCCTCAGGTTTCCTGCCCAGCCTGCGTGGATGCATGCCCTTGTTTATGGCGGAATGCGCACCCTCGCTTTCGCCCAGCGCTACTTGTGTCTCCCCCGAAGCAAGGCGACGCTCATCGTCCCGCTCGACGCGCCGCCGGCGCCGAAGGAGGCGGGCAAGCTCGCGCGGATGCATCCCGACTGGTGTGTGCATTCTGTCTTTTTTTCGTCTTCCCTCCCCGTGCCTCGCCGCGTCTCCCTGCTTCGCCCTCTCTATTGCGCTCCTGCTCACACATTCTACGAATTGCAGGAAGGGCCCTCAGCCCTGGTACGAAGCTCCTCGAACCGGCTTGGCGCGTGTCTGGCAAGCGATTGGGCTGGGGCTCGGTCTGGTCGATCCCGAATATGTGCCGGGGCCCAAGTGGCGAAGCGATGGCTATCGTCTGGAAGAAATCGTGCGTGTTTTACCTCTTTTCCCACCCCTACCTCCGACATTGACGCGTCTTGTCACTCCAGGGCCCGATTCGCTGGGAGAACGGTACGTCGAGTTTTTTCTTATTCTACTTTACGTCGATGGGGTCTAAATCGCACACAGTCGGACACGCGCAGGTGATGAAGCAGGCGGGCGAGCTGCGCGGGTGTCCCGTCACAGGATTGTGGGCGCGCGATGTCGAGGTTGCGGTGGCGGCGAACGGGAATGAAAAGGCGAACTAGGAGTTCCGGTATTCGTTCACATTGCTATGTAGGATATAGTCTGCTTGTTATCTATGAGGTCAAATATGTTTTTCTCTGTATCATATTCCTTCGCCTGTGGGCGTACGTGCGCCTTAGCCCCGGGGAAGGTGGTCAGTGGTTACTTGACGGGAGGCAGGGGAGGCGCTCAGGTTGGAAAAACCATGGCGTCATCGCAATCATCGCCGCCGACCAGGTCCAACTTGCTCAGCCTACCACGACCTTGTAAGTATACTGACCTCCTCCCTTCTCCCCAGACGTCGGGGTGCCTCCAACCGTTCTTTTCAGCAACATACGCTCTCGACGGAAGAGACAGAAGATGTATGGCAATGCGCCTTCTCCGTCGCGTGTTTGCGTCCTCATATCCATCATGTACATTATTTTTTTGGCGGTAGAGAACGAGCGGGATGGATCACGGTTGGGTCTTGGTTGGGTCACTGTACGGTGGTAGTTCTCGCTTCGCGGCGATACTACCCGGGGCGAATATGCAGCATCTCTCTTGCCATTCTGAGCCGCTGTCACCACTCCCTTGCACCCATGCCCGACGACAGCACATCATAAATCATATCGTGAAGTCCCATCACGGCTCATCATGGCGTTGCTGGTTTCTAACAGAACGACGCGCAGAGACAGCCATGATACGCGACGGCAATCCATGGAGTACCTCAAGAAGGCATCTTGAGCGGTGATGGCAGTTTCTACGCCCAAAAATACAGGTATGAGCTGCGAATTTTCCAGCGCGTTATGTGCTTGAAATTCGGTATGAGATCTGGACCACGCTGTCACAAGTGACATGCAGATTATCATCAATTACGACCGAAGTGATGATGGAGAAAAGGCATACCGCTGCATAGTATTAGATGACGGACTTCGTCCCGAACTTAATTACTGCCATGACCGTGGCACTCCGTTCGATGCTCGCGCCAACGCACGGCTCTTCCTGCATGGCGGTTTTCATGGAAGACAATTGCGACATGACTGAAACATGCTTCAGCGACACTCGAATCCCTGAGAGATGGCGTGCCAACCCGCAGGTGGATCCTCGCCGCGACTCTTGTCCTCGTTGCCGCGCTCTCATGATTGTATAAATGATGAGATCCTGTGTGTATGTGTCCCGAAAATTGGTCTGAAAAGTCAAGGAAATGGTACAGGGAAATGGTACAGGGAACAAAGCTCGTGTCGTTGTAGTTCTTGTGGCATGTTCATTGTTCACTGTTCATTGTCTGAAGGCGGCTGGAAGGCGGTGGAGGCGGAAATGATGCCGGCCAGGGACGAGGAACGACCAAACATGGCCAAACAAGGAGCTCGCCGATGATCAAGCCCTCGCTCGTCGTGCTCGACAACGACGACGACCCCGCCCCGACAACTACCGCTATCCACCCGCCTCCCGCCCTCCGCCATCGCACAACCACGCCATAGACTGCACCTCACTTTTAATCTGTATCCAGTCCCCGACTGCCCCATTTCTCGATGAGAGAATCCAACTTCGCTTTCCCCGCTCAGAACAGGGCGTCGGTATGCATTTCCTCCCAGCTCTACGACAGAAGAGGTGCGTTCCCTGCTCTCCTCGTCGTCGACCACGTCTTTGACCCCGTTCTTTCAACAGCGCTCGACACCAACTCGTCGCTTCCCCTCTTCAACTCGCTGACTCACCTCGTCTATCTGACCTCGACTTCCCCCCGAATACGAGAAATTATGACCATGGATGGCGGTCTCGAACGACTCGTCCGCATCCTCCACGAGTTCTGCCTTTCCCCCCCGCCCGCTGAAAACCCCGCCATCCTCTACGGCCTCCTGCCACACACTTTTCACCCCTCAAAGCCCGCCCCGGTCCTCAACCCCAAATCTTTCGACAAGCACGCCGCCTACCGCTTCTCCCTCGCCTTCCAGTGCGTCGTAAACATTGGCGTCCGCGGCAGCGAGCCCATTCGTAGCCGCGTGGTCCAAGCCGGCACCCTCGAGGTCGTTGGATGCATCCTCGAGGCCTGGCTCGTCAACAAGGGATTCGCTTTAGGCCCCAGCTCCAGCGCCACAGGAATGCCCAGGGAGACCCGCGAGCAGCGCGCGGCACGCAGGCAAGCTATGGCCGACCAACGCAACCGAGAACAGCAGGCCCAGGCGGAGGAGCTCGCGCGCGCTCTGGAGAGGCAGCAGCTCGAGCGACAGCGGCGTGAGCTGGCCCGAGTGGAGATGACACGGATAAGTCGTCGGCGACCCCCCAGAGAGGTGTGTGGTTTTTGCGCTGCTCGCGTGCTCATCGCTCGTGTGACTGACTCATTGTGCAGGACGACACGATAGAGATCGCTGCGGATGCAAGCATGCTTTCCCTGCCCAGTTCTCCTTCCCCCGCCACAGACACGGACGCCGACACCTCTACCGACACTTCTACGAACCACACCCCCGCCGGTTCAAACACCCCCACGGGCACGGTCGAAGTCCCAGGACGGGATCGCAGCGGCACCATCATCGCCCGGCCCGTCTGGGATGTGGCATCTACCACTCGCCGGATTCATCGCCCCCGCGAACGCCAGGGTACGGTCTCCGGATCCACCTCTCGGAATGCATCGCGGCCAGAAACGGAGACGGAAGACGATGTGGACATCGACATGGATCAAGACTCGAGACACACTTCCGACGCTTCCCCCGAGCCTATCCTACGCCCGGTCCAAACCTCCCCGCTTGCCCGACGCGCCGTGGGCATCGTCTCGGACGGGCCCGGAAACGCATCGCTCGAACTCAACTCGGACGCCCACATCATCATCAACCACGATCAAGACATCGGCGGCGAAGGCGTCGGCGTCCCCGAGGGGATAGTCTCCCTGGAGCCAAACGACGATTTCGCGATGGGTGCCCCCCCTGGCGCGCCAGGCGCCATCGAGCCCGCTCGCACCATTCGCCCTCCCGACGTTCCCCCGACGGTGCGCCGCGTTCGCGGAACTGACGCCACGCCCCGAGCCGGCACCGCCAACCTCCCCTTCAACGAAGGCACGGAGAATACGCCCATGCGTCCACACGCGCCCCTGCAGCGTAACACCCCCCTCCCTGCCGTTGGCCGCAACGTCGCCAACGTCGATCTCACCGGCGGAAACCTTCCCAGGGGCACCGGCAACGGCAGCACCCACTCCCACTCCCATCACCGCCATTCCCACCACCATGACGATAGCGGTCCTTACCGCGATGAAGACGTCCTCCTCAGCCTCCAGCTCCTTGCGTACCTCAGCAAATATCCTCATGTCCGCCAAGCCTTTTATAATCAACGTACAAGCTTCCATCCCGCATCCGACACCGCTGCGCGGCTCGGTGAACGCGCTAGGCCGGCGCCGGCGCCGTCGTCATCTACCGCCTCCACGACTGGAAAGGAAAGCACTTCGTTTTTCAAGGCGTTTACCTCAAGGGGCAAGGAGAAGGAGCGCGCCCCGCCCGATCCCGCCCCTGTTCTGAACCCGCCGCCACGCTTGACTAACGTCTTTTCGTTGGTGGAGCGGTTCACGTTCCGACCGAACGTGACGGAGACCGAGATGGCGAACCCGCCTCCGATCCTGCCGCAGGAGATACAGTATTGGGCCGGGGTTATCATGCGAAACGCGTGCAGGAAGGACGAGAGCCGAGGAGGCATCCGCCAGTGTGCGAACAGTAAGCCACTTCTTTTCCCATAACCTCGGCCGCCTATCTGACGAGCCATTGCAGTGCTTTGCGGTCGATGGGAGACGTACCCCCGAGAATTCGCGAAGTGCCGACGCTGTCGGAAGGCGAAGTACTGTGGCAAGGAGTGTCAAAGCACGGCCTGGAGCGAAGGCCATCGTTTTTGGTGCAGCGCAAAGGAGGGCGACGACGAAGTGGAACACTTCGTCGGAGAAGGTACGATTGAGGTTCTGTCTTGACGAGGAACGTTTGGTGACGAACACATTCGGCAGGCGCGATGATGAGTGGACGGTCGGAGAGGAGGGATCGCGAGCGGGTACGAGAGCGGGTGATCGCCACGACGGCGGCGACGGTCAACCCAACGGAAGTCGCGCGGGCGGTCGCGCACGCGTATCGGACGACGGACAGCGAGCCAAGGGCAGTCGCACGACCAGGACCGGTGGACGCGGCGCCGGCGGCTGGACCTGCAAATCCTCAAGACGAAGCATGGCAGCAACAACAAGGATGGGGTCGCGCGATCTATGAAGCCTCGCCTTTCGGTATCAACCCGAACGGTGATCCAAGTGTCCTTGTCAGCGGTCGACGGCGCGCGGAGACGATGCCGGGCGGCATGGTTCCCGTCGTCGACTCGCCTGTGCGCCTTCCACCCCCCAGGCCCGAGCGCAGCCGTTTCTTCAACCAGCAGCACGCGGACGAGATCCCGGCGATTGCGGGCCCTTCACGAGGGCTGGCCAGTCGTCGACCAGACGAGGGGTTCTACGGCGCGGAGGGCGACTACATGGACGTTGACTGAACGCGTTCTCCTCGCTTTCCGCCTCTTTCATCCCCATCTCCCAGGACACCCCCGCACATCTCTCCACCATACGCGCCGTCGTTTCCTCTCATTGTACCGAAGGTCCCTCTCTCGCCTCATTTATGTGTTAGTAATGCAGTATCATCTTTTCCGGTTCGACGCGTCTTCCACCATCTCGTATCCTTCCAGTAGCCTTCTCCCCTCGTTTGTACCGTCGTGGAACCATCGTTACCTCGCTCCTTGCACCTCTGTCACCAACCCTTCATCCCTAGTCGACATATCGCACCCCTGGAGTATTTTTTGCACGCGTATATCACATCTTGTCGTCTTACAAACTCGCGCATTCGAATTTTCGTTGAAGTTCTGACTTTTCTCGTCGTGCGAGAACGTAAGCAATATAAGTATCTTGAGAGGAAGTTGCGAGTGAGCCGCCTCAGTGACGAGGGGGTACAGTTGCAGTTGCCGGCGGTATCGGTTTGTTTGTTCGGAACAAACACAGGCGCGGCGGCAGAAAAGGTCGGAGGTGTTCGCGCACTTTCTTCAGCTCCGTCTCATCTCGCTCATCCACGTCCCCTTTTCTCTCTCCTCTTTCGTCGTCTCGCATTTCTACCGTCCGAAATATTCATAATGGTGCGTGAGGAATTTGGGCTGTTCGTTCGCGCCGGAAGACGCGTAAAGACTGACACGTCGTACGGGTCGTAGGCTGCCCAGGCTACGTTCAAGTCCATCAAGTCTCTCGTCCCTCTCTTCGACCGCGTGCTCGTGCAACGCTTCAAGGCTGACACGGTGCGCCGTTTTATCCTGCTCTCGCGTCTGGGCTCGCCGTGCTGACGCCGCGCTCTGACCGCCTGCGCAGAAAACCGCGTCCGGCATCTTCTTGCCCACGTCTGCGACGAACAGCCCCCTCCCAGAGGCGACCGTCATTGCTGTCGGTCCCGGCGCGCCGAATAAAGAAGGCAAGATCCAGCCCATGTCGGTGGAGGCAGGAGACAGGGTGTTGCTGCCCGGGTGGGGAGGGAACGCGATTAAGGTCGGGGAAGAGGTATGTGCTTTTCCTTCCTTTCCCTCTTCGTGCCCTTCGCCCTTCCTGTTCCACGCCTCTGCTTTCTCTTTGTTTTGTCATGGACGTGAGTGGCCGTTACTGACCGATATCACAGGAATACTTCCTGTTTAAGGACTCGGAGATTCTGGCCAAGATCAAAGAGTGAGCGTGCGCGTGTTTGCGTGGGGGCTGGAGAGGGGTGCGAGGAGCGAGGGTGTGGGGTCGTACGCTAAAAGTTTGTTCGTCGCCTGCTATACTTTAGGTTAATGCTTTGGTTTGTTTCTCGTCGCATCCGTCCATCACCACTCAATCTACAGCATGTTCTCGCACTCTTTTCATTGTTGCTGGACGCCTGAGGATGTCTCTCGGAGAACTTAAGGAGGACTGTATGGTTGGTTTTATCACCTCCCGACGGCTGTCGCGCGTGGTCTCATGAAGAACTCACGAGGGGTCTGTTTGGGTGTGAACCCTGGTTCGCCTACGCGCAAGTCATCCTCTTCTGACGACGTACTGATCGTCCAGCATGGCTGCAGATATGATCACTTCTAAAAGTGGTGAACGTCGGACGTACAGGTGAGCTTCTGCCAATTTTGTGCCATGTCCAGGCAATTGACGTGGAGGTAACCTAGCGTGAATAGGACATGGAGACCCTACTTGTTTACTTGGTTGGAGATAACAATGTCGGTGTGGGGAGGACCAGGATCCGGTGCACGCCCAATCTACTATAGCTGCTCTCGCGAAGGATGCCTCATAAGAAGGTAACTTCACTGCTCTTATCCTATCCACGAACAACTTGCTGAAGTCTCATTACAGGAAGACGACGTCGTTGTCACCAACGTCACCCGACATGACGTTCCCCGTACGATCGCCTGCCCCCCAAATCATGGCCATGTACTACTCCTTTATGGCCGTCGCACGCTACAGCGAGCATTGCAGGGGCGATATTCACGAAACAGTACGCACTTAACATGTATATTCTGATCTCCGGTCTCATTTTCATCGCTAGCTCTATAGTAACCGGGAAAGTACAACGATAGCATGGTTCCAATACGGATGGTCTCTTCAAGACGAGCTCTCGAGGCCCCATAGCCGACTGGAGCTCAGCGCTCACCACTCGCTTGCATCACTTGTGAATAAGTCCGAAGTGCGGTGCCGCGCCCTGTGCCGCGTCTTTCGTTTTGATTTTCATATTTTTGGCGTATGTGTACACAGGATGTCGACCTAAGTTTTGCATTTGTCCTTTGAGTAGCATGGAATAAAACACCCTTCCAAGGCCTACATTTACTTTGAGAGCGCGAAAAGTAACGGTCTGAGAGGATGCGCCAATCGGCAGCGACGCGCGTCGGACCGCCACGTGCGCAATCAGCCGAATCGGGTTTACGGAACCGGCGAACTCGTTTCTCTGCGATTGCCACCTCCGCCACCCTCGCTTCCTTCGTCTCACTCCCTTCTGCTCACCGTCCTCGACGACGACGACGATGGAGTCCCTCAATCTCAACACCCTCGCAACCTCCCTCCCGACATCCAGCTTCGCCAATGCCGACAAACAGCTCATGAACGACTTCAAAGGTATGCGCGCACTCCGACCCGACCCCCTCTGCCCATTGGCGTGGCTGAAAACGACCCCTCTTCCTTTCTAGCGGCGGCGCTGAGCATCACCACTTTCTACCGCTCCTCAAGAACAACCTCGAAACGCGCGTACAACGCCGGCTACGCTTCGGCGTGTCAAGACCTGCTGCAAATGATACAACAAGGCGTCTCCGTTTCTGACTCGGGCGAGATGACGATAGGCCGAGTAATGGACTGGGTCGAAGCCCGGCTCGACGCCGTCAAAGCACGTGAGGAGGAGGAAGAGGAGGAGGAGGAGCGCGAGAGGGAACGGCGGGAACCAGGGGGAAGCGGTAAACCGAGCGGGGTTGTTCGCTCGAGCAGCGCACCCGTCGTCCTTCCGCAACACAAAGACCCTGTGCGCTTTTTTCTCCTTCGCTTTACTTTTTGCTTTCCCGAGGACTGACGTTGTGCGGGGTTTGAAGGTCCCGCCCGCTCCATCTAAGCTATCGCAGTCCATCGCCCGCCAATCGTCCTCACCATCGCCGCCAGTAGCGCCCACCCGCCCGCTTCCGCCATCAACCTCCGCCCCTCCCGCCACCACCCGTTCGACCAAGCCACGACCGGCCAGCGCTCCTCGTGCGAGTTTACCCTCGACAACGCCCTCCACGCCTTCGCCTCTCGGCCACTCCACCACCGCGCCACCCCCCGCCACTGCGCCCGAGTTTTCCTTTCGCGCGACCTCCCCATTCGACTTCAGCGTCACCCCCGTCGTCGAACCCTTCACCGTCGCCGCGGGCGCCAAACGCCGGCACGCGATGATGATGATGCTCGACTCCGCCCCGGGGGAGAGCGGTGGATCCAGTTCGGCACCGTCGACGCCTGGCGCGGGGATAGGAACACGGAGGAGGGTCAAGAGCACCCGGGCCGCCTCGCAGATGCAGATGCAGAATCAGAACGTGAACCAGACGGAGGCGATGGACGTGGAGGAGGAGGGGCGGGAACGCAAGCGCGTCGCGCGAAGGTGAACCGAACCAACCGCCCTCGACACTGTATTTGTTTAGGTGCGTTCGCTCATCTTCGCCCTTGCTTTTCTTCGGTGGCTGATCTTTACGACGCAGCTTCACGTCCGATCCCGTCACGACCGTTTGAGCCTGCCGCCGCCCCCACGATCTTCACCTACGCACGTACCTACCATACCATCATTGCTTCCACGGTTCCCCGCGCCCTCGCCTGCATCTGTATCCACCAATCCATTGCATCCATTTGACTGAATTATTCGTACGCGTACTACTACCTATGCTTCGTAGCCTTCTTCCCCGGGCGGTCTCCCCGCCCGTCCCTTCCTTTTTTGTGGACGTGGTGACTCCTACTGTACGTCTGCGTCATGATGTGACTCTTTACTTCCCCAAGCCCCAAGCCCGTCTACCACCCATCCAACTACGTACGTTCCCGCTTCAATGCCATTGTGTAATCGACGACATGTGTTCGGAGTGCACTCGATGCCTGCCTTATCGTCCCCGACTAACACTGTCCATCCTCCATAGCCCCCATCCCCGACCAAGCTCCGGCGGACAAGAACCCCGCGCCCACGGAGGTCTTTTACCCACACTCGAGCCTCGCGCACAAGGTGCAAACGCCGCGTTCGGTTTCGGAAGCGAGTTTGTGTCAAGTTGTCATAAGAGCAAGGGAGGGAGAGTAGAAGTACAGAGATCATACATCTGAGAGTTTGTCGCGAGATGGGTAAAAGAAGGGTGCCGATAATGTATCAAGCGTGCGGTATTAGACAGGCCCCCCCTAATGCCAATAAAGGACCTATATTAGTCAAGTAAAAAGGTGGAAACACATGTCCCATAGGTCTACCAACCCGTTGGTAACATGTGTCCCATGGTGGGCCCATGGGGGTATGGGCCCACTGCAGAGTGGTCGGATCCGAATGTTAGTTAGTGTATTAGGTTTCGGTATGTCAGTTGTGTCTGATTGTATGGTGTTTTGCACACCCCCCCTTGGGGTTAGCCGGGGGTCGTGGTTAGCTTCAAGCAAACCTCCAGCGTTTGACGCAGTACCACGCCCTGAGGGCGAAAATAACGCGCACAGTTGCCCCTTGAACTGTGCGCGCGAAATCGCGTTTGTAGTCCACTACGAAGCGTTGTACCGACTTTGTAACCGACCACCGAGCGTTGCACCGACTTTGTAACAAAGAAAGTGAACCGACTTGTACCGACTTTGTAGGGCACTACGCACGCGCGTTCGGTGCCGACTTTGTAGCACGCTACGAGGTGTTGTACCCACATTGTAGGGGCACTACAAAGTATTTGACAAGCGGGCGAAGGGGGGCTAAGGGTTAGGGTTAGGGAGAGCGTGTGCGAAGCACACGCGATATATCTATGCTACGAGAGAGGACGTGCGCGGGATGAGTGCGGCTTGGGGGGCCAAGTCGTTACCTACACTTTCGCCTTTATAGGCTCTTCAGATCCCTTAGTAATGCGCATTACTAAAGCGACGCGGGTCGTACGACTTTTGCGTCGTTCCACTTTTGTCAATTGCTAAGCTTGATTTGTCATCGGAGACGCGACTCCGGGACAGTCCAGACCGTCGACGTCATATGTTGCGTCATAATCGGCCTAAGAACACCGTGCCAAGACACCTAGACTCCGTCTCGGGCTATCTCTAAGCCGAAGGTTAGGGTTAGGGTTAGGGTTAGGGAGAGCGTGTGCGAAGCACACGCGATATATCTATGCTACGAGAGAGGGCGTGCGCGGGATAGTGCGGCTTGGGGGGTCAGGTCGTTACCTACACTTTCGCCTTTATAGGCTCTTCAGATCCCTTAGTAATGCGCATTACTAAAGCGACGCGGGTCGTACGACTTTTGCGTCGTTCCACTTTTGTCAATTGCTAAGCTTGATTTGTCGTCGGAGACGCGACTCCGGGGCAGTCCAGACCGTCGACGTCATATGTTGCGTCATAAGCGGCCTAAGAACACCGTGCCAAGACACCTAGACTCCGTCTCGGGCTATCTCAAAGCCGAAGCTTAGGGTTAGGGTTAGGGTTAGGGAGAGCGTGTGCGAAGCACACGCGATATATCTATGCTACGAGAGAGGGCGTGCGCGGGATGAGTGCGGCTTGGGGGGCCAAGTCGTTACCTACACTTTCGCCTTTATAGGCTCTTCAGATCCCTTAGTAATGCGCATTACTAAAGCGACGCGGGTCGTACGACTTTTGCGTCGTTCCACTTTTGTCAATTGCTAAGCTTGATTTGTCGTCGGAGACGCGACTCCGGGGCAGTCCAGACCGTCGACGTCATATGTTGCGTCATAAGCGGCCTAAGAACACCGTGCCAAGACACCTAGACTCCGTCTCGGGCTATCTCAAAGCCGAAGCCGAGATGCCGAGCTGCCGAGCGTCTAGACGGGCCGAAGCCAGCGCCAATACTCGGACCGGAACCCGAACCGGATCAAGTCGGGGCGGAGCCGCCGAAATGAGCGCCCGGGATTAGCCGGGCGCTAAGAACCCGTGACCGGACCATGCCGGGCCGGAGGGCGCTTAACTCGGATAATGCCGACCTAGGCGAGGAACGAGCCTAGGTCGGGTTAGTTATCATCCTACCGGTTAGGGTTAGGGTTAGGGGTTAGGGTTAGGCTAAGATGGATGTTCTTTAGCAATTTTACATGCCGACTAAGGCATAGTACGTACGTTAGGGTTCGGGTTAGGGTTAGGGCAAGGTGGGAGTCCCTATCTAATTCGGTTAATACCGTCCGTCGCCTTTCGACTAACGATGTACCTACAAGAGTAGATTAATAGTTAAAGCCTCGAGACAGCTTTAAACTCCTATCTCAGGGATAGACAGCAAGACCACGTCCGCATAGTGTCCCGGGCGTTAACGTCGGGAGCGGACATGACCCATGATCGGGGGACAAATACAGGCCTCCGGTGTAAGCACCTTAGGCCGAAGAGGGTACCCCGCCTTCCGCCGAAGCAATGCGCAGGCGTCCGAGCGGAGTTTCCAACCGCCGTACATGTTCCCAAATGTCCATAGCTGATCCGAAGACCTGCTAATGACCCTTCACAGAGGAGCCGCGTCATCACCGGTCCCGCCGGGGACGCAAACGCGGCCAGGTCGTTAGACCACCAAGCGCACTGCGCCACCATTCTCGAAGGACCCCTGAAAGGACGCCGAGTTAGGGTGCGGCTTACGCGCGGCTTAAGATGGAATCAACCCAGATGCTGTCTACCAGGCGCCGGAGCGCCATGCTCGGGAGACAGGCGACGACGAGCGTCGGTGGATATTCGTTTCTTCTTCTTCATAGTCCACCTCGGCGTTACCAGCCGGATAGGAAGTCGAAACGGCAGAGCCGCCGACGAGAGATGTTGTACGGGTTGCGACAGGAGTGTCGTCGAAAGGGGCTGATACCTCCTCCCCCATACGCTCGTCGAGCTTTTCGATCACGATCTTTTTCCAAAGACTTGTTAAGTCGAAAAGATTACGAGTGCGCTTGCGGCTCGTAATCAATCGACGGTCAAGGATATCTAATTTACGGATATCCGGGAGGTAGATCCTCGAGCCGTCATTACGGGTACCGACAGGGACCAAAAGATCCGCTTTAGTGCCCGCTAGGCTAGAGAGTTCGCCGTCCGGAGCCGGGAATTCAGGAAAACTGTATTCGGCGCGATCGGTACGTGTCATGTACTCGCGCCAGTATCCTAAGATCGTGTCGCCTAATTTCGAGGCGTCGAAATAGTTCCATGCTGAGTTGAACTCGGTTTTCAGAACGAGAACGTTGTCGTGCTTATTGACAGTAACGTTTAGTCGTTTATCCCACCGTTCTCGGTGATTTTTCATCCGCCAAGATTCAACCAGTCTTCTCGGGTAGCCGCGTTTCACGTAGAGGGTTACTAAGTCCTCTAGTGCGGTATAGTAAGTACTAGGGGTACTACTCAACGTCGCTAGCCGGGACATCTCTCCAATAAAAGTACCACGCTTTACATCAAGCGGGTGGAAGGATATCCAAGGAATTCTTTCGGTGTGGTTCCGCGCTTTGCGGTACGGCATGTGCTGAAGGGTTCCAACCTCATCGCAATAGATTGCCATGTCTAAAAACGGCTGCCAAGAGGCAGACGCGGACCACTCTAAAACACAGTCATCGAATTTAACTTTTTCGCTCATATAGCGTACGGCGTCAGTCTCACTTTCGGCGTACACGATGGCGAAGACATCGTCGATATAGCGACCATAGAACGGGACGTTCGGGTCGTCAAGGATTTTAACTTTACGCTCGAACTCCCACCCGTACAGGTTAGCGAGATCGGGCGAGTCGGCGACGCCCATTGCGAGGCCGATCTTCTGAAGGTAAAATTTATCTTGAAACTGTGTTACAAGCTCGGTGTTGCCGACGTCTAAGAGTCGTCGGAAGATACTTTGCAACATGCGCGCGCGAGGCGTATCATATTCGGGGTCGTTTTCCCAGTAGAACTCAAGGTAATGCGAATAAATAATATCAAGGCATTTCTTGATGGGAATCGATGGGTAATACGCGACGACGTCGGCGGTGATGATGAACCACTTTCGATCGCGACGCAATTCGAGCTTACTTAATTTTATCGCCAAGTCTTTAGTACCATGAATAATGGTTGGCGCCGCTTGTACGAGCGGTTTAAGTTTTTTAGAAACGTACTTTGCAGCGGGATTCATAACGGCGCTGTGGCATGGGATTATGGGCCTCATTTTAACCGGTTCTTTATGTATCTTAGGGATACCATAGAACTGGGGGACCTTGTGATTTGCGCCGGCGGGCGTAATTTTTGACCGCAAAAACTCGTCGACGGTACCTTCTTCCCAGAGATAATCGGTCGCCAACTCAGCGAGCGCGTCCATCTCAATACATTTCTTATCTAATATACGCGTGGCCTCTACCACAGACAACGGTTTATAGTTGTTAACATCTTTTAAGATGTCCGTACATTTTTCAACGATCCAGGCCCGTTGTGACACCGCGAGTCCTAAGTTTTTGTCGGTAGCAGTGACTACATAATCATTATCGACAAGGAACTCTTTTAGTCGGCGGGGAGCAGGAGCCAACGGCTTAAAAGTGCTCATCTCCATCTCCGGCGGGACTTTGGCTATCGTATTCATCACGAAGAGCCGTCCTCTGCGGAGGCCGAGTTCTAAATAAAGCGGTAACTTCGGCGGCGTCTTTTTAGAGGGTTTGCGCACGTCGAAGTCAGGATCGTAAGGGGTATCATCCCCGTTCTCAAAGCTAAAAAACAGGCGCCATCGGAGGCGACGCTGAAAGTCGACCCAGGCATCCCAGATCAATTCGCTTTTCCGTGGTTGAAAATACATGTACCTCATGCCCACGGAGAGTTGGTGACTTATTTCTTTAGGCAAGTTCACCCCGGGCGATGTGTGGATATCGTTTTTATAGGACTCGGCCAATAGTATTTCAATCGGCGTATACAAACGAATATAATTCATAGCGAGGGGGAACGGGACGTCTAAGATCGCGTCCGGGAGAGTGTCCGGTCTACCATACACATACGAGCGCATAAGGCGAGCTACTTCTTCGCCGGCTTCTTCCCTTTGCCCTTTACGCCGCCCTCCGAAGAGTTCTTCTTCTTCTTTTTGCCGTCGCCCTTCTTGCCTGGCCAGAGGTAAGGAAGTTTTCGCGACGGAGGGGGGACGTACGGACCTTTCGGCGCTCCGTCTCCCTTGGCGGCTTTGGAGGTTGACGAAGTTGTCTTCTTCGTCTTCGGGGTCTGCGGGGACTACAAAATCATAGTCAGCGTGGGACGATGAAGCGCGATCCGCCGTTACTCGGCGCGCACGAACCTTCCCTTTGCCCTTCTGCTGCTTCTTCAGCTCGGCGGCGACGCCCTTAGAGATAAGATCCGCGAGGTTAGGGTTAGGGTTAGGGTTAGGGTTAGGGTTAGGGTTAGGGTTAGGGTTAGGGTTAGGGTTAGGGTTAGGGTTAGGGTTAGGGTTAGGGTTAGGGTTAGGGTTAGG
>SAXG01000082.1:0-40231 GCA_012932865.1 Amylostereum areolatum
ACCCTTCCGGGGCATGAACTCCTGCATACAGGTCTCAGAACGCTATAACCCACAGTCAGTGGTGGGGAGATGTCGAAGGAAGTGCAGCGCACCCGTCCTCCAGGCCTCTGCAATGGGTCTACACCGCACATCGCAATATCCGGCACGTTCCCAGGTCCAGCCACTCCAAAGTCCGGCGCGGCGGGAATAGCCCCCCCCTCGTCCTGGTGGAAATCCACCACGTCTGGTCGTCGTTTCTTGGGGTGTTGCATGAGGAGTGCTGGGCGCGCCACCCGCTTGTAGCCTTGTCCTTGGTCTTCGTGCGGAAGCTTCCGTCGGTCCCAACAACCGTTTGCTGCTGGCGGAAACTCTTCTTCTTGTTGACTGTCTTGGTACCCATGGGAGAACACGATGGGAGGACGCGAGGTAGGCAGTAGACTCTTCGTCCCTGTCGACTTGTGCAACTAGCGCGTGAAGCGAGCAGTACCAATATTTGACGCCAGTTACGACAGAAGTCCATGTCACGTGGTGCAACGTCTGTCGTGACCCATTTCCCTAAGTCGCATTCCTCCTTCTCTACCCTTCCGCACCCTCTCTTATTTCCATGGCCTCTCTACCTCACTCGCCGCCCTCGTCCCAAACAACGCCTGCTGGCAGCAGCTTCGCCTCTCTCTCGGAGAGGATTCCCTCCATCCGATCGACAATCATGCTCATTCATATGTGTGAGCATACCCGATGGGTGTCCGTGCGGTGCGTGACACGTTGTTTTGCTCCTTCTGAAACTTACCCCCTGTAGAACTCCCATCAACGACGGGGAGATGTGCGAAACTGCATGGCAACATGTCACTCGTCAGTATACCACCCGCCGCCGCACCGCCTGTACCGTCTTTCAAGCCATCAACCTGTAGTTGTCATCTCCACAGGTCTGGAGACTGAACGGCAATTTCTTGCGCGACATGGGTCTCCCTCCCCGTCATGCAGCCCATCTGACATCGTGTGTTTATACCCCCAGTCAGTTTTCATTTTCACTGACAATCTGAACAGGGCTGCTGCTGGTGAAAGGGAGGAGGGTACAGGGAACTAGGGAAGGTTAGATTAGGCCTCGGATTGTAACAGCGTAGGGGGTGTAGCAGTATTGTATGGTAGCGGGCGGGAGAGGATGGTGTCACGGATCGCTCCATTTCTCTCTTCATTTGCAGACCTCGTACACGCGACGCGTCACGGCACATGACTTCCCTTGCATCACATGCTTCAACGACGTCATTGCCCGGACTTCCGAGCGGGGTTCCGCATCCTTATCTATGACATCATTGCTCCGGACCTTGTCCTCCGCCCCATGACTCCTTTCTTATTGTTCCCCCCGCTCGCACCACTATTGCATCGCATCGCACCATCGTACCCACTTGTATATAAGGACAGTGTTTCTCTTCCCTTTTCCCTAGACTGTCCATCTCGTCATACGGTACTGTAGCGCACGTTGCACTACCCTAGACCCCGGCACTCTCGAATCTATTTTCTTCTCGCTCCTCCCATCGTCGCGACTTAGGCGGTTCATCGGTCTCATAAACTGCGTTTCTGACACCTGGACAGTCTACCCCTACGCCTACCTCGCACCCCTCTCTCCATCTACCTCTGCCGTCTCTACGACGTTAAAAACTCCCACCACGGACCTCCCGAACGCACCGGTTTCCTCCCGTTCAACGGAAAGCCGATCACCCCCCGCGACGACGCACCACTCCCCTACCCTTGGTCCGACGCCGTCACCGTCAACTGCCTCGTCCCCGTACAGAACCTCTGCAAGAAAGATCCCTGGACCGCGCACGGCCTCAACTTCCGCATCTTCGAGTGGAGGTGGCACAAGGATCACGGTACTGTCGTCCTCGCCCTATACGTCCGGATCACTACGTGCATCAACGTAGATCTCGAACGCCTTGAATTCACCCTCCACGCCCCCACCTACCACACATACCTCATCCAGACGCCCCCAACCCGATCCTCCAAACCAGTTTCACCTCCGTCTCCCAGTTTAACCGCCGGACCCCCGAATCCACCCCGCCACCAGTCCTCCGTCCCACCATCAAGGGTAAGACCCTTCGTCGCCGCCACCACGAACATAAGATCCGCCAGGCAGTAAAAGCCGGCTACCTCACCAAGAAACTCCTCGGCCGTCGCCCCATCGCGGCGGACTTCTTCTAGACCATCATCACGTCCTCCACAGCCCCTCGTCCCCCCACCCGAACCTCCCCCAGGCGTTTCGAGACTACTGTCCCGAAGAATACTATATCCTCACCTCGCAGCAGACTAAGGAATCCGTACGTTGGCTGCACGACGAACCAAACCGGCAACGTCGAGACTGGTACTTCGACGACCGCGACGAACAACCCTACGTCGAAGAATCGGATTTTGCCACCGCTGCGGACGTTCTACAGCGCTTCCTGAACCCCCCTCCGACCAACTCGCCCCCACCCCGTCGACGTACTGTAATCGAAGTCCCAGAAGGGATCAACCACAACGACACAACTGGGAAGTGGTACGCCTATAGACGGAACAAGAACGGAACCCCAGGACGATCAGTAGTTGAGTGGCAGCCCACTTCGTTCAGTCCCGTCCAAGATCACTGGTCGTGGCATCATAACCAGCAATTCCTCACCCCCGCCGACTTCCTTGTCGCAAAACAAGTTGAGGACGAAGTTGAAGAAAGCAGAAGAACGCCGACGAGAAACCCTACGCCGCCTTGATCAAGAACTCGCCCAATCCCTCACCGTCCCCCTCCCCTTCGACAAGATGTCCGACGCCGAATCCAAACCTGCCGTCTCCAAGCGGGAGATCGGCCCCAAGCCAAAGCCATTCAAAGGCGATAGACGCGACACCCTCCGGTTCTCCCTCGAGCTCCGCATGTTCCTGCGCGTTAACAAGGATGTTTATGCCACAGATGACGCCAAGATGATGCTCCTCCTCAGCCTGATGGAGGACGACACGGCGAAAGCCTGGGCCACGCATCGCCGCATGGAACTCTTCGCCGACGAAGACGAGAAGGAAGACGCCGACACCCTCGACCCCACGCCCCCAACACTCCACTAACTCCTACAAAGAGCTCTTCGAGAGGTTTGGCAAAGACTTCGTGCCCGTCGATCCGAAGATAGAGGCTCAGCGTAAGATCAACGAGCTCGCAATGACCACCCGGGACGTCACTGACTTTATCACCGAGTTTGAGATGCTGGCAACCATGTCAGCGTACGACGACGAGGCGCTAATCCACTTTTTCAAGAAGGGACTTCAGCGTGACCTCGGCAAGCAGGTGGCCCGGTCGTACCCGTTCCCCACCAAGCTCGCGGAGTGGAAGGAGCGCGCCCGCCGCATCAACCACCAGTGGCTCGAAGAGAACCCGGAGAGGAAGAGCAGTCAGTCCAAGGGGGCTGTCGCGCTCACCTCGAACGGTTCGACCAACGACTCCTCGTCGCGCCGAGTCGGCGCCTTCACCAACACCTCGACCCGCCCTGCAAAGCTGACGGACGACGAGCGCGCAAAGATGATGCGCGAAGGCAAGTGCTTCATGTGTCGACAAGCCGGTCACGTCTCTCGCGACTGCCCCAACCGCGACTCGAGCGCGCGACGGGTGGGCGCAGTAGAGACTGGGTCCAAGGCCCCTCCCCTGCCGACGAACACGGCTCCGTCCACTGCGAAAGCAGCTCCCGACCCATCCAAAACCATCGCGGCGATCACTCGCCAGCTGAAGGATCTGGATGCGGAAGGTAAGGAGCAGGCAGTGGCACTGTTGAAGGATATCCTAGAGTCGCAGGATTTTTGAAACGCCCCCCAGTCGCGTCGTCTGGCGGAGGCAAAGGACTTATATCATCGGCATCTTACAATCGCTTTCTGTACTATCATCTATGACCTCATGTGAGCAATCGTATCCATCGTGTGTGCACCTCTCTACTGTCACGAAGAACAGGCAACACCCTCGATAACGCTCAGGTCAAATGATTGGACGAGCGACAGGCCGACAAATCGACGCAGATGCACTGCTTGACAGCGGTGCAGAAGGAATCATCATCAACCGAAGCTTCGCTGAACGCAAGAAGCTGACTACAAGAAAACTAGAAAACCCGTTCCCCGTGCGTAACGTGGACGGCACCGAGAACATCATGGGCTGGGTGCGTGATACGACGACCCAACGGATCCGGATATACTCGCAAGACTCGAAGGCATACCATGAGGAAGAAGCTGAGTTCTTCATCACCGACATCGGTGATCACGATATGATCCTTGGAACAGACTGGCTCGATGAGCATAACCCCACCATAGACTGGCAGCAAGATCGTGTTGACATGCTCCGCTGCCCTCCCTCTGCACCCTCTCCGAACCGACCGTGACAAACCTTGCAACAAAGCCGCGAACACCATCGTCGACCCGATCACAGCAAAAGGTTCGAGCTGATGCGGCCCCTAAGGTACCTCTAGCCCGGACGACCCTTCCCAGAACCAGTGTATGTCTCCTGGGCCCCTATCCCTACGTATGTCATCCCCGCGCGCAGGGTCAAAGGAGTTCGCATCCGCACATTCCATCTCTCACCTTACCTGCCCGCCTTTTCACTGAAGACGACGACGAACGACCCAGGGTCTTCCGAGACTGGGAGATCAATGGCCTGCGTCGTGCTGGGATTCTTCCTGAAGTTGACGGCCCCAACCCGGAGGCAGTACCAATCCGAGCGGGCTTCACCAAGGCGCAAGAGCTTGCAGAGCACTCAAGGAAAATGCACGCCCGCAAACCTTTGAAGACTTGGTTCCCCCTCCATACCGCGACTTTGCACCTGTATTCGACAAGAAAACCTCTGAACGACTACCCGACCGGCGACGACCATGGGATCATGCCATCGACATGAAGGACGGCTTCGAACCCAAGCCTGCAAGATCTACCCGCTCTCCCCCTCCGAGCAGATCGAGCTCGATACCTTCCTCGACGACCACCTGAAGAAGGGCTACATTCGCCCATCGAATCACCGCAGGCAAGTCCGTTCTTCTTCGTCAAAAAGAAAGATGGGAAGCTGCGGCCTGTACAGGACTATCGAGAGCTGAACAAGGGTACCATCAAAACGAGTACCCCTTGCCGCTGATCTCAGAAATTGTGACCGCCTCAAAGGTGCAAAGATCTTCTCCAAGATGGACGTCCGCTGGGGGTACAACAATGTCCGCATCAAGGAAGGCGACGAGTGGAAGGCTGCGTTCAAGACGAATCGTGGCCTCTTTGAACCTACGGTGATGTTCTTCGGCCTTATGAACTCCCCCGCGACGTTCCAGGCAATGATGAACGAACTTTTCAAGGATCTTATCGACTCGGGCAAAGTCATCATCTACATGGACGACATCCTCGTATTCACTCGAACTATGGAGGAACATCGTGCCATAGTGCGACAGGTTCTCCAACGCCTACAAGACAATGACCTGTTCCTTAAGCCAGAGAAATGTGTCTTCGAGCAGGACTCCGTTGAATACCTCGGACTCATTATCTCACACGACAAGATCGCCATGGACCCCCCGTCAAGGGTAGCTGGTATCCAGGACTGGCCGACACCCCGGACGGTTCAAGGATGTACAATCCTTCCTCGGATTGGTAATTTCTACCGACGCTTCATCAAGGATTTCTCCAAGATCGCACGACCTCTATTCGACCTGACAAAGAAGGACTGCACATGGAATTGGTCGACGGATGCCAGACGCGTTTAACGCACTTAAAGCTGCGTTCACCTCCTCCCCTGTCTTAGTTATGCCTGATCCAAGGAAACCCTACCTTGTCGAAGTTGACGCCTCGGACTTGCTACTGGAGGTATACTCTCGCAGAAAGGTGACGACGGTCACTGGCATCCCAGTGGCGTATCTGTCCAAAGCCCTATCGGAACCGGAACGCAACTACGACATCTACGACAAGGAGCTACTCGCGATCATCCGTGCGCCTCGAAGCCTGGCGCCACTACCTCGAAGGCGCCCCCGACACCGTCGAAATCTGGACAGACCACAAGAACCTGGAGCACTTCAAGACGGCACAGAAGCTGAGCCGCCGACAGGGCACGTTGGGCTCTATTACTCACTCGATTGACTTTGCGCTCGTTCACAACCAGGAGTATCCCATCGCCCAGACCCAATGTCCCGACGACCTGATCACAAAGCTGGGCGTTGAGAACGACAACAAGGAGCGTATCGTGCTCGCCCCCAAGTTACTTCCAGATACGTGCAACAAGGCCACGGAGGCAGTAAACCTCCCCTCGGCGATGTCGAACTCCGACGACGTATCCGCGGACTGCAAGACCAAGGACATTGAGGTCGTTCAAGCTCTGGATGCCATCTTACGAATGGACCACGTACACTCGTTAGAACCTTCAAGAGTGGAACTACGAAATGAAGGCCTGGTCCTGTTTAGAGGAAAGGTATATGTCCCTGCAGACGACGGGTTGCGACGCGACATTGTCAAAATGTACCATGAATCGCCCCTGGCTGGGACACCCTGGTCGCTTCAAGACTTACGAACTTGTGAGTCGTGAATATTGGTGGCCTGGCATGTCTGTCTTCGTCCGCGACTTCGTAGCAGGATGCGCAACCTGCCAGTCGACAAAGACACAGAGCAGCCGACCCCACGTCGACATGATCCCGAACGAAGTACCCCGACCGACCATTCGGCGTCATCTCTACCGACTTCATTGTCGAGCTCCCTGACTGCGAAGGCTATAATGCCGTCAACGTCGTGGTTGATCGCCTCACCAAGATGGTGGTTACCACCCCATGTACAACAAAGATCACCAGTGATGGCACGGCCGACATTCTCTTCGACAAGGTATACCGACACTACGGCTTAGCAGACAAGATCATCTCGGATCGTGGACCCCAATTTGCTGGACAGGTGATGCGTACACTCAACGAGAAGCTCGGGATCAAGTCTGCCCTTAGCACAGCGTACCACCCACAGACAGATGGCCAGACCGAACGCGAAAACCAGAACCTTGAGCAGTTCCTGCGAGTATTCTGCAACTACCGTCAAGATGACTGGGTGAAGTGGCTGCCCTTCTTCGAGTTTTCTCACAACTCCCGCACCCATGCAGCTACCGGAGAAGGCCCCCTTTGAAGTCCTCTATGGCTTCCTCCCCAAGATGTACCCATCCGTAAACCCGTCCTCAAAGGGTCCCCTGCAGTTGAAGAACGCCTCCGTCAACTTGAAGAAGTCCGACAGGAGATCAAGGCCAGCCTTGCCCTCGCATCCGACTTAATGAAGCACTACAAATGGTGACACGATCAGCAAATCGACAACTGTTCGCCGTCGGAGACAAGGTCTGGCTCGAAGGCAAAAACCTGAAGACGACGAGGCCGAAAGCTAAGCTTGCTGCCAAACGATTTGGACCCTTCGAGATCGTTGACATCATTAGCCCAGTGAACTACCGCCTGAAGCTGCCAAAGACGTGGAGAATCCACCCAGTCTTCCATGCTTCGCTGCTCACCGCGTACAAGGAGACAACGGCACACGGTCCAAACTATGAACAACCGCCGCCTGACCTTGTTGATGACGAAGAAGAATAATGACGTTGAAGACATCATCGACTCGAAGCCGACCCGTAACAAGAAAGGCATACAATACCATCGTCAAGTGGGCAGGGCTATCCTGACTCTGAGAATACCTGGCTCCCTCGCTCCTCGCTCTCAAAAGTCACCGACATGATCGACGCCTTCCACAAACGCCATCCAAATGCGCCCCGCCCTGTGCGTTCCCCTCGGCATCTCCTTTGACGATTTCCTCGCATCTACCCTTGCAGATGACATTGCGCTCCAGGCGAAAGCGCGTCTTAAAGGGGGGGTAATGTCACGGATCGCTCCATTTCTCTCTTCATTTGCAGACCTCGTACACGCGACGCGTCACGGCACATGACCTTCCCTTGCATCACATGCTTCAACGACGTCATTGCCCGGACTTCCGAGCGGGGTTCCGCATCCTTATCTATGACATCATTGCTCCGGACCTTTGTCCCTCCGCCCCATGACTCCTTTCTTATTGTCCCCCCCGCTCGCACCACTATTGCATCGCATCGCACCATCGTACCCACTTGTATATAAGGACAGTGTTTCTCTTCCCTTTTCCCTAGACTGTCCATCTCGTCATACGGTACTGTAGCGCACGTTGCACTACCCTAGACCCTGGCACTCTCGAATCTATTTTCTTCTCGCTCCTCCCATCATTGCGACTTAGGCGGTTCATCGGTCTCAATAAACTGCGTTTCTGACAGTTACTCTGTGCGGCAAGGGAAGATTTTGTCGAGGGAAGGTGGTTCCTGTTATGAGATCGCAAGGACGGTCTGCCTCAGTCTTCTCGACCTGTTGGCTGTCTCTTCATCCAGGGGACACGAGCCCAAAGACTTCCTAAACCGCTTTCCTTTCGCCGCTTTTACTCGTTTCCTACACCAAAGGTGCACCTTCTACTGTCACCTCTGAGCTTTAAACTCCTGGTGTTGGAGAGTCTCGAGTAGGTGTAACGTTTCGGGGGAAACGTCAGGCCGGCACCGGTATACGTGCGCACGACCACAATGTCAGGGGTAACGAGTCGCGTACTCTGGGGGCAATGGTCTAGAGCGGCACGGGGGAAGAATGAAGTCAGTACCAGACGGGTACTACTACTACTACGCTACAGTACGTAGGGACGGTCGTAGGGTGGTGCAAGGATAAGGAGATCTCGAGCTTATGTCAGCAACGACTAGTGCGACAGCACCAAGTTACGACACAGCTGACTAGAAGATGAGGACGACCGAGGGGAGCTGATCAGACACGGCGACAGACAAGGGAAAGCAAGCAAAGTCGGTAGAATTGACTAGCTTGAGATAAGGAATATGTACAGCAAGAGCGAGCCTTATATACACAAGAGGAGAGAGACTTAGGTAAGCAACCGATACACGGCAATCAGTAAGCAGACCTAGTATAAGTAAGCAGTCGTATGTAAAGAGCACAGCATGAGTCAGTATTGTACAGCATGAGTCAAAAGAAAGGAGTCAGACCCGGGCCGAGATGGGTCATGTGGGTCCGGGCGGGATATAGATGAACCGGGTCCGGGCCGAAGTGGAGCCGGACCGGTGATAAGCTGATAAGTCCTAAAGCATGTAACCGATGTAAAGTAAAAAGAAAATTATAGACCGTTCATGACACTGTACAAGTCTGCAAATTCCTGTAACTTGTCTTCCGAGTCAGCTTGCGCACTCGGACCCTCCCCATCTTCTATGTCGACATTGTTGTCCTTGACCTCTACAGGAACGTCATCCCCATCCTCGTCCGAGTCGATCCCTGAGTGGATCCCACCGTAGTCGAACGCGTCTTCATCCCCGGAATCTTCGTCTACGTCAGGCGTCTGGGTGCCAGTGCCAGCGGCGAGAGATCTTCTTCGGTCCAAGGTCTCGTCGCTGTGAGGTTCTGTGTTCTCCATGGGGGCGTCCTCAATGTCGGGTTCGTTCTCCTGCTCGTCTTCTTCAGAGGAGGTGTCGTCGCTTTCTTCCTCGGTCGTCCATCCCTCTTTGTCTTCATCGTCGTCCGCGGCCTCGTCTTGCTCTTAATCTGGCATCTCCGTGTCTACAACCCCGGGGCTTGCATCAGGAAAACTCCCAGTACTTGAGCTGTGCTTGGAACTGAGGCCAACAGCTTGGACTTGGAGGCCAGCCTTACATGTACTTACACTTGGGACAAAATTCCTGGCTAGCTTGGTGAAACAAGTGTGACTTGGAAGTTCTCTTGGGTATATAGTAGTTTACTTTCATACTTGGTAGATTTAGTAGGTAGCTTGGTTGACTATGCAATTACTTGCAAAATCATGACTTAGTGGATTTCGGACACGGAATAGTCACGTGACTCTTCAGTTACTTATGTCGACGCTCAACGCCGTTTCATCTCTTTGTCTTCAACCACGACATCCGTCGTCGTTGGGGACCTGGCCTCGTCGCCGTCACTGTCACCCTCCACGCCCTTGTCGCCCTCAACGCGCACGCCCGTCGCCGTCAACGTGCACGTCCGTCGCCTCCAACACCAATGCCCTCGTCGCCCCCAACCCCAACGCCCTCGTCACCCCCAACGCCAACCGCCTCGTCACCCCCAACGTCAACGGCCTCGCGCCTCGTCGCTCCCTATGCCAATGCCCTCGTCACTCCCCACGCCCACGCCCGTCGCCCCCAGCGTCCACCGCCTTGTCACTCCCTACGCCCACCGTCTCGTCGCCCCCAGCGCCGACGGCCTTGTCGTCCCCGATGCTGACAGCCTCATCGTCCCTGACGCTGACGGGCTCGTCGTCCTCAACGCCGACGGCCTCGTCACCCCCATACGAACGCTCTCGTCACCCCCATGCCAATGCCCTCTTCGCCGTCAATGCCAACACCCATCGACCCCACACCGACGCCCTCGTCACCAACGCCAACGCCTTAGTCACCCCCAACGCCCATGGCCTCAGCGGCCTCAAGACTGTTTCCGGGTCGCTCGGAACGGCCACGTCACCGTTGCGCTCAATGCCAGCGCACCCATCGCCCTCACTGCGGTTCTCGTCCCGTCGCCCTCAATGTCCGCACCCTCGCCGCCCTCAACGCCGACGCTCTCACGCGCACAATGCCACTGTGCTCAACGCTGACGCTGTCGTCACCCCCGCCCCCACACTCACCACATCCACGACACTGTCGCGCTCAATGTCGACGCCCTCGTCACCTCACGTGCAACCCCCATAGCCCCTTTGCGCTCAGCCCCCACAACTCCGTCGTGCTCAATATTTGTGCCCTCATCACCCTCATCCCCCATCGCGCTCAACACCCGCGCTTCTCCATCTCGTCAATGCCAATGCTTCTGTCTTCACCGCCTCCAAGGCCCTCACCTTCACCACATTCAATACCGATGCCTGCGCCGCCCTCAACGCCTGCGCCCCCGTTTCCCGTGCTCGTCCCCAACGCGCACGCGCCCTCGGTGTCCACAGCAGCCCTCGCATATCCGCTTTCAACGCTATCGTCTCCCCACCCCCTGCAGTACGCGCGTCCCCACCCAGGTACGCACGCACGTTCCTTCCCGTCGCTCCGTGTCCTAACCCCCACTTGAGAGCCTTTGCTTCCTCCCCTCCTCCACTCCTGTCTCGTCGCCCCCAACGCCCTCATCGCCCCGTATTGTCGTACGTGCATGCTGGCCCCGGTCGCACGTGCACGCGGCTCCCCATCACGCACGTGCACGCGACTCCCCATCACGCATGTCCCCCGCCCCGTCACGCGCCCTCAATGTACAGCCCCCATCACCCATATGTCTGGTCAGTACCCCTTCGGATGTTTCCTCGCGCGTGATCCTTCGTCTGACCCTGACCTCAGTTTGCTTCTGCACTTGATTGGCTATATCTGTATCTATTATATATCATGTACATGTGTTCACTAGTGTACAAAGTTCATGAATTATGATCTGCTCTTTGATCCCTAAACTGTGTGCTTTCAGTGCTTGGAGTGACTGGAAAATGCCCTGGGCAATTTATTGCAGTATCTGAAACTACTGGACAATATACTTGGGTACTTGAGCCTCCTGTCTCATGGCCTTCCCTACCTTGACATCTACTTACCAAGTGTATCCAAGGCTAGCCTCAAGTGAAATGGGTACTTGGGCCAGAAAGTGGCCCGGCTTGGCCAATGTCCACATTGCTGGGGACTTGGGGTGCTGGGTGACTTGCCCAAGGACCCCGAGTCACTGTCAAGTACCGGGAGTTTTCCTGATGTGATCCATTTGACCCCCCCACTAACTTGCCTTTCTCCTCCTGGTCCACAACCATGGCCTCATCTTCGTCCGCGGTATCTTCATCTTCGGCTTCTGAAGCTGGAGCGTCCAAGTCATCGAGATCCTCGAGGAGCCCGCGTGTTGCTTCGCGTGTGGACCTATGTCCGACGCCGCCGCCTCTGAATCTCATGAACATATCACGGTCGACGAAGCTGAGTGTAAGGTCAGTTCAATATACCGGTCATGATACAACCATAACCCACATTCCCACATAGAAAACTTGCCAGTCCTTGTCTTGATCGCTCGCAGGACGCGTGATGGATGGGGACATGAGCAGAACCGTGCGCCCGTAGTGGAAAGCAGGCATTGGGTGGACGCCCCGGATAACGTGGTTTGGGTCGAGGAAGCCGAAGGCGCCTTCTTGGCTCGAAGGGACGAAACCGATGCGAGGAAGATGCTTCGCGCGCCACCCCGAAAAGTACTGGTCAGGATCCGCACCAAACCAGCGAACCCAGAGAAACTCGACCTTTTGAGGCTCAGTCGAGAGGGATCCTGGACCAGCGTGGACGATGTAGGTGTGGAAAACACCAACAACGCGTCCGAACCAATACGGAAGTTGACCAGCCGTCTTGTCCCCCTGGTCTTCGCGCGACAAGACCATGATGTCAGGGTGAGTGCGAGGATTTATTGAATCCTGCGCGCGTCGCATATCGTATGTCATGTAGTTCACACGTAAGACTTTGTGCCAATAGACGCGGTCATTGACGAACGAGACGGTAGACCGCTCGGCCGGCGTATAGACCTTCTCATCATTGAACTCTTGATCTTGAAGACCGCACAGGACGTGATCCTTGAGGCCACGGTAGAAGTTCTGAGGGATGCACAATACGGGTTCGTCAGTAAACAGCAAGTGATCAAGTAAGGATTATTGCCGTTTTCAGAATAGTTCGCGTCGCGGGCGTCGCGGCTCTTCTGTGCGAGATTTGAGGCTCAGCAAAGATTGTGCTGTATCTCCTCAACCGCTGCACTTATCGACCTGAAAATTAGCACGTTTTCATCGCACAGGCTGCCCCCTGTGCCCCCCATATTTATTTCGACGATGCGGTGTGAATTATGACGGGGTAAAATCGGACCCCCTCCTAGCATGTTTCACTCGTTTCCTACGTGTAGTGTACATATAATCGAATTCTGACTGGATAGAAATGTTGCGAGTACAGTCGCATTGTGCCCCCCAGAAAAAAAAACGAGACATTCGGTGTGTGTGGAACAGGAGACACCGTGCCGCGCGAGGTGCACAGCCGCTGTTGCATCTTCATCTACAACCACCACCTGCACACTCCGACAGGCTCTCCTCTCATGAAGCGTGGCCGGCCTGTCTCTGATGACCTTCGGGGGGTTCTTCTGACCATGGCCGCTCACGATTCGGCTCTGAATATCCACAAGCTCACCCAAGTTCCCCTTCGAACGATTCAAGAGATCCTCAAGGACTTCCGAGAGCGCCGACAAGTGTCACGGCGACGAGTGAGTCATGAGACACGCGGAGCGAACCGTACTTTGGTATTGGATGATGTACAGGTGCGTTGATGCTTCAGATCTGGCCCTGCCCTCAGCTGACAGCAACTCTTCCATATGCTCCAGTTTCTTCATGGCTGGGTAGGTTACCGTCCGGACGCCTTCCTTGATGAGATGCAGGAGCTCTTAGAGACCAGACGTGGGGTCTCTGCGAGCCCATCAACAGTATGGAGAGCACTGAAACGTAGTGGGTACACAATGAAGAAGGTGCGCATGTGTATACTACACTATCCTTCTCGCTCCTACGATGCCAGCTCTGACCACTGCTCTTTGTTAGATGTCTCGTGATGCCCTCGAGCGTAACGAGGACAAAAGATCGGAGTATCGCTACCTTTATGGTAGCCAATACACTCCCGAGCAGACAGTGTTTGTCGATGAGAGTGCCTTTGACCGCCGAACTGATATACGAGGCTACGCATGGGCTCTATCAGGCAAGCGTGCCGTTCGGTGCTGTTTTTTTGTCCGCAGAAAGAGGTCTGTGTCTATTTGTGTCTGCTATCTGGTGCCTGTTAACACAGAATGGTGCTAGATACTCCCTTCTACCTGCACTAGGCCTTGACGGAGTTGTTTATGCAAAAATCATCGAAGGCTCATTCACCTCGGCGCGTTTTCGGGTCTTCATAGAAGGTTTACTTGATCGTATGCAACCATATCCTGCTCCGTGCTCGGTCATCGTGATGGATAATGCCCGCATTCACAAGGATGCCGAGACTATGCAGATGATCCAGGATAGGTGAGCTGCCTAAGCATGACTATCATAGCCTTGTCCTCATATTGGGTGAACTAAATGTAATAACAGGGGGATGCGGGTGCTATTCCTCCCACCATATTCTCCTGATTTGAACCCAATTGAATTGGGCTTCTCGGAGATGAAGGCACGTGTCCGTCGGGAGAGGATTCTTGGTCGAGAGGATGTTGATCAGGTTGTTGATGATACTTATGTTTATACTCATCTCTATGATGTTGCCTACACTACTATCACAGCTAGTCATTCTGCGGGGTTCTTTCACCACTGTGGTTATATCTAAAATAAAGTTGAATTTCACATTGGTGCATGCACAGGAAGATTATGTAAAACTGGTAAAAAAGTATCATACGTGAAGATATAACTTTCGCAAACTTGACAGAAAAAGGGTAACACTTAGTTTCCCTCAGTCACCCTACAACTTGTCCACATCCTCAGCAACATACTGGACTAAACGATTAGCAATCCCCCACGGAATCTTTGTAACTTCCGCAAGTTTGTCCATATCTAAACCACATAGATCACCAAGATCAAATAATCCCTGGCCAACCAATTGCAGAACGTACTGCGAATAGTTAGGAGAGCGACGGCCTCGGTATAGATCACTATCCAACAACGTGAACCACTCTTCGATTCCAGGGTAGTCAAGCGGGGCATGACGCTTGGCTGGAACAACAGCTCGATGGACTGGTGTCAAGTCAGGTCCTGCAGGTGGGGTGGGGGTGGATGGTGGAAGGGAAGGAGGCGGAGCCATGAATCGTTGAGCAACATTGGTGGCAAGCTCAGCCCAAAAGTCGACTGCACCATCTGCACTCGTGTTCGATAATGGAGCCTTGGTCTTGACGAGAGCTTGGCGAGAGATTTTATCCTCAAGGTTGAGTTCAGGAGGCGGAAAATCTATAGTAGCCTTGTACTTGGCCTATGAACACATCAGACATTGCCTTTATCATGAGAATAGAGACATACCACCAGGTGAGCCCATTTCGCGAGGTCCTCCGGAGTGTACTTGTAGTGAACTCCGTTTGCTTGGATCAAACACGGCACCTTGTCTGTCTGGCAACGATGCTTGTTCTCGATGAGTTTCATGATCTCTAGCTCCTTCGCATCATGGTCAGCGAGTGCTGCCTTATCAGGCACAGCTGTGCGTGGAGCGGGTGGTGCAGGTTTCGAGTTCTAAGCCCAAGGTTAGAATCACGAGATGACTATCATACTACAACTCACCTTCCCGCCCCGCCCCATGGTGGAGGCCTCAGTTGTATCCCGCAAGATAATATGCCATGGCTTGACTACACCTTTCCCGCTCTTCTTACTCTGACTCTCTGAAATATGATAGCTCGCGTTCCGAATGAGAACACGCCAGCCCTTATCGTCAAAAGCCATTGGGGTTGCCTTGGCCAGCTCGCTCTTCGGGAGATAGGAGGGAAGGTATCCAAAACCAGAGATAAATGATATTGATGTGCCCATGCATAGTGCAATTGCAGCTAAGACTTGTGCGAAGGGGGTGAGGGAAGTGACTTTCGAGTCATTGCTTTCGAGGACACGGACAGTGTTGCCAGCAGGTACGGGTACCAGGAATTCAATTCCGAACTCGGAAATCTCTTCTTCTTCAGTGGGAAGGGTGTCTGAACACAATGAGCCTAAGAAAGTTGCATAGTTCATCAAGAATAACGCACCTGAAGCCGCCGACGAGCCATCCGCATCCGCATATGGGTCATCCTCCTGTTCCATAGCCTCCTCCGCTCTCATCTGCACCTCCTGTATCTCCTGCTCTAGCTGTGGGCGCAGAGAGCGTGGCATTGCATTGATGAAAACACAGTCCATGGCCATGACATTCCTAGATGCGTAGTGTTGCCGAAGTTCGGTTCGGTTCGGTTCAGGACCCATTTTCCCCGAACCTGAACCTGAACCGACATGTCTAGGGGTGAACCTGAACCTGAACCTGAACTGAACCTCGGTTCTCGGTTCGAACTCGGTTCGGACCTCGGTTCTTGGTTCACCATCATCAGCAAGATTGATGAGCTTGGTGTCATCCGCGCTGGATTCGGAGCCAATGGAGGTGGTGAGGAGTGTCCAGATGCGAGAGGTGAAGTCTAAGGCTGGAGGCGGAGAAGGAGAATATATTTGTGGTGACGAGGGAGGATTGGATGGAGGTGCGGGAGATGAGGGGGGCAGGAGAGCAAGAAGAGAGGCAGTGATGACGAGGGCTTGGAGGAGGTTCTGGATGTACTCGAGCTCGGGCGTGGAGAAGAAAAAGGGTGGTGGGAGTACGTTTGGGAGCGCGGGAGGCAGCTCTGCATCGTCGCCCGATGAGGGCACGGGTTTGGTGGGCATAGGGCATGCTGATGAAACACATAAAACCTGGTCAGACCAGGATTCGAACCCAGGTCCTCCCTACAGTACTGGGATGCCTTACCACTAGGCTATCCGACCATCTAGAGTGTGAATCTCATATTCAACACATGTGACAGGGGTCGTTGCACCCAGGGCTTGTATAAGCCGTATGATCTACACGTGATCCCCCGCGTTCGCCACGCCGGAGTAGGGTGTTGCTAGCTGGGCCGTCCACTCGGCGATGACGGCCTTGAGGGATGTCGAGCGCCACAGGTCGAGCACAAGCGCGCGCTCGCCCTTGCGCGCCTGGTCGCGGGATGGTCGCCCGCAGCTGCGCCTCGCTCATTGCGCCCATGACGAACTGGGACAGGTCGTCCTTCATCGCGTCTGCGAGCTGGAGGATGTCGCACACAGTGTTGACGATGAGCTTGGCGAGGTCTGGGAGGGCGCTGGACGGAGGCGGGTCAGCGAGACGCGCGAGGAGGGCGTTGATGTAGGCGTCGCGCAGGGGGGCACAGCGTTCGCGGAGGGCTGAGAGGATTTTGCGGAAGTGGATGAGGGCGGACGAGGGTGGCAGACGAGGGCGGCGGACGAGGGCGGCGGATGAGGGCAGCAGACGAGGGCAGTGGATGAGGGCGGTGGATGAGGGTGGACGAGGATGGAAGCGGGCGGGCGGCAGATGAGGGTGGAAGCAGGCAGCGGACGAGGGCGGAAGCAGGCGGCAGACAAGGGTGGAAACCAAGGGCGGTGGGGAGCGAACGTAGCGGCGGGAGATGAGGGCGGAGGACGAGGGCAGGGGACGAGGGCGGGGAAGGGAAAGGACGGGGGTGGATGGAGGACGACAGAAAGTTGGTACGTGGCCATGTATCCTTGCACAGCTGAACCACGGTTCGGGCCGGTTCTGTCGGTTCTTCCCCGGCCCGAACCCGAACCTGAACCGACGGCCGAAAGCCAGAACCAGAACCGGAACCAGACCGAACTGTTGGTTCGGTTCTGTCGGTTCGGGTTCGGACCGCGGTTCTGAACCGAACTTTGGCAACACTATAGATGCGGCTGTGAGCCCGGGGGAAGTTGTTGGTGCTTGTCTGTGCATGGTGACCAAAGCTTGAGCAGCGGTGTTTTCAGCTGAGATGGAATTGTCGTGGCCAGAGCGAGGTGTCTGTGGAGTAGAGGGGGAAGATGCAAAGGGTGGTACACGTATAATAGGACGGGGACGAGGGGGGGTCTTCTCTGGAGCGGTGTCGGTGTTGGAATGCTGAGTCTGAGCAGGGACCTGATTTTCCATGTTCCGGCCTGATTTGCGTGTTCCAGTGGGTCGATTACCGGCTTGTTTAGGGGTGAGACGGATCATGGAGAATTACAAGGGTGGAAGCACCACACCCAGGGAGATAGGGTAAATGTCGGTGGTGGTTGTAGATGAAGGTGCAACAGTGGCTGTGCACCTCGCGCGGCACGGTGTCTCCTGTTCCACACACACCGAATGTCTCGTTTTTTTTGCTGGGGGGCACAATGCGACTGTACTCGCAACATTTCTATCCAGTCAGAATTCGATTATATGTACACTACACGTAGGAAACGAGTGAAACATGCTAGGAGGGGGTCCGATTTTACCCCGTCATAATTCACATCGCATCGTCGAAATAAATATGGGGGGCACAGGGGGCAGCCTGTGCGATGAAAACGTGCTAATTTTCAGGTCGATACGTGCAGCGGTTGAGGAGATACAGCACAATCTTTGCTGAGCCTCAAATCTCGCACAGAAGAGCCGCGACGCCCGCGACGCGAACTATTCTGAAAACGGCAATAATTACCGTAAAGGCAGGGTCAGTTGAGTGTCGTCGAACCGGAACGTTGACGGTTGAGTACTTGAGTACGCGTCACTGGGGGCAGGATTCCATTTAAGGCACTTTAACATGAACTGAAAATGGGGAAGAAAAATACAAATTTTCAGATGCTGTGATTGCAAAGGACACGCGATGTAGACCACAAATTTTGCGTTGATATGGAAGGGAAGGACAGGAAAGTCAAATGTTAGTTTTCAGATCCGTGTTTTGCCAACGAACACACATCGCACACGTGACATGTTGCGTGCAGGTTTAGCGCGGGAACACGAGTCCGAAACCCTTGATATGGGTTAAGTCTTCCGGGCAAGAAAATGATTGTGATATTTCCCATTTTTAGATCAGGTTCAGCAGGCGGAGATTGAATCAATTGTTTGCGTGTATATTGTGTACAATTGGGGATGATCCGCTTCTGAAACAATGAGTATGACGTTCCTGTCCTGTCCATTTTTGGTGCACATATATGTTACATTCGACTGCCGTAATTGCCGATGTTTTTTGGATAACATACTAGTTATTTTAGATGAGTTACCATCCCAACGAACACACAACGAAAACCAAAAATTTGACATTGGTAAGTACGTCAGCGCCAGCGCCAGCGCGCCAGCGCACCGGCGACCAGCGTCCGCTCAGAGCTCAGCTCCCATCGCCAGCTCCCGCCGGCAACGATAAGCTCCCGCCGCCAGAAACGACCAGCGCCCGCCGCCAGCAACGATGACGCAGATACGCGCCGTCGGATGGTCCTAGGTCTGAAGGATGAATGTCACGAATCAGGCTCATGAACAGGTGAAATGGCATAGTGAGTAGGCCTACGGCGGTGTGAATGAATGACTCACGACGTTGTTTCAGGGAAATTTTTGATCGCGGCGGGAAGGTCCTCCTAGGGGAGACGGGAACCAGGTGAGTACATAACCCATGGCAGACGAGACGACGACTCACGCACCACACCCCGTAAACACGTCCACTGTCTTCCCGACACCTCCCTCTTTCTGTCCCACGCGATCGACGGCGTAGGGTGGATTCCGTCGGGCCTGCGTACAAGAAGGAAACAGGTTAGTAAGTTCGTGTCGTGCTCCTCGCAGGGGAAGACTCACCGAATTGTCCCGCACAGTGCACGCACGCCCGAACCAGCACGGCCTCCACCCCTCGGAAACAGATACGCGTAAGCTCTTCCGTCTGTCTGCGAACAACGACTGGACTGACCTGGGCACTCGAAGGCGAGCGCGTACGCGGGGCTCCGCCGCGCTCCCTCCCCATCAGCCCACCCATCGACAAGGGGTCGTGTGCGCATCGACTTCCCTAGCGTGTGAGCACTACTCACGTTATTGTTAGATTTCGCGTCCTCCCAGCGTCCTCCCCGCACGTCCTCCGGCTGCCATACTGACATTTCTCCTCGTGCTCCGACAATCCCCAGTACCTTGCGCGACCTTGGGGGGACGGAACGGTCGACGGCCCTGCGAACGAGGTGAGTACCGCCGTGGACGATGGGCCGCAGTTCACTCACCTGAGTATCCCTGTAGCCGCAAAGTGAACGAGAAAGCGACGGGGGCGGGTGGGTCTTTCACGGAGCGCGTGAGAACGAACAGGTTCTCACCTTTCGTTGCGCAGGACTGGCACCGTTGCCCAGCGGGTGAGATTGCGGACGACGCGGAGGATTTTTTGGCGAGCAAGAGATGATGGAAGGGAGGGGACGGACGGACGGACGGATGAGAAGAGTGGCTTGGAGAGCGGGGCGTGGCGAAGTTGTCATTCTCGGGACGTGGACGGACCACGGCACCCGAATTCAAATGGACAGGGTAGTGCCGGTGGTAAATACTACACTCACCAGAAGGGGGTACACGCGGGTCCGCCGTGACAAGAGTCATATGTAGATGAGCACGTACAAAATAGAATTGCCGCAGACTTACTGTCGTCTTTTCCCCCAGCGTCGTCCTTCGCGCACACTCCGTAGTCCTCCACTCGAGACCTCAAGGCCTCAGGCTTGAGGCATGATGAGCTGGCAGTCGTACCCGGTGTACGCAGTTGTTTCGACGCTTTCGATTGGGTCAAAGACAATGGGGCAGGGCTAAGAGCTGTGGATACGGAGCGGGCGATGGTGCTACATGAAAATCAAAGGAACTGCGACGCGGGGCGTAACGACATCGAGGAGAATGAACATAGAAAGAGGGAGGGTTGTGTAGAAGGGGAGAGAAGGGAGACAGGACGAGAAACGTAGATCTCGATACGGGTCATGTTCGAAACTATTTTCCCTAATTTTCGTTATCGTTTTACGACAGGATCTCTACCCAGCGAAAAAAGCCTTCGCACACCTCCGCTGCACGATTCTCCCAATCTCCCCACAAACTGTACGCGGATTTCTTGTGGTTGGGCAGCTAGGAAACGCGGACTGGAACGGTTGTGTGGGGAGTGGAAGGGGGGATATCCGAGGGCCTTTGCTTGACAGCAGCTGGAGGGGTATGGGGACCATCGGCAGGCCTGCGCAACGGACGTGCACTGTGCACGGTGAGTGGCATCGCTAGACCGAGAGTCTGGAGGCTTACCTGGTGGGCGGCCGAACGGGGCCAGCTGATTTCCGGGGAGAACGTTTGGTAGTAGACGTAGTCACGGAGATTGAAAGGGATGGTTTGCTCATGGTGGATTGAGAAGGTGAGGGTGCGAAGAGACGTGGAAGAGGCCGACAGGGCTGAGAATCAGGTAAGGTCACGGTGAGTGCGAGGTTGAAGACGGAGACGAAACAAACGAAATGAGAGAGATGTTGAGTTGCAGCCGCGTTTCGTTGAAGGACATGTCCATGCGTAGAAAGATGTACCATGAATGAAGCATTTTGAAGTTTTTGGCGCTTGACCCGGTAGTTGCACTACATGCCCTTGACCGTCGGATTGGGCGGTTTACCTGACTGTAGGTCCAGCCCGACGATGTTGCGGCCCGTGTCAAGTCTTGGCTAGTCCATTGATCGTTTAGCCGGTGGTGGTGGACAGCCTTCCGAAAGCGTTCTGTATCTTCCTCCTCCCGGTTCTCGACATTGTTGAGGAACTCCTCGACTTCCTCTAGTATTCCGTCGAGATATGCAGTTTGGATAGTTCGCCAGTGAACAGTGCGCTACGTGTCTCGGCCGCGGCGTAATGTTGTGTTCGTACGATATACGGACTCTGAAACCACGGTGCTTGTCTCAGTCGTAGGAAGGATTCGTGGCCGCCGAGATGTTGGTGTTCTGGCAGAGGTGGTAGGGGAGGAGAACAGGAATCGCGTGGGGAAGAGGGCGGATAGGACAGTGAGCACGGGAGACGGAAGGGGAAAATAAAGATGAGCAGACGGAGACAGACGATCAGGATACGCTCACCTCCGCAATCAACCCTATCCACCCGCATCGATCCTACTAGCGTCGGCGCGTTTCGCGTTTTCGTGGTGTATGGGCGCATAGAGCGCTGGACATGACCGCTAGGCCTGAAAAGTAGAAGGTGAGTGCGCACAGATCATTGGGGGGAGCAATAGTACTCACCCGATGCGCGCGACGTTCTCGCGTTTCCGGAGACGTGGCGAGAACGAAGGCGGAGGAAGAAGCGAGGCGCGATTGCTATTGGGGGATGAGAGTGTGGTGGTGACCGTTCGACGCGCCGCCCAAGAGACAGCCAGAGTGATGGAGCTGGGGACGACGTCTTCTTGTTATTCGTGGCAGCCGCCGTCGCGGGATAGTTGATTCGAGGAGGGAGCTGGCGCCGTCGTCGAGGGAGAGAGACATGTGTGAATTGATTGAAGGAAGACACGGGAATATGCGAGGTCAAGGACGCGGCGCAGGTTTGCTCTTGACACCTCCAACATTCCTCTTATTCTTGTCCTTGTTTGTCCTTGCTCTTGCGCCTTTTTTTCCTCGCCCTTTCTAACACTCATTCATCATCTACTGTAAGCCTTCATATTTATCACCAGTGACCTCGAGTTCTACCTTATACTGTAGATGCCGCCCAACTTCACCATCTCGAAGAGGGCTATGGAGGCTTTAGTTGGCTGCATGCGACAGGTGAGTATGACCGTGACCGCTCTGCTACAATTGACTGACCTTCTTCCAAGCACGGCGCCTTCGAGAAGGTCGCCTCCGGCGTTGCGACGGCGAAGCCTGGCTCGCTCGCCTGGCGTCCACCGCGGAACAGCGGGGTCCCCTTCCGACTCGTCCACGGCGAGATCTTCACCAGGGGGACGTCCCGGTTGAGGAACGTCGTCCTTCGGGACGAGGACGACGAGAAAAAGGGCGTCGCCGAAATCCCGGTGGCGAACATGACCACCGAAGACTTCTTTGGTGAATTCAAGGCGTGATGAACCCGTCGGGGGTAGTCGAGGGCGTCGGTCACCGTTTTCTTGTGTATAATTTGTATTTGGCGAACTGGTTGAATTGACGCTTATGATGCTATGTGAAGATTAGCTAGCACCGACCAATTGAGGAAGAACGAGGGTAAAGAAGGGCAGTGGCGGCGAAATAAGGGAAACATGATATATTTCACAGCGTTGCCACTCAGTATCTTACATAGAGAAACTGGTGTAAGGTCCTCGTCCTGACCTCGCCATCTTGATAGGCCAGCCGAGCACTGGATGAATCGGCGCGAGTCGTACCCTTGGATGCGACAGGTGCGCTTCTCCATCCTTGCCAACTTCCACTCTCAACAAGCCCTGGAAACAAAAAATGAAGAGGTCAGTCTCTCGCAAGTGCCCCATAAAGCTCAAAGAAAACGAACCCACAAACGAGAAAAAATCGCCCGAAGCCGATCGCTGTATTGCTACCAGCGCGCGAGTCCATCTAACTGTGCACAAGTATGCCCTACCACCAGCTACGGTTCAGGCGTGCGACCGGGCTGAGGAACAGACAACGGATCGAAGATGTCTGGTACGCCCGTCGCAGGAGCGTCGCAGGAGCGTCGAAGAGAAAATAGGCCTCAGGAGCGACACGAACACGCTGTAACATACAGTTGTGTTCGAAAACAGGTCTATAGGAGTGGTGAGGCTCGTCGTAAAACCATTACAGCCGTAAAGGCTTACGCAGTTCATCTTTGGGAGCTGGTTTTTGAACTTCTCGAACGCAGGCCTGGACGTGATTGACGATAAACTCATCCAAGTCCGAGAACTCGTATTGGCCGTCAATGATAAGCTGGCCACTATATGGCCCGAGGGATTCGTGTTGGGCTCGACAACATCTACAGCACAGAATGAGAGAGGTACGTCCAGCAAGTGAGGCTCACGAACCGATGTGTTGGTAAAGCTTCTCGTCAACCTTCCACGTCACGAAAAGGTGATTGGAATCCTTGGATGTAGGGGAAATGCGACATCGCCGCGCTGCTGTTTGTCCAGATAGATTTCTGCTTGCGACGAATTAGAGTTGTGGAAGTTTGGGTGATTCACGAGCCATCGCGCTTTGTCCGTCTCAGAACGCTTCATACGACGAGCATTTCCTGACATCGTTCGTATTGAGGATGGTTCCACGAGTCGTCATGCTTCACCCTGGCTCGAGGAGCGAGAGGAACTTCTGGCCAAGAGAGTAGATGCGCCAAAGTTCCTCTTGATTTGATTGAGGAGGTCGAGTATCGAAGAACGATATATTATCTCCCTTTTGAACCCATCTATTGGGCACCTCAACTTCCAGGCCCTTCTAAGCTCTGTTTCAATCCTGTGACGCCCCATCCGTCTCCTCTCCCGCTCTTCCTCGTCTATGATGCCCACCCAATCCTCTTCATCGTCCTCGTCCTTGTAGAGGCCAGTAGCTTCCTTCCAGATGTTCTGGATATCTCGTGGGCGGGGAAGCGCATCGAGGTCTTCATCGGGATCCTGAAAGGTCATGGGGTTGGCGTGCCAAAGCCGGACGTCTGGGCTTTGCGACCCTCGCGTCCTTGTCACTGGCGAGCTGTGGATCCAGTTGGGGGAGGAAGCCTCCAGGGCCATAAGGAATCGGAAGCGAGCGTCGAGCACAGTTTGGCCGGACAGGCGTGAGGTCGTTTGAGTCAAACGCTCGGTGGGACATCCTTCCGAGATCTGGTCTCCGCTTGCAGCCTCCGCCTTCGTTGTTGATGCTCCGGTTCTTGTCTCCGTGATGTTGAACTGTTTTAGGGCCCCTCGCGAGGGCGAGGAATGGAATCGTCGGTACGTTGACGGTGGTCGAATGATATCGCGGGCCGTGCGTCCTGGCCGTTGAGGGTGGGGCGTCGCTCGGGCCTTCATCGTCCTTTTGGCCACTATTGTGGTCCAAAACGACGACAGGGCCTGGGCTCTTCTCCCAAGGCGGTAGGTACGTTGAAGGCGGTCAGATGGTATCGTGGGCCGACGAGAGCTAAAAGTGCGCAAGAGGTGTGGAGAGAAGGGGAAGAGGAACGCCTATGGTGGTAGCGCCTTGGCAGACGAGCTCAAACTCCGCTGGGATACGAAAGCTTGTCCGCACGTTGCGGTAAAATTTTCCGCCGCGACCAACGCGCGCGGGACAAGGCGCAAGGCGTTGCTGGAAAGACGTCCGGGCTCGGGGTGTCAGCGGGGATGCACATCGTTCGCGGCTGGATACGTCGTCATGAACCTTGAGGATCTGGCGGATGTGTCCTAGGAAACGAAACGGTCAGACGTACGCCCAGGGAAAGCTGACACGGCCGCGTACCTTGTTCCATACCTCGACATCGCACCCCCTTGTCGTCGTCCAACGGGTTGTCCGCCGCGTCTGATGCACGTCGGGACAGGGTGTCGCTGGAAAGGCCTCCGGGATCGGGGTGTCGGTGGTTAAGGACCTGGCGCCGCGTCGGCGTGCTTTCCATCGGCGACGGCGACAGTGAGAGGCCATGGATTGCACCTCAGCGTCGGGTTTGCCCTTCGACTCTCGAACGTTGACCGAGGCGGCAGCAGTGCAAATCTGGGTGGTAAAGATGAGAGGCTACGGGCGTGGACACGTAGGGATCGAACGTACGCATGCATATGTTCAAACGTCCATGGAGCCTTGGAATATTGACCCGCGGCCTGTTCCTTCTCCTTGTGGGATGCGGCCTTGAAATTGACGGTGGGAGGGGAGAATACGTGTACTGTGCGCGTAGTGGTCAGCATGGAGAGTTTGGAAAACGAAGCAGTATATGTTTTCGAACTCACTCGCCGGGTGGTGAAAGGCGGTTGCGTCGTCCATGACGGATCGCCCACTGTTTCCTGCTGTCAGACGAGCACTCGAGCGGTATCTGGAATGGTGAGAAGGATGGTGGACAGGTTGTATCAGGAAGACAGCCCGTGACAAGCGGCGTGCGTGCGCACCTTCCGAAGCCCTTCTGCCTCTGAATCCCGTCCTCCTGCTTGCTTACGCCGACATTGAATCATCGAATAGTCGACGACTCGTCCGACGTGAGGTCTTGAGCGCGCACACGCCAGAGCATCGAGTGACGACGTGTGCATCTTGCCGATTCTTGTGCGAACTGCGAGGCCGGCGGGACGCGGCGGGAAATTTGCGTGAACGAAACTTGTTGGCTCTCGTCTCAAGGAAATGAGCCACTGGCTTGCCGGGAAACCTACGCTAACGAAGAGAGGTAAGTCTGGTTTCACGAAGTTGGGTCACTCACTCCTTACCGGTACGCACAGGAGAGGCCGATGGACAGAGGGTCAGAGGCTAGAGGTGTGGCCTGGTGTGGCCGACTTGAAAGTTGATGGCGACTTGCCACTCCAACCCTACGCTGCTGATGTAATCCAGCCGCGTCGCGCGTTCGGCCAACCCACCCTCTCCGGCGCACACCCGCCGTCTTATTTTGCTTGTTCTCCATTCACTGGCCCTCGTGTGTGCTGGCCCCCGTGTATGCGTGTCTACAAGCAGGCTTAACTAGGCTTAAGGTCGAGATTCCTCTAAAGTAGTACAACTGAAGTATGCCACGCGCATTGAGTGCGCCGCATGACTGCGAGCAGCTCCCGATGCGCGCGTGCATCCGTGTTCTTGGCCTCTATGCTGCATAACCCTCTAAAACCTCGCATGCGCACAACCCCTTCCGTAAGTAGCATACATCTTGAGGAGTACCGAATCATAACGAGCAAAGCGACAAGAAAGGGCGACAAGCTCGTGATCGTGGTGCTGGACAATCTTGCTATATGTGCGAATGTACGTCAGTGCAGGTGATCAATTCGTGTGAGGATTGGAGGACAGTGGACACATCGGAGACCAGCGCACGAGGCCTCAGGCCTAGGGACGTGATACTACAACTACAACAACTACACCACAACAACAAAAAGCACAACTGATACTACTAACACTACTTGTACACAGTTATATGTATTCTGAACGCTCCAGTACGACAGGTGCCCCATTCATCAGACGACAACTGGCTTATGAGTACACAAAAACTTGATGAAAACCACCCCCACGTGAAGGAAAGTCATGACGGCGAAGGTAAAAAATATGAGCGAGCACAGGAAGAAGTGGGCCGACATCGCCACGTAGGAGAAACCCTTCGTGACCGACGTCCAATCTGACCCCGGACCCTGATACAATCCGTCATTAGTCGTGATCCCCAAACAGAGAGAAGCCGTCTCTTACCATGCGGGTTGTGGCAACAGACAGTTCCTTGTAGGAAACTCTATCGTCCTCGTCTTTGGTGCTAGACTGGGCGTCGAAGTACTCCGAGGTCGCGTCTGAGTGACTGGAAACAGCCGGTCTCTCTGTTATCGTATCATCGTTCTGTGAGCACCTGCCAGTCAGCAGTGAAGTAAAGACGACCGATCAAACGTGAATATGACCTCGAAAAATGTTCTTCTTATGGAAAGCTGGCCCTCGGCCACGGCTTGGATAGGCTGAAGTACAGTGCCTTTGAGAACCCCAATCGAGGATGACGGGTGTAAAGATACTGACCATGTAGAATGTAAACTCCTACAGGACGAGTTTTGTAAGGATCGGGGATAACGTTAGCATCCAGGACGTTAAGAATTACTTACCGTGGATGGCACATGCATAGCTTCACGAGAGGGGGTGTTCACAGACAGCATGCGACGTCGATTCTACGTACGGTCGAGTCAGCTTCTTCTTGCGTCATACCTACATAGAGGGACTTACAAAGAGGTTGATAGATGACACGGGTTCCTGGCTCCGTCGCTGCCTGGATGGGCGAGGCTCGACCAGTGTGAATCCGCGTTTAGAGACGAGAGCCATTTGAAGAAAATGTTAGAGCAGGAGCGGAAGGCGAACTTGGTGAAAGCTGCAATGGGGAGAGCGGAAGACATAGTCGTATAGAATTTATACTATCCGCCCGCACTGGGATATCGGCGGTTGTGAATGTAGAATGGGAATGCGTATGAGCAGCCCGTCAATGGCGAATGGCAAGCCCGAGGCGGCCCCGATTGATAGATCGATAGATCCCAATGCGCGGACTCATTATAACTCATTGTTCAGAATATCTCGGATCTACGATACCAACCGGGTCTCGCCAATGACGTCACAGGTACTTACGAGTACGAGTTTCGTGCGTCCGACGTGACCGCGTAATATGCGAAGTGTTACCGTTAGAGAGAGGCTACGGTCCACCATCATGACCTTCGCTCCATATTTCTACCAAGCCACGCTACGAGGCCACACACGTCCTATCAACTGTATTCGATTTTCCGATGATGGCGAGTTTGTTGTCACTGGTGGTGAGAAAAATGTCGCCTGTTTTCATCCACTATCTCACCGGCAGCAAAGGTGACGACTGGCTTGTTATTGTTTGGGCGTCATCGAGAGGGAAAATTCTCCAGACCTTCAATCCAGAACTCGGCCCTGTGACTTCTATTGAGCTGTTCTCTCATGGTCCGGATCAGTGGCTTTTTCTTGCAGGGGCCAGTGGTTGCATCCAATTACGGCGAAAAATGCCTGGAGAGGTGAATCTTTCACATGCAGTGTATCTGATGATTGGCTTAGGCAGCGATGCCCAAAGGTATCGTTCGAACACACAGTTACATCTGCTGTGCTCGACCTTCAAGTCGAGGCGATGGCTCTCAGCGACTCTCATGAACTCTTGGCTGTGGTTGGCGGGGGGAGGTTGGCTATACTGCGAATTAATTGGGACGGCACTCGTAAGTTGCCATGCTGCGACTAATTGAACCTCCGTTAGGCTGAAATCGTCTTGTCATAGCATCCCTTGCTCCAGCTATTCGACATCCTGGTATTGCCGAAGCAGCCCTACCCTCGTTGGCTCGCAGTGTTTTATTTTTCAACGACGATCGATCAATTATGGTTGGCTACCTAGATTCCAAACAAATGTACGACCTCCTTGTCAGGCTCGCATTTATTCGCGTTGACTCATGAGCCAGTGTGGCCTGGAACATCGAACCCTGGCAACAAATGTGGACATGTCGTGTTCAAAAACGAATGTGCGCACTTACGTTTCTGGATATAACAGCCAACTTACTTGTTGCGGATAGTGGAAGCATGTCATGGTCCTCCGAGACGCGCCACCTTCTCATATGGAATTTGGATAACGGAGTGGATCTTTATCAACTGCATGAGGATGGACAACTGCGATACCTACGCAAACTTCGAGTCAAAGTGAAGAGGAACTTTGTGAAGCTCGTCGCTCTCGTACAACATGGTCGACTTGCTGTGTCGGGTACCGACAAAGGGGAAGTGAACCTGTGGGATACAGATTCTGGTGTCTTGGTTCAGACATTGATACACGGTTCCGGTACGGACTCTTTTCATCTTCATCACACCAGGCATTCATATTATTCAGGGACTGAAATAATACAGATTGTTGTGGTATAGCACCTTTAAACTCACCTTTACTTGTTATATTGACAGCCGTATATCCTAACCTTCCCTAGGGCCACACTCGTCAATTCGGCTCTTATCAATTGGCAGGAGTGTCGATGAGCGATCGTCCTGAGGTCAAGATCTGGGTAGCATCGTCGGTAAGTAGCTCATCTTCAGAATAAAACCACAATGCGTACCAAGACTGAATTTAGAATTATGACGACGCAAAACCACCGCCGTGGAAAGTTGCTGCTGCATCGGTGACTACAACTTTCCTGTTAATCGTGATGATTGTTTGGGCACTCGTTGGATGGGATATCATTGCAGATGGACTTCGCAAGCTTTGATGGGGATACAGAAGGTGGAATAGACATTGATTACTAGCGAGCATGCCCGGGCAATATACCCAGCGAGAGTGCCAGCCAATTCGGGTGCCCTTGTGTGAAGAGGTGTGTACTACATACACGTCCTCATGAATGCCTTGATTATGAGCCAAGCATGACGAGAGCACGCACGTTAATAGATCATGGGCTTGATTACATCGCTGGGGTATGTACTCGACAAGCGCCACCTGCGGGCGGCCTTCACACGCGTGGCTATAGTAGGTGCTAAATGTACACTCTGAACAGGCTCTCGAACAACAGGATGGCGGAGGGACAAAGACAGAAGACTGGCAGTCTGAAACGCGAATTCCATGTGAGACAGGGGACCCGAAGCAATACAAGCGGACGGCGCACCGGAGACGCGCCAGCCTTGGGCGCCCCCGCACACCTCTTCCGCATGAGGAGGTGCCGAAAAATATGTAGTAGAGCTAGGTTCGATTCAAACCCCTCTTCCACGTGCACGTGCTGGGTCTTGGTATGAGACTAATGGTTGCAACTCACGCGAACCTGGTGATCAGGTCCAGAACGACCACCCTTAGTAGACAAGCACAAGTCGGACCCGGGCCATTTCACTGCGCGAACCTCACTGTCTCCCAGGAAGGCAGTCACCAACGACAGAAGCTGGATCTGTACACTGTATGAGCATAGGGAAAACACGAACCAAGACTTACTCAACGATGCTCCGGACGCCTTGAGGATGCGCCGACGATACTCTCGGGCTTGTTGTGCACTACGCATTGTTCCAACGTCCGAATGCACTTGTCGTCTCAGTGTTTGATTTATACCTGGCGATATGCGTTCGTCTTCAATGCGGTGCTTTCAAAAGCGCCGATCCATGCCGACAAGGAGGACTTCCCGGGCGTTCCTGCACTCCCGCCTTCAGAATTCCCAGGTCGTTGCTAAATTACACTGTTAGTGGGAAAGTGTAGTCGATTTAGGTGGGGTTTCACCTTTTTGCGGACCATCCATGAAAGGGGTACTAGCCGTAATCAGGAGGGGGCATAAGCTTCTGATAAGCTTCTTTACACACACATGAACAGAGTCGCCTCAGCCTGGTTGATTCCACCACGTCTCGTACTCGTCATGCCTCTATTTTTGGCCGTGGCGGCTCAACAAATTGACTGTAAGGCATTTGTGGGGGCTTGTGCGGCTTGCGCTCAGAATCTGAGTGAGTGAAACGGAACAGGAGACGGAAGGCAATTTAGACGAGGCTTCTTGGTGGTACGAGTGGACAACCGTGTAGAATCCATGACGGGTAAACATCGTCATCATTCATGTTATTTGGCTATGCAGAACAAGAAGTTTAAGCATCCTGAATGAGCATGAGCGACACGTGCAAGAGACGTACCTGTTTTACTTAACCCATCACGACCACATCTTCCTCATCCTAGAGCATCAGGCATCAGGAATCTGGAAAGTCTCAGGACGGAGACGGGTTCTCAGGAGGCTCATAGGTACTCGGAGGTTTGACTTCTTCTGCTTTAGTAGAACGAGCCCACGCGACTGCATCTGTAGGCGTTCAGAGGGTTCAAAAAGCCACGATGGCCCCAGAAGAAACATCAAGACACAAGTAGCCTGTAGGATACTAGGATTCTAGGAATGATGAATCGATCATAATCGGAGAGACGGCCGGACAAATTCTACTTATTACTACATAGAGCGGAATATATCATCGCCTCCGATAGGCACGTGCGTGAACGCGTGACGGCCTAGTCTCGATCGATGGTCTGCGAAGCTGCTTGCAGTGTTGCACAAGCTTCAAGTTGCACCTACTGCCGCTCAAGCTGTCAAAAATACATATCTCGTGGGGGCCATGGCTGAAGCCTCAAGATCGATCGTTTCGGGGGCCATGTAAGCTCTAGTCCCCCTGCTTTTGCACGCGATTGACGACTAGCAATCATGAAAGACAGGTTTTGACGCAGCGCATCCAAAATATAGATCAAGTGTTGTCAACTGGACGGGATTGTGCTGGCATTGGTGCGGAGATTGACAGCACTATCCAATCCCTCAGCTTGATCGCGGCCCAACTCTTGAAGCGTCGTAATGCCTGTAGTCCACTCTTTCGACTCCCGCCCGAGATCCTTCGCGAGATCGTCTCGCTGGTTGCCCTTCAAGACCGACCACAGTTCTTTCCTCTGCTACAGTCTCACGCAAAGAAATCACCATTCCCATCTACCAATACATTGGGATGGATTGCTCTGACACACATCTGCCACAGTTTCCGGGCACTCATCCTCGACGATCGTGCCGCTTGGGCGAGTGTCGTAGCGCTGGTACCAAAAGGACATGATGAACTTCTCCTACGCGCCGTCGACACTCCTCTCACTATCGCGCTCGACACTACAAGCTACAAGCTTCCAAAAACAACCATCGATTTCGTCATATCCAACCTACATCGTGCTCGAATCTTCGAGTTGAAAGAGCGCCCGTCCAAGAGGGCTCTTTGGACGGCGACCGCGTTCGAGAAAATCGCGCGGGCAGCTACGAATGGCCTTGAGCGTCTCGTTGTGGATACGACACAAAGATGGGAAGGCGAATGGGCTTTCACGCAACGCGAATGGCCAGAGCGATACCACCTTCCTTTCCTTCACGCCCCTCGTCTCCTGCACCTGTCCCTCAGAAATTCGTATATCCCCACCTTGGCCCCGTGCCTTACATATCTCGAGCTGGCTCGTGAAGGTCCCGTCATTGATGACACTCTCCCTCCTGCAGATGCGTTATTCGCTACACTGCGTGGATCTCCGCAGCTCAGAGTTCTTCGTCTTATCAACACCATTCCAGTCCTTACCGATCTACACGATGCAGCCATCTCATTTCCCCTCCTCACGGAGCTATCATTGTCCGGTTCGCGAACACGCTGCGTTGCGCTCTGGTCCCACCTCGTTCTTCCCACCCTGACCAATCTATGCTTTCACATCGACTACGTTGACGACCTGGAAAGGGACATGAGGCATGATGATGGAACTTCCTTGGGCCCCATCCATGACTCCCTTCGCTACCCATTCTTACAAAATCTGGCCCAGCGAATAGCGGACGACGCCGCTAGTGCAGCTCAGCCCATCATCGGCCTTTATATAGAAGAATGTCTTGATCGCTTGCGCATATGCCTCTGCGCCTCCGAAGCTGACAAACCAGAAGGTGACCGGTACCGTGTGGGTCCCTTTGGCCACGGGTTTGTATCCCGGCTTGACATCTCCTACGACCGTTGGGACACCACGGATCCCAAATTTAACTTCGACAATACGCTCGAGTGCGTTGCCGCCGCGTTGAGGTTGTCACAGATCGAAACACTCGGGCTCGAATCAACCCTATCAGTTCGTCACGATATATTCAGCCAGTTCACGGCAGTCCGAACGCTGGTCTTACGCTCCATGTCCGATTTCAAGCTTCTCGGCGACTCCCTTCCAACCGGCGTTATGCCCTTTCCAGCGTTGCGTACCCTGCGGTTGGCATATATACATCTCCCCGGACCCTTCGACGGGATGGACAATGGCAGTTCCCGTTGGGACGATTGCGAGGAAGGGTTCTTCGAGATCTTGGCCTATCGATCAAAGAAGGAGTGCGGAGTTCAGGAACTTACCTTGAAGAAGATAACCCTGTACAACGCTACGAGATATGGCGCCTCAGAAGGTTTACAGGTGGAGAACTTGATCGCGCGGGCGAAGGACGTCGTCCCGCAAGTAGAAGTAAAGCAGATTTGGGCAAGATATGACCAGCATATTTCCTGCAGGTCTATGTTACTGCATCAATTCATGGATGTAAGAGTGTTCCTCTTGGTGTCGACCTTGAAACTTGCACTTGACATTTCAAGCTGAAACACTTCTCGTTTACTAGTCGTAGGCTCGGCAAGCACTGGACCCAAGCCAGGAATGCGCTTTCCCCGCTGTGATATGTATATCGAGGAACTCAGGCATGCAATTAGGTTTTTGTATGTTGACAACAAAAATGCCCCGCGTCCGCTTGACAAGGCGCCGGCGAGACCTTGCGAGCAAACAACGAAACAATCGGCAGTTGCACTTGCCCTCCGGTGTATGAAAGATACAGGGCGACTGTCATCTGTCCAGGGTCAGCAGCAAGAACTACGTATATGTATGCATTACGATGGCACTAGTGATCCGACGTGGATTGTTGTCGCCGCCACGAACCAAGCTCTGGGAGGCTGGTTCAAGTTGTTATTGGGATGGATGACAGGCAATCTCGAGGTGTATTCACCCATTCTCTGACGATGTGCCGTCACATAGTACGCAAATGCACTGTGTCAGAATAGACAGATAGATAGAAGGCACGGCGCCATTGCGGAACAGCCAGGTTTTCGGTAATTAAGTATCACGACATACGGTCGCGCCACCAGACCCACTGCGACAGTAAGGGCGATTAGACCTGGATTAAAGCCGTCGATCACATAAGATTGTTTTGGATCGGGGGATATTATTGCAAGGTCGTGGACCACCGTTCGCGAGGAACCCCGGAGCCGGAATCGGCATTGATGCATAGAGGCCAAGAACACGGATGCACGCGCGCATCGGGAGCTGCTCGCAGTCATGCGGCGCACTCAATGCGCGTGGCATACTTCAGTTGTACTACTTTAGAGGAATCTCGACCTTAAGCCTAGTTAAGCCTGCTTGTAGACACGCATACACGGGGGCCAGCACACACGAGGGCCAGTGAATGGAGAACAAGCAAAATAAGACGGCGGGTGTGCGCCGGAGAGGGTGGGTTGGCCGAACGCGCGACGCGGCTGGATTACATCAGCAGCGTAGGGTTGGAGTGGCAAGTCGCCATCAACTTTCAAGTCGGCCACACCAGGCCACACCTCTAGCCTCTGACCCTCTGTCCATCGGCCTCTCCTGTGCGTACCGGTAAGGAGTGAGTGACCCAACTTCGTGAAACCAGACTTACCTCTCTTCGTTAGCGTAGGTTTCCCGGCAAGCCAGTGGCTCATTTCCTTGAGACGAGAGCCAACAAGTTTCGTTCACGCAAATTTCCCGCCGCGTCCCGCCGGCCTCGCAGTTCGCACAAGAATCGGCAAGATGCACACGTCGTCACTCGATGCTCTGGCGTGTGCGCGCTCAAGACCTCACGTCGGACGAGTCGTCGACTATTCGATGATTCAATGTCGGCGTAAGCAAGCAGGAGGACGGGATTCAGAGGCAGAAGGGCTTCGGAAGGTGCGCACGCACGCCGCTTGTCACGGGCTGTCTTCCTGATACAACCTGTCCACCATCCTTCTCACCATTCCAGATACCGCTCGAGTGCTCGTCTGACAGCAGGAAACAGTGGGCGATCCGTCATGGACGACGCAACCGCCTTTCACCACCCGGCGAGTGAGTTCGAAAACATATACTGCTTCGTTTTCCAAACTCTCCATGCTGACCACTACGCGCACAGTACACGTATTCTCCCCTCCCACCGTCAATTTCAAGGCCGCATCCCACAAGGAGAAGGAACAGGCCGCGGGTCAATATTCCAAGGCTCCATGGACGTTTGAACATATGCATGCGTACGTTCGATCCCTACGTGTCCACGCCCGTAGCCTCTCATCTTTACCACCCAGATTTGCACTGCTGCCGCCTCGGTCAACGTTCGAGAGTCGAAGGGCAAACCCGACGCTGAGGTGCAATCCATGGCCTCTCACTGTCGCCGTCGCCGATGGAAAGCACGCCGACGCGGCGCCAGGTCCTTAACCACCGACACCCCGATCCCGGAGGCCTTTCCAGCGACACCCTGTCCCGACGTGCATCAGACGCGGCGGACAACCCGTTGGACGACGACAAGGGGGTGCGATGTCGAGGTATGGAACAAGGTACGCGGCCGTGTCAGCTTTCCCTGGGCGTACGTCTGACCGTTTCGTTTCCTAGGACACATCCGCCAGATCCTCAAGGCTCATGACGACGTATCCAGCCGCAAACTCTGGGGCGAATACCGAGCACGATGGGGAAAACTCCATGGCCTTCCTGTCCCGTCTATGACGACCGACTAGGAACTTCAACATCTCCGCGACGCACTATTGGGTTCCGTCGCAATACAGCGCGTTGAAGGGCGCCTATGCGCCTTGGGAAATCTGATATCCTGCAATGACCAACTTGTCCTCGTCCACTGGCAGGTCGACCATGAAGTGGAGGGCGCCAGCAAGTTCTAAGCCTTTCGCCAGACTTTCGCCGACAACGTGCTCGTGGCATCATACTGTGGGGTCACGAACCAGGACCGGATCGTACATCCCGAGACGAGTAGGACTACGATACGTTAAGCAGTCCCATCCAGATCGTGCTGGCGGTGCGTCTCTTTACCTCCTTCTTCCTCCCTCTGAATTCAGGAGCTGATGCAGTTATGTTTATGTAGGCGAACCGTGGATGGTTTGTGCTCGGTGATACTCGTGTACATGACTACCTGGGCACTGCGAGGCGAAGACGACGAGTTCCACGATAGTCAGCCCAAGGAAAGGAATTACCACGATGTAGGTTGTCGGTACCTCGAGGTTTTTTCCTCTTAATAGCATCCGCAGGGTTTCGAGTCATCCGAAATCCGGGCCCGTCCTTTCACTGGAAAGTTGCGAACCCGACTGTTTCCCCACTTTCCACACTTTCCATACCGTAACCCCTTGAACCAGGTTTGAGTATTGATGACGTTACGGTATGGCTCGGTCGGGATTAAATACGACTCTACGAGGGTAGCGGCAGCAAAGCGAAGAATCAATACAGGCTTCGTTTTGACGACGAAGAGCGGGCTGAGGACAGGATGCACGAGCTTCCAATTCGAACCTCCGCCTACGATACCTTAAACAATGATCTTGTGTCGAATTCCGTCAACTCTGGCACCGCACATCTGGGCGGAGCTCGCCTACATCCTGTTGGATTCGAGTCACGGCAAGAGGCCTGGTACGCACGTTTTGCCTTCGTGGGTTTCACCAGCAGGGCTAACAGTTACTCTGCAGGAAGAACAGCGAAAGCCGGAGTCGGAAGGAATAGAGCGTTACTCGTGGATCCTCCGCCTCAGCTCAGGACTGACAAGCGACGTTTACGACGAGAGAAACGCGTGGAATGATGGTGTACTTTGCACGGAATGCAACTTTACTGGTCATACAGCACAGAGGAGACGGCAGTCAACGAACATCAGAGATCGGTCGGTATGTCAAATGGGAAAACCAGGCCCCCTGCGGCGGTGAAGTCGGCATGCACGCGGAGTACAAACCTACAGAGGACGTCATTAACGGGTGGAGAAAAATGAACTGTCTACGCACGTCCTCACGGCGGCGTCCGCCAGAGTATTATCCCCTCGTAAATTTATGACCCGATTCTTTGTCCCCATGGCCATCACGACGAGCTCCCCGTTCCAAGAAGGCAGATCTGGGAAACGCGACTTGATCGCGTAGTTGACGGTGACTCGGGGACAGAGAGTGCACGAAACGAGGAACCGATGTTGCTTGCCGCAGTCGTCGGCGACGGTGACCCAACAATCGTGGACGGCGGTCTGCGTTCCCAGGAGGGTCTCGACGGCGGGGAAGCGCGGTGAATGGGCAGATTCGTGTTTGGGGATGATTGTCGGGACTTGGGCAGATATGGGGGCTTCGGCACGCGCCTGATAGAAACGCGCGCGCACGGCGGTCTGGCTCTGTGGAGAGACACCGTCAGTCCATCCTCAACATCGATTTCAGAATCAGTACTCGCCTGAAAAGCGTGAACTGGAGCTCGTAAAGAGGGCATATCGTGGACTCGGTGGATGCTTTCAAGGTCAAACTCGAATGAAGCGTAAGGCGAGGTCTGCTCGACATAAAAACACTCCGAACTCGGACTCGGACATCGTAAGACATGGTCGGGGTATTGTCTTCAATGTACGCGTCCCCTCGCTCGCGGGATCCGATTGACGGTGAATGAGTGTCATTGAGGACGCCCTAGCTCGAGGGAAGAGGTACGAATGGGACCCGGTGGGCGGGCTTGTCGGGCGATTGTCAATTCCCGGACCGGAAAACGGGCGACGCGAGGCGACACTCGACGTAGATTCCGTCAAGTCACCAACTGGCCCGGTCGGCGGTCGCTCAGCGCTCAATGGCGATAGGATCAATGCCCACACCGTGTCCATTGTATGTCCATTCAGCTATACGTCCTCACATTCTCATTCTCATTCACATTCTCATTCTCATTCCCTTCGGCCGCTCGACGGGGACTCGTCGACCCGAGAGGGAGGAGTCAACTGGCATACAAATAGCTTCGGGTCAACGGTAAGTGCCATTCAACTTCGGTCATCCACGCACTCGTATTCATCACCGCCATGCTCCAGGATCTCTGCGCCATCATCGCCGACCTCACCATTGTCGAGGCAACCGATTCTCCTTCCATTGCGATCGTGCCTTCCCCACCCCCCGCGTCCGTCGATTCTCCCCAGGGTCACTCTTCAGCTGAGAGGCAGACCGCGACGCCGACCCGTGCGACAAAGGCCAAGGCAGCCGTCCCGCGCCGCAAGAAGGCCAACTCCTCGAGACGCCGCCCTTCGGCTTTGGAACAGGTGAGCTTCTCCGCCGCCAACTTTGGTTCCGACATGGATGTCTTTCGTCTCTGACGAACCACGCCGTCAACCTCTAGGACAACGCGGCGCTCAGAGTCCGCCTCGAACAACTCGTACGGATTCAGGACAAGATCACCCAGGCAGAAGCTCGTCTCCGCGGCATCACGACCCGCTGGGAGAAGGTGAGTTGTATATTTTCCCAGCCTTGGTGTGTATGATTGTTCATACTCACCTTTGTTCAGATCCGCGCAGACCGTGACATAGAGCTTACCTGTGCCGTGTGTCTGAACGTCATGGCTCACCCCTACATGTCTGTTCCCTCACGCTGGCCGTCCCGCACCCTCTGCTGACCTTTTGCACAGTATACCAGGGTGCAATCATGCCTTCTGTTACACTTGCATCCGCAAGTCCATGGCCGCAGAGAGGGCAAGCTCTATCAATCCATTCTCGCAATCCACCTACAGGTGCCCGCCTGCCGAGGGCGGTTCAGGGCATCCGCCCGCGGCGTTTACCCGCCGTCGACCGCATCCTCGAAGCTCTTAATCATGCCATCGGCCCTCCTTCGGGAGATGACTGCACTGACGAGACGGGCGCGTTTGATACTCTCTTCACTGCTTGATGGTCTATGGTCTCGCAATTCCTCTATTCACGCGTTTGGTATGATTCGTGTCTTGTTAGTGAAACAGATGCAGATTGTATGATACGATTGTAACAAATGTGCCATGGCTTGTCCACGAGTTTGTAAGAATTGGACTTATCCTTTATCTCCAGAATCAGAATCGATAACACTGCTGAAAGAAGACGAGATCGCGATAGGCCTCTTGTCACGGCGGTCGAACGAGGAGAATTTGGAATTAGGAGGGAAAGATAACTGGGGCTCCATGCGAAAAGATGGCAAGTAAGGGGGGAATGAGTGGGATGTGAGAATGCGTCGAAGGAAAGACGCGTCGCGTCGCGATTGTTTGAACTTTGAAGACGCGCGCGAAAAGTCCCACGGTTGCGGTCACGTGATATTATGAACCGTCGCGGCGTCGCTTGAGAATGATTCGCTGTCATAATCTATCTATCTATCTTGTGAGTGGACTGTCATCACGGTCATTGATTCTTGAACGTTGAACGTTGTACCCCTTTCGTCTGCTCTCTGTTCGCAAGGCGCATGGCGCACAATCCTGATACCCCAGAGGCAAAGGCTCCCTTACCACCAACACCCAATGATACGTCTGCATCAGCATCTAGCTCCAGGGTCGACGTTGGTGTTTCTCCTTCTCTATGATGTGATGGCTATTGAAGTACCTCGAACTGTTAGGAAGATCCAGACTATTGGAAGGCCCTCTACGAAGAGCGCAACAATGCTCTCCACATGATGACCCTCGCGCGCGACAAGGCGGTTGTCGAGCTTCGAAACTCGAAAACGGCATATAAGGACGTGAGCGAAGCTCTGGTCCTACAAATGGTGTTCAACGATCAGATTCAAAAGAAGGCAGTCGAACTTGAAGCCCTTCTTCGCACCCGTACAGCTGAGTTAACAGCTCTTCAAGAGTTCTTTCCTTCCGACGGGGAGATTGCAGATGCAGAAATCATACAGGCCCTTGGGGATCTCAATTATGAGATAAAACAAGCGTCCACTTTACTTTCCTACACATATGCGGAAACTCCCCCTGTGGCAACCAGCGGCATGGAGAAAGATTCACTCTCGATCCTTGGGGATCGCGTCGGCCGCGGCTTACCCAAGATACTGGCAGAACACGGAGACAGCGTCAGTGACGGCCTTGCTATGCAGATCGCGATACAAGGCTGTATATCTTCGCGGGTTCGTCGTATCCTTATGCGATGGTGTTTTGGGAGCTCCAACAACGAACAAATCCTTGTGGATGTGCACAAAACCATACAGAGTGCAGGTACGTATTACTTGTTCCAACATGCCTCACTCGTTGCTGAGTGTTCTGTAGAGCCTGATCAGGTTGCAAGAAAATGGTACGCACTCACGCGTCGGCATGCCCACTGGATGACATGGAAGCGCTCCAAATCCGAGGGTGCATACATTAAGGATATCAGAGATCTCCTCTGCAAGGTTCTTGTTGCCACCCGATACGAGCCAGATACAATCGCGGCGGCGGCAGTCGTGGATACCAAAGTTGCCTCCCACCTGGCCGACCATGCTACTGATGTCCTCCGTCTGCTGGTTTGCACCTTCGACAGCTCGTCCCGAGCATCTCGTTCTTGGACAGCCGATCGATATCTTTTTCCATCTCTGAAGACGTTATGAGTATCAACGCGAGGTGTGAACGAAGAAAGGGAGACACACATTTTCAAGACGCGTGTAAGTGGCTGATCGACTGTGTGAGGGCGTGAGCTCGCGCTGGCGGATGGCGAGGTCGTCCGCGGCGGTGGCATCGCTGACTTCAGGTTCTCCGAGAGCCTCTATTTTCTCCCGA
>SAXG01000082.1:45208-181243 GCA_012932865.1 Amylostereum areolatum
AGCTCGTCCGCCTTCGATGTAGTTTCTCGTGGAGTTCGATCTTGATGATGCTCTTCTTGCTCCCAAGCTGCAGGCGCAATGTCAGACTGACTGTCGCAAAGGACGAAGGGGAACACAACCGACCTCGTTATTGGCTTTCGACAGCTCGAGGAGCGCTTTCTGCTGGTTCTCGATCTGCCTTTGAAGGTCATCGACAAGTTTCTCCTCTTCCGTAGATAGCCCCTGCGCCATGGGGCTGGACAGTTCGTCCTGGTACCCCTCCAGCTTGGCACTCAGTCCGCCGAGCTCGCTCTCCAGATCGATGACGTCCTCCTGCAACTTCGCGACCCGCGCCTCGAAGCGCTCCTTTTCCTGTATCACACCCGCGGTGTCGGCGCCGACGCTGTCCCTCGCTGCACGAGCCTGTTGCTGTTAGTTCGTGAGCACCTGAATGCGGCCCGAAAGTTGGGTGATTTGCTGGTCGAGCTTGAGCGTGACCGCTTTAATCTCGCGCTGTCTCTTGTCCTCCGCCTCGAATCGGGCGTCCCAGGCCGTAACGCTCTTGAAGGCCTCAATGCACGAGCGACGCACATCGTGGTATCCGCCGGTGATCATACCCTTACGGTCGACCTTGTCGCCGTCCAGCGTGATGGTGTTGATACCATGGCTTTTCGCGTACGCAACGGCGACGGTGAGATCGCGGCATACGCATGTCTTACCGAAGACTTGCTGGAATGCCTTCTGGTGCATCGTCCGGTCGTCTGGTAGCTGAGTTTCTCCAGGAGCGTAATGGCGTCTTGTGCGTTGGGAGATGCTGGGTTCTTAGGCTTGAAGCGGTTGAAAGGCATGAAGGTGACCTTGCCAGTTCGCTCCTTGATCATGACGTCCAGGACTTTGGACGCGGTCTGATCGGTGTCGACGACGACGTGGAACAAGCTGGGAATAACTTTATTATTTCGAGCTGACGACAATGACAGTGAGTGCGTACCTGTTACCCGTACTCAGCTCAACAGCGATGTTGAACTTGGGATCGGTGATCTAGAATAACCGATAAAGAGGACCATATACGCCGTCGAGGCCTAAGCGATCCACAATGTTGTCTACGGCTTGCAAGCCAACGCCCGTGCCCTGAGCTAGACATGAGCACCGCGACCCCTGTGTGGACACCTTACGCACCTTATCCATCATCCCCGGCAGTGCTCGCTTGGCTGACTTGAACTCGTCCAATGCATGACGACGGGCCGAATTCACCTTCGCGTCCTCCCGCCACAGCTCCTTTCTCTGTTCCGTCAGCACCGCCTTCTCCTCGCCGAGCTGAGCGATCTGCTCCCCAAGCGTCTTGACCCGCGCCCTCCCGTCCTCGGCACGGTCTCCCAGGCCTTCCAGCCTGGTGTCCACTTCGGCCAGTGACTGCTCCGCCGCCTGAAGCTCGCCGCGCACCGCCTCCAACGCGCGCGTTTGCGTCTGTTGGTGGGCCTGAACCGAGGATATTTCTTTGCGCAAGTACTGGTCGCGCTCCGCCCTCGTGCGGAACCGGTTCGTGCGCCCGCGTTTGGTGGATAAGGAGGATAGGCGGCCCTTTGCTTCGTCGTGGGCTCGCCGCAGCTCCGCCTCCTGGTTGCGCTGGGCGTCGTATTGCTGCCGGAGCTGCGCGAGCTCGTCCTCCTTGGCCTGTATTTGCGCCTCGATCCCTTCGAGCTCGCTCTCGAGTTCAGCGCGTTTGCCCCCGGCACGGGCGTCGGCGGCGCGAAGGTCTTCAACGCGAAGTTCGAGTTCCTTTTGCGCGCGGATGAGGTCTGTATGCTCTGACTGTGCGCCGTGACGGGTGATGGCGGCCGTGGAGAGATAGTGCTTGGTCTCGGAGATCTTCTTCTCGAGCGTCTGTGGTCGAGGGTGAATGAAAGCAGGAGGGAAAGGAAAACGTGGGCGCATACATGGATTTGCTATTCGCGGCCTCTGAACCGCTCGCGTCGCTGGTTTGCACCATGGGCTTCGTTCTTGCGTTCTTGCGTTCTTGCTCGATCTCGACCAGCGCCTTGCCGATGTCCTCCAGCTCCCGTGGGTAGAGCGCATACTCGAGACAGTGCCGGTCCTTGTCCTTGTCCTGAAACTCCTTGAGCTCCTCCTTTTCCTCTTCTAGTTCGCTCAGCCGCGTGTCGATGTATTCGAGCAGTTCGACGATCTTGTTGCGTTTGGCCTCTGTTTCGTCCATGATGCGGAGGGACTCAGCGCGACGCTGTTAGTATACTTTCGTTCCGGCGACTTCTTTCAGAAGCGCAAGGCGCTCGTGGTTGGTGAGGGCCGTTATCTGCGCCGGGGTGAGATGGAGTGGCATTGGGAGGGAGAAGCACGCACTCTTCCTTGACACTTGTGGCACAATGTAATAAGGGTTGGATTTGCTGAAGCCTGCACTCTCCAGAAGGTTCATGACGTCGGCCTTGCTAGCGCTCTTCTTGTCGAGGCTGTACTCGTCCTTCTTGACACCAATGGTTCAACGCAAACTCAACGACCACCTCTCGACCGGTTGGGAAGCGATTGTCGGTGTTGTCGAAGATTATCTCCACTGATGGAGATCGTTCAGCAAACACAAACGTAGAATACTAGTTTGCCACGAACCGTAGGCGGCCATGGTTGTGCTATTGAGACGCCTTCGTGTAAGAGGACCTGGCGCTCCTCCTTCGAAATGGAGGTATAGGCATCGGAGAGAACGAACCGGATGGCTAAATGATGTCAGACACGAGCATCAGATCCGTCAAGCTGTACGCACCGGCAAAAATAGCTGCTCATTCCCCAACCATTCCGTCCAACGACGACGTTGTGTCTAGGCAAGAACGGCTCTATCTGTGTTTGGTCGCGATCTGTAGCAAGGTTAAGCGCATCCAGAGGGAAGGGATTGCGCCACTCACAAGACTTGAAACCTTGTATCGTCAAGTTCTTAATATACATGGCGAGAAACACCTGCCGACGGTGGGAAAAAAAAGAGAACTGCTGCAATGGAGTCGGTTGAACAGACGCGACGGGCGCGACGGCGACGCGAATCGAGCGCGTAAATTCCCACAATCGCATGACTAGCGACTTACGTACTCAACTGAGACGTCCTTCTGAGTAGAGAGCTGTATTTGATTCAACCTTTGAAGGTTGAATTCTGAGGAGCAAGTGGGGCACAGGAACGAGCGTGTGGTGCTGGGCCCTGGCTCCCGCGGCGTTCGTTGACGACGCCAGCGTGATGCACGTGACAGCGCGCGACACAGCTCGAGTTAATCTCTATAGTCTACTTTTACTCGCGACGATAACCTTGTCGAGAGTTCGGTCAGCCGGTGGTCGGCATATCATGTGACGTCTTTTTTCGAACACCGACCGCCTTACAGCTACAGTGCTAACCTGCAAACATAATCTTAGTATATTCTTTCCTGAGGTCTCCTCGTCCTTCTACATCAGCATCAGCGTCGTTTGGGATCCACCGAGGGTGTACAAGGATGTACATCGCTACTTCCGGGTCAGGATCCCAGGATTCTCGTCAGCAGAATCAGGATGACTTTTAGTAGTAAGTTCTCTTCGTCTGTATGCATCCCTCGCCGCCGTTTCCTCCTCTTCCAAACGCGTAACATTGGCACCAGGCCCTCTGGCACTTGCCCGTTTACCCCATTCTTTTGCTGATCCTCACGCAATCATGCTACAGGCACTTTCTCCTCCAGCTATCAACCTCAAACCCTGTCCGCCTCCCTTGGCCCCATCGACAGGACTCACCCACTCGGGACTCACTTCTTCCACCCTCTTCGAGGAGACATCGGTCAGCGCGGACCAACACGAGCTCATGACATACGCCCACGCGCGGGACATACTCGAGCAGAACCTTGTCGAGAGGGTTACCCCGCGCTCTACCAGGCGAACCCATCCCTGGGTCTCTCGACGTGACCGTTCGCGCGCGCAAATGCTTGTTTCTCCTGCAGCATCGCTTCCTCCTCGTCCCAGCTTATTCATATCCGAATCGAAGAAAGTTCCCGCCCCTCAATTTCCCTGCAAACATCCCGCCTTCAAGCTTCAAGCTTCAAGCTCCAGGATTCAAGGTCGATGGCTCAGCCTCTACTAATAATTTAGCAGCATCTGTCGCTGCACCTACACAGACACCTCAGCTCATTGTGCAGACTGTGAACCTACTGTAGACACCACCTGTACTGTAGATATCAAATCATATTTTCATATTTTCAGGTTATCGTTTGGATAAGCCTCAACATTTCGTGAGAAGTTCGGCAAAGCTCGGCTGACCGACGCGCAAGTGATAGCAGACGTCTGATGAGAGGATCCCGAGGTACGAGGGTTGACTCCATCGACGTCTGCTTTAGGAGACTAGCTACATCCTAAATCCAAGGTAAAGAGGGGAGACGATTGGTTGAGAAGCTAGTATAAGGCATTGTTGATGTACCGGTGGCATATTGTCGTCGATTCCACCATGATCCTTAAACTTGTTGTTTTCTAGACCGACTTTGGCGGGCGTGCTAGCCTTGGCGCCGTTTTCGGGAGCTCCCAGGTTGGTTTGAATTCATCCCTTGGTCACATTTCTTCCTAAGCACGGCCACAGAACGTCGATGGCAATGGCACCCACGTGAGCGGAACTGTCGCCGGTACCCAGTACGGCCGCGTGGCCAAGGTAAGCGTTCGAACTCGTTATTCGTGGATCTATCTTACTCACTCCTCCTTAGGCTGCCAGCCTCATTGCTGTCAAGGTCCTCTCCGGCTCTGGGTGAGTGCTCTTCCGCATAGATACCTTAAGCACGATGGTTTTTGAACGCGATTATTATTATTTTCAGTTCCGGTGCCATTTCCGACATGTGAGCAAGCGCCTTGCCCAGATCCGCGGCGAACTCGAACTTACATTCGTCAAATAGCATCTCCGGCCTGAATTTCGTCGCCAGCTCCGCTAACTAACGATGAACTTATACAGCTCACTGGCCAAGGGATCCACATAACGGTACTGCCTCCCCTTTTCATGGTGCTTTCATGGCTGAATCACGTTCCATTGTCCCAGGTCGCTGCAGGCAACTCCGCCACGAACGCCAGCAGCACGAGCCCCGCCCGCGCCCCGAACGCAAACACCGTCGGCGCTTCGACCGTCTCCGACAGCATCGCGTCCTTCTCCAACTTTGGCTCTGTCGTCGACATCTCCGCCCCGGGCTTGAATGTCACCAGCGCAAGGATCGGCAGCGACACCGCGACGAACACCATCTCTGGCACGTCCATGGTACGTCCATTCCGTCCTTTTCCTTCGGCAGAAAGTGGGTTTTTGACGAGGATGGGTAGGCAACTCCCCACGTCGCTGGTCTGATCACATATCTCATAGGTCTCAATGGCAACCCGTCTCCCGCGGACATGTCCGACTCGCTCAAGAGCACGGCCGTCCAAGACTCGCTCTCTGCCGTCCGTATCGTGTTCTTTCGTCGCACCTTCCTCGATCGCGCTCATGCTTGTTCTTCTTCCAGCCTCTGGTACCCAGAACCTCCTTGCTCGCAACAACGTCTAGAGCGGGGACTGCGTGCCACATGTCTTTACGCATGGACTTGCTTCCTTGGTCTGCTTGCTTTGTATGTCCATTGTGATAGCGAAGGGGTGTATTGTACCAATGTATCGTCGCTCGAGGACTTGACCAAGCTCCGCGACGTCATCGGCCTCGACAAGGTCCTTGTTATCACCGGTTTCGCTGAGGTCGGACCCTGGAGCAGCTCTCGTACCCGTTGGGAGATGGAGGCGTGTGGCAAATCGACGCTCGAGGGATGCATTGCGACGGCTTGGATGATGGGATATATCAAACACTTCAATGGTCTGCTCAAGGATGGCGGCCTCTACGTTGGCTGGGTGGATGCGAAGTCTGGAGAACCGGTCGACGACAAACGCTTTAAGGGCAAGTGCCAGAAGTATATCATTGCACACGCTGGTGTTCGTCCTGTAAGTTTTCTTAATCATTTTACATGACCTTTCTGACGCGGATTGCTTACCAGAACCCGATCTCTTCTGCGGCTACGATCCCAAGCACAAGGTTTTCATCCAAGAGATCGAGCTCATCCACGACATGCAGCCCCTCGAGGTCTCGGACTCCGACGCCACCAAGTTCAAGAAAGAGCATACTGAGCGCTGCGACATCTGGGTTGGCGAGGATGGCCAGTGGTTCGTCAAGTTCAAAAAGGGCGCGCGGATCATGGAGCCGAAAGCTTTCTCGTTCAACCGCCAGGTCGGCGGGCAGCTTCCTACGGGTTGGCATGGAGGACGTTATGCAATTATGGAGGACATCATCGCTCGCACGGATCGCGTCTCGTTATGGGCGCTAACGTGTGTGGCGGAAGCTCTCAACAACTCGGGAATCACTGACCCCTACGAGCTTCACGAGCGCGTTCACCCCTCCGAAGTCGGTACCAGTATTGGCAGCGGTATGGATGGTGTCAAAGCTATGGCAAAGATGTTCAAAGATCGCCGCGACGAGAAGGAGAAGGAGGTGCAAAACAACATCCTTCAGGAAGTGGTAAGTCGCGTTATTTCTTTCCCACTCATTGCCCCCTCCTGACGTTGTCACAGTTTCATCAACACGACCGCAGGCTGGATCAACTTGCTACTCCTTTCTTCTAGTGGACCGATCAAGATCTACGCCGATGCTTGGTAAGTGCCTGCTTCCTTTAGGTGACCCTTTGCTGACATCGTTCAAAACAGTGCGACTGCCCTCCGATCACTCGAGGTGGCAGGCGACACCATCTTGTCCGGCAAGGCAAAGATCATGGTCACAGGTAGCTTCGACTACTTCTCGGAGGAGGGCGCGTACAAGTTCGCGAACATGAAGCCCACGAGCAACTCGGACACTGAGTGTGCTATGGGCCGCGAGCCTGCTGAGGTGTCTAGGCCGTCGACGACGACTCGTGCAGGAGTGAGTTTTTTTGATTGCCACTTTGTTCTTGGATGGTACATAACTCGTCCCAACCGGCGAGAAGACGGCGACGGTACGGGACTGGGTGCGCTGCATAACTGCGAGCAGCACAGCGCTCTGCGCGCTGAACCGGAAACCCTTTCAGTCTGAACTGGCACATCATGCGAGACACGATCCGTACCTATTCAGTATAGGGACGAAGCAGAGGATCAGGAAACAACGGTATCATGCGGAATCCAACTCTCTTTACACACATCCGTTGTATGTTCTAATGTAGATAGGAGAATAGTGGAAGGCTTTTCCACTAGAGCAGGGTACTATAGTCTTACATACGAATATCTGTGCGGTTCCCTTTTCCAGCGTGAGAATCACCGTGGGGCACAGTCACAACCCTTGCCCTTGTTCCCCCGTTTGCTATACGGCGCATACGAAATTCTGCGGACTTATTCTTGAGGTACATTTTGGCGAAATCCTTTGCAGGCCATGCGTTAACGTATTTTTCAAGGAATGGGAAATGCAACAAGGCCTAGGACAGCATCATAAGCGCAAACACTGCAAAGATGGACTCGGAGAAGACCCGACCCACGGAGTTTAGATAATTGTTCCTTGCTGCCTCCGTCTGCTGCTCATATGAAAAATGCACATTGAGATGAACATTGGCCACGTCATGCAAGGTGTTCTGAAGATGTAATCAATGTGGATTTCAAAACAAATAGACATCGCTACAGGTCGGAGGGTTACCTGCACTTCCTTATATTTCCCGCGATCCCATTCTAACGCCACATCCAACTGATAACCTCCTGCCTTCGGCTTGGATAGAGGGCCTTTCGGGGCAGGGATCAGAAAGCTTGAACTCTGATGCAGCGGGGGATCACCAGGGGTTGGTGGACTCGATACTGCCGGGGGACTCGTGCCAGAAGGCCAGAGGGCGATAGCTGCTGGTCGTGACTCTGAGATCTCGGCGTTTATGAGGGGTAATCATTGGTTAAGTTACAGTTCCTCACCAGTTTGGCCGACGGCGGTTCTTCGAAAATCGAGAGAATTCGTAGGTGACCCATGGGATTCGAAGAGACAGGGGAACTCAGTCCTAAGAGTAGTCATGCATCCAAATGGTGGGACCTGGCTTTCCGGGAGAAATTCTCTGCGAAGGGTGACAGGAGGAAAGTCACGGAAGTGATAGTAATGGCTGTTTGGCTGGCATATACTGCTGGAAGCCTGAGCCATGGATGGCGTCAGCTCCTGAGGAGGATAGGCTTAGAGCACCGTTTGGTCGCTTATAGCCCGCCATCGAATCTACAGTGACCTCTTGCACATTGCCCCAATACGACCTCGTCGTGGCCGATTCTGTGATTCAGTTGAATGTCGCGCTCCGGGCGGCCGCCGCGCGGGCTGCTCAAAATCACGCGATTACAAAATTATAAATTGGCGTCGGCCGGATCTGAAGGTACCGTCAACGTCAGCGTAACGTTCAACGTCTGTCGTCCAACGCTCAAGCGCTGCGCTCAACGTTAACGTTCAACGTTCACGTTCAGGCCTGTTCAAGGCCTCAGGATTGTATATTGTATATCGATTATCAATCGATGATCTACAATTGACCGGGGGACGAAATTCAGTGACAGTCAAATGAAAGTACAGGCCCGGTATGTACATAAATGTTAAAACAACGTACGGACGTCATAACGTGTCGGAAACTCGTACTGTATAAAGGACGCGGTTACGGAAGAGGATATGAGCTCCCCAGGAGAACTTGGAGAATGGCGTCGAGGCCTTCGTCCAACACGTCCGCCGAAGGCTGGAGGGCAAACGAAGACGAGGGGGTGATATATGCGCTTTCGGGTGCAGCGGTACACGCCGGATGAGATCCCAAATCCGGCACGTTCGGAACGCCCGCGAACGTTGACCAAAAGTCGGTGAGATCTGAATCAGGGGAAGGGGGTATGAGGAAAGTGTCATCTTCGAAGGGATTGTATGCACAGTGAAGGGGGAGATCCACGGCAAGACTTGGGGTCGACGCGGGAGAAGGGACATAGGACGATAGGGCGGCTGTGACAGAAGGGCTTTGGGCCTTCATCCAATCGCTCAAGAGCCCTTCGTAGATGGCCTTCCAGTCCGTATCGCATGGACGACGGAACGCATCATACGGCGCATACGGGTTTGCTGGTGGCGGCGAAGACGACACCATCGTACCATCAGAGCTGCGAGCATCCCCCATTGGTTGCTGAACGAGCACGAAGGGTCAGGATCAAGAGCAGCCCTCTGTACATGCTATGATACTCACTTTGTGCTCCTCTCCCGTGAGACAAGGTTCGATGGCGAACACTGCAGAGTGGGGTGGTGCGGATGGGGGAAAGGAAGGAGAAAGGGCAGAGAGGGGGGAGAGGGGGGAGTGTAGGGAAGAGTCGGGGCTCGGTGGGGTGTAGAAAAGGGAATCGGTCCCGTCTGGGTGAGCATGAAGTGCGGTCTGAATGATGGGGCGTGACAGGGAGTCCAAGGCAACGGACTGAGCCTGAGACTTGTGATCTATAGCGTCGCCTTCACCGTCAGACAAACCGCCTTCCATCTCCTGAACGACGCGGTCAACCATTTGGCGCGGTGCAGGCGGTGAGCGGGAGACGGGTTTCGTGATTTCTGTGGAGTGCATCGCTCGGAGAGCGCGGGAACGTGCACGGTAGGCGGTCTTGCTTTTGTCCGACATGGAGTTCCATACATCGGCAGCGAAACGACTGAAGTCGTTGTTGCTTCCGGTCATCGCTCCTTGATACTTGGTGCTCAACTCTGTACGAAAGAGAATGAAAGAGTTCGGAGTGCGCGGGATGTGGCGGCCACCCTCCAGCGGGCGCTTACAGGACCTCTTGCGGCGACCTCCACCAGTCACTTTTGTCGGAGTGGGACTCTTGACATGTTCTGCACGTCGCCCGCGAGGGAGGGACGGAGGGACGGGGGTAGATAGCGTCGACGCCGACGGCACGGACGAGGATGAGCATACGTTCGGGGACGACAGCACTGATGTCGAGAGGGAGATAATCGACAGATCTTCACAGACTCGAGACGGAGACGCCGCCCCATTCGCGTCACGCGTCGATTCGACGAAATCGAGGGTCTCACTTGACCACGATGTCAGCGACGAGAGCAAAGGGTCTAGTAAAAGGGAAATGAGATGTGGATCTGCCTCGAGGTGGATGTGACTGATGCGAAAGCTTACCATCGGGAGAGCCGTAGAGACCTGGGGGATAATGGGGGCTGGCCATGAAGTTGGACGGGGTTCGTATCCTGGCTTTCTGAGGGCGGCCGTCGCACTCATCGACGAAGGTTTATAAGAGTACGGCGGCATCGTTCGTTACGACGAGCAGCAGCGTGCTGGGACACTTACCCTCCTCTATGTTCACCTCGTGGCAGACACGAGGCAGACACGAGGCATAATCCCACTTCTCGTCACAATGGCGGGCGCGCGGAACGGCGACGAACTCCCATCACGAGCCCACAGTATCTGCGATTCTGATTTCCGTTGAATCAAGGTCGATTGTCTCAGTGCTGGAAACACACGGGCCGTTCACTTCACTCATTCACCTTCGCCCTCATACAGAACTTGACTATGTTGCATAATTGAATTGTATACTGACCGTTTTGTGGACTGGGACAGCAGAGAATCGAGATAACGCCTGGAGGGACTTGTGATGAGTGGGTGTTCGGTCAGCAATTGGGAATAAAAAGGAGCGCCGAGGAAACTTCTCACAGATGTCGGTTGGCAGTAAGCCCGGAAGTATAACATGGTTGGTCTGTCGATTACCCTGAATATGCGATGGAAGGCGGAAACAGAAAAGCACTGGAGAATGGTCGAGGTCGAGTGCTGAGAAGCAAAGAGGGCGGCGTGTCGCGCGTCACTGGCTATTCGACGTATAGTTTGCTCTCTGACGGACCCTCCATTTTAGCAAAACAACCACTTCCACCACAGCGATACCAGTGGTTGAATGGACTATCCGAGTCTCTTATCCTCCCACAGAGACTGATCGTGCCAACGGGGGATCCAAGACGTGATTATCGCCGTCTCAAAGACTCGGAGAAGCCTTTTGGGTTTTCTTGGAAAGTACGAATGGACGCTTGCTCTGCCCTCGTGCCCCCATCGAGCCGGTACATCGGTGGGAATTAGATCAATATAATCGTACGCCGTCCGAGCTCTTGAAAAAAGATCCCCTCTATTGAGTTGTGTCAGCTATCTTCGCCATCCCCCCGCTTGCTCCCCACACCGTCCATCAGGCGTACTCAACCTATTGTCCATCCTTCCGTCACTCGCAGAAGTGAGGCTTGCATTCCGTTCTCCTTTCTCAAAACAGACAATCTGACGCTGAAATTATCTTCAATAGCCTCCCGTGAGTCATGGCCCCCGTAGTATCAACCCTCCGTCGCAACATCTGCGCGGAAGTTCTTCTCTACATCTTTGAGTATCTTTCCTGCGACGATATCCTTCGTTTCTCCCAAGTGAGTGATAGCCAAAAAGCAATCAATGGAGTTGGCGTTTTCTGACGTAGTTTCCTGTCGCCGTGGAGGTCTGTCGTGACCTCAGGAACATCTTCAGAGGCTCAATGGCACTCCTCAACTCCGTAGAGCTCGCGAAGGATTCGTTGATACAAGCGAGGCAGGACAGATCCTCAGCCATTTGGAAACAATATATCGCCAGGAGAGACTTTTGGTATTCCCCTACTTATCGGTCTCGTCGAGAGATCAAATTGCGCAAGGTGCCAAAGATAGAGGACCTTGAAGACGTCTTCCATCCGGACGGCATCCTCTTCGGAACGCCTTCTCGTTGGCTTTATACTGCAGGTGTCTTCGCGTATGCGAGCTTCTGCAAGCCCGAGGTTTTCCCTGTCAGGATTTCCGCTATACATGTTCATCATACTTTCCATCCACCCGCTGCACCCCCATCGTGCCTGGACGCGATTACATCAAGCCTGGATCGCACTCACAAATTCGATCAGGGCGTGGTCGTTCACGAGTTCGCGATAGATCCCACACAAGACCTTCTGGTACTCATCGAGCATGCCGAAGAGGCGGTTTACCTGCATATTCGACAACTCAGCACGAACTGCAGCCACCCACTGGCGACGGAAGACTTCATCGATTTTCCTACTGCCGACCTCGAAGTATGGAGCCCGGACCTTCTTCATACACCGCAGATAGTGGGTACCTCGATCGCCCTCAATATCTACTGCCAGAGTCGCTGGATTGTTTGGGACTGGCGCTCGGGAGAACAACTGTTGGTGCGTCAACTTACCATCTGGTTAGTTGAATCACATACTGATTATCACCAAACAGAGCTTCTGTCAATACTACCCGCAGCACGTAGACGTGGAACTCGTGCCGCTGCTCTCCGCATACCTCCTAACCCAGGACAAGTTTCTCGTTGCCGGGAATCTCGATCCCCTTCCTGACGCATTGTCTCGAAGTAACCTCGGGCTGTACACCATGGTCGAAGATGGAGAATATCGACGTATTGCTAGCCTAGGTTTGCCGGATTTACGTGATGACGCCATGTACAAGGGCGTCCAGCTCCTTACAGGATTCCTCGGAGACAGTTCCATCCCAGGATACTCTTACAAGATTGACCCACAAGAGGCTGTCGGATGCCTACTCCTCGACTATTGCCTGAAGCCAACATCATCATCCCCTCCTCCCACATACAGGGTTCCCATAGTGATCAACATGCGGGTCATTTTCGAGCAATTCTCTGCTAGTGCTGTTGCTGAGGTGCCGTGGGAGGCATGGGGGCCCCGTAACTCTCGCGCGTTTCCTCCATTCCGCCCAAACCCGGGTTATCGCGGGTAAGTACCACTCTACCTGCACGGAAACGGTAATAGTGAATTCCTATCCAGAGACAACCTCGACGGCCAATCCAGAATATCCGGGCGGATCCTAACGTTCCCTCTGTTTCATGGTGATGTGCAGAAGGAGGGCGGTGTGCAGGTCATTGACTTCTGCAGAGATGCACGGCACCGTGACTCGGAGTCGTCCTCGACGGACACCATAAACCAGCCGACAGTGATTGCCGGTTACTTTCAGACGCCATTGATCACAGAGCTCCCATACATCTCTACCGTGAAACGGGTCATTGACAAAGATATAGCGGACCTGTTCTTGGGCGATGCAGGGTCGTTGTCCATCTTGGTGAGTGTTCTAGGTCGTCTCCGTTCTCTCCCTCTCTGACCCGCACTGGTAGCACGAAAACGATGAGGGATATACGTTGAGAATCTACGCATCGGAGGTGTAGGACGCGGAGTCAAACCAACCAATCAGGGAGTAGTCGCATGATGGAAGGAACAGAAGTGGAGAGACGCACACGCATGTAATGTATCATTTTAACCGAACCAAACATGAACGATTTTCGAGTTCGCATTGGACGGGGGTCGCGGATAGATAATTCCATTTATTGGACCCGCCATCGGCCTTCCGTGCTACTGCCGCCGCCCCTACCTTGTGTGCGAATCCTGACCCGTCAGAGAACACGCAGAAATCACGTCTGAGCTCCGCTACCGCGTCCTTTCCCGCATTGCGCGTCCGCGTGATGGAGAAAGTGAAGCGCGGTGTCCAGGTGGGGTCGCGAGGGGGTCGCGGGAGATAGATATATAGATAGATAAATACACGGCGCTGGTCCCTACAACAAGAAGCAGCCGGAGCCCCTTCCGTGGTCGAGACGAGCTCACTACATTGAAAGTTGTCGATCTATAGACTCGGTGAGGGGCCTTAAGGTAGTGATAGAAGGTGATTAGGGTAACTTAGAATATGTGTTGATGATAAACGAGAGAGGATAACAAGCGGGCGCGCAAATCGGGAGTCAGGTAGGTTCATCACCCTCCTCCCCCGACAATTCCGGCCCTGGGAGACTGTCCCGTCGCGGCCAGGCAGGACGCGCAAGCTCGAAGAGGGCGAGCACTTCGAGTGCGAACTTTGCGGCGATGCGGACGGTACCCCTCTCCTGGACTCGATCAGCCGCTTGAGCACTTCGACCGCGTCATCCGGTCGTACGGTGGTAGGCAGCAGCAAAGGGCAGGCGTGGGTTGGAGCACGTTCGCGCGCGACGCTCCGTGTACGCAATCACGGGTGATAGCAGTGGGCTTCCGGGCCAGTGGGTATGGTTTTTTCGTGGCGAGGACGAGTCTAGACCACGCCTGCACGTGTAGGGGAGGTGAGTGGTGTCATGGATGTGTGGGGGAGGGGAATGGATGGCATCGAACATGTCTTGAGGCGGGGGAAGGATGCCTCTGATTGGTCAGGACATAGGCAGTGCGATGACTACAACGTCGTGGGGGAGCACGAGGGCATCACACTGTGGGTAGGGGTTCTCCACCCTGCCAGTGCGAGACGGGGGAATCGCAGGGGGTTGTAGGATGGAGTATGGGGATTGCAGCATGGGGAACGCAGGGGCATCACACGTTGAGCGAGGGCTCCCCGTCATCGTGAGAGGGGGGGTAGGGTTCGTCGCCGCCGTGAGACGGGGTGTACGTGGGCGGGCGGAGGGCCTCTTCCTCGTTCATCTCGTCGCCATCGCTCCCTTCGTTAACGTCTCTGACCTCCTCAGTCTCTCCGACCTCTTCCTCGCCAGGTGATCCAACCAACGAGTGGGATCCGATGTTGGGAAAGTATCATCAGCGCATTTGTGAGCACCAGTGTCGGAACGGGCCAGAGCTAGAGTCGTTGCTGGCCGTAGTGTGTAATATTGTCCAGTGGCTTGGCTCCCTCTACAACGATATTCCAGTCGCTCCTTTGACAGGCTTGATCGGAATAGAACGTATCGTCGCGTTCGGGGTGATGTGGGCTTGGAGGTACCAAAGCGGCGAGGCCTGAGGAGGCCTGAAGAGCGGGTTGTTTCATGGAGGTGCAGGACGCTGGTAGTGGTACGAGCCGCGACAACGAGACGGGTGCTGGAAAAGTGGTACACACGAGCTGGTAGTGCTCGCAGTCATGCGGCGCTCACATGCAAACCACCATTCCTTCTGCCCTTTCACCCTCGTTGCGACAGAGATCGGAGAGAACGAGGGAGAGAAGACTCGCCAGCTCGAAGTTGGACGCTCGTCATTCAATGTTGAGTCAACCTTCGACGTTGGCGGGACATAAAGATAGATATGTAGATAGATAGATAGATATACACGGCAGGGTCCCCTACGGAACTATTGAAGCTCCGCCGGAGATGGCATGCGATGCCGGTATGTCTCACCGGCATCTGCTTATAACGTAACTTCCGCTGTTTGTCCGCTGTCGGCCTGTCGCCTTATTCCTTGGATGTCAACTTCATACTCCCCGCTCGAATTCTCCCTTGGTCAACCCAGGTCTCGCTCCCCACCTCCCCATTTGTTCTCTTCAACGTCTTCTACGTCCCTCCATCTCACTTTCCAGACACCGAGAAAGCCTTCGTTCGCGAAAGTTTCCCTGCAAGTCGACGCCGTGCATCTTCCCAGCTTCGGTCGTGTGCTTGCCTTCGTGGAGGACGTCAAATCCCTCGCCCCGCGATGTTCTGGCGTGGTCGTCCGGTTCTCGAAGATTCAATGTTGCTGCAAGCGAGCGTGGCCATCACCAAGGCGGTCGACAAATAACCAGGTTTCGGTCTATCCACGGAGTACGCGTACCCAAGCGCAGAAGGGACATCGGCAGGTGCGCATGTGTACTGAGTCCCCCCTGCTCACCCCCTGACGCGCCTGTCCTGCAGCTTCTTTCCCTTCCTCCTCACCCCAGATCCCGTTGAAACGTCCGCCCGACAGCAAGTAAGTGGAGATGCATTCCACGATGGTGTTATCAATAAGTGCCCCGTTCAGGTTACTCAATCCGAAGCGTTCATCTCTGGCCTGGTCAGCTTCCCAATTTCCCCGTCAAGACCACTCTCCAAGCTGATGAATCGACCAAGACCTCATACATCATACGCCCACCACGCTTGCAGCGACCCTCAATTCCAATTACTTCGCCCTCCATATCTCAGCACACTCTTGATCCAACATTCGCATCCGTCCTCCTGTGCAGTGCACTTTGTCGTTCCCCCTCCTTAACCTCCACTCCCCGACAGCCTCGCGCCGCTACCATCGCTACGGTTTCAACAAACTCGCCCCCTTCATTTTCCTTTTCTCGGTTCGCTCAAACCCACGCCGGAAGACGAACTCAATCGCACAGGACCACAAATTCGAAGATCACTCGGCGGGGAGGCAGCTATGCTTGAACATGAATGCTACTACTTGGCGCAAACGGGCACTTCCCTGAGGAGCGTCGCCATCGGATTCGGGACAAGAAGGTACGTGATGCGTACATACGTTCGTTGTGACCCTGCTCGTGGCTGTGCAGGTTGTCATTAGAGTTGTCTACTAGGAGAGCTCATTGCCGCGGCTCCTGACCTTCATCGAGGAATACGCTGGCCACGACAAGATCACCGTTGACCAAAGCAAGGAGTCGGGTGGAAATATGACCAGCGTATCTACGCGTTTACTCATTTTTTTTTGGCGTAGTCCCATCCCCTTCTTAGGGCATAAACTTGCAAGGATCTCGAAGTGTTCTCCACCTCATCAAACGCTTCGCCACTGAACAAGGCATGTACCTAACTCTCAACGCCATCAGCCCGCCTGCCTGAGGATGCGAGGAGTTGCACGACTGGTCCAAGTCTGTCGAAGTGTACTCATGTCCTCGAACCCGTCTGCAACACCGAAGACTGCGAAATCCGACGAGACGTACTCCGCGCAGTTTGACAAAAGTTGGACAAAATATTCAGCATCATCGGGTCGACAGGAACTGGTTCAAGGCAATGGGCGGAGACTCGCTTAAGTGACGACTGGGCAAGGGTCGTGCGCGACCTGCTGCTCAAGCGCTCAAGCGTTCAACGACGAGGGTGGTCTTACTATTAGGTTCAAGCTCGACTATCTGTTGGACATCCGCAAGGTTGCCCTCCCTCAACCTACGCATTCTTCACTCACACGCCTCTAGGTCGGACATTTCCCTACCTATTGATCGAGTACACTGACGACGCCCTCAATCTCGTCATAGAGGACCCCGCGTCTCAAGGCTGCGACACCTTCCTGATCATCGTCTAACTGGAGACGCACAACTTTGTCAATTCACGTCGTACAGCACCATCACGAGCGGGCACTAGTTCTCGCTCACGCTCGGCCAGATCCAGGCGGGCTTGCTCTCGATGCGTCTGTTAGGCCTCTTTATAACGTCGACCTCGTTTCTCACGTTCCGCACCCCAGTCTTCGCTATCCAGAAGTACGATCCTGCTCCTTTTTACCTCTTCGACGAGGTACGGTCTCCGTTTCGGTGCCGGTGACGATCCCGTTTACTGAAAACCATACAGATCGACGCAAACTTGGATGCACGATATCGGCGGTCGCAGGTTCGTGCCCTGTTCTTCTTCTCTGCGACGTGACGTCTCACATGTCCGTCTAGAAATGATCCACTCACTCGCTTCGAGCGCACAGTTTGTCACTACGACGTTCAGGCCAGAAATGCTGGTCCACGCAGACAAGTTCTACGGTGTGCTCTTCAACAACAGAAAATCAGTTCTATTCCATTCGGTGTATCAAGAGGGAAGAAGCCCAGGAGTTCGTCGACCAGGTTCGTATCACGAAGATTCGGCCCTCGTTCATGTGCACCTTACTTCATTTGTTTTCTTTCGCTCGCTGAGGGTGATGTATCTGCAGGAGGCTCAGGCGCAATGAATGCATCTACACACTCCTCGTTTGTCTCATGGCTGCCGTGTTTTCTTGCTATCGCTGTCTGTTCTGACCATCTTACTCTGTAACTTATCATCTTCATATTACAAATTACAAGTCTGCAATGTGCGGGCATTTCAACACTTGCCGGTCGGAGCAAGATGATTCGTCGGCGCGATCCAGTGGGAGAGCAGAAGGACCTCGGCACCATCTCGTCGACGATGGAGATCCACTGACTTTGTTCTACCGTTACCAGACAAGGCAAGGGTTCAACGCGCCCTGACCCTCTTTCCATTATCGACCTTCGCGGTCCCATCTTACACGCGGGATGCCATAACCGTAATACATGATTATATGCGAAGAAGAGAGATGTGTAGGTATATACAACGAAAACCCAGTTTGATTATATATAAAATCAAACCCCTTCCGAATGAACCAGCGAACCCGAAAAGTGTCTCAACCGTCATAAGTATTATAACCGTCATCACGTCCGTAAAAGCGCCTTCCGCGGCGCAGCACTCGTCTTCATCGTCGAATTCGATGCCTTCATTGCCCCCGCCGCGCTCGCCGTCAACGCCCGTCCCGTCAACGCCGTGAGGGTCTTGGTTCGCTGGCACTGGTCCGCTTAGAGCGCGGGGCGCCCGCATTGTTGGAGCTCGCCGGCGGGGGCAGATCTCGCTCCACTTTCTTCAGGAATGGACTCGGAAGGTTCATCTCGTCGTTGAGGTCGTACACAGGCGGTGCAGGGCTCGAGGCCGAGCGCGTCGTCTGCGGGCGTCCCGTTGTCGTGCCCGAGGGCGCAACGGACGAATCGATACGGATGAGGGGACTGAGGTGCCCGACGCCGGCTGCTTTCCAGTAGACTTCGATGAAGAGGAGGTGAGTGCGGACTCGGTGGACTCCGGGAGCTTTGGATGACTCGCAGAAGGTCGGATGGACCGTCGCCGAAGGCGAGTACTGGGAGCGGGTTTGTCTTGGGCCAGCGATACCGTGCCCGTCGACGCCGACTTGGGCATAGGGAGACGGGGGAGGCGCTCTGTTCTCGTGCTCGGAATCGTGCTCATCTGCAGCCTCTCCGGAGCGAAGATCTGGGCAAAGCCAAGTGTCCTCGAAAATTTTGGTGAGATCTCCGGGTGTAGGCGTGGCGATGACTTCTCCAGTATTTGTTCCCTCCGCAAGCCTCGCACTCCCTCATCACCAGGTGTGCCATCCCATGCTGCAGCTACTCATCTGCTTGTACGCTGTTCCAGTGCCACACCCTGGGTATATGCACGCGTATCCCCTCTCCTTGGGCTCGATATACTGCGATGCCATCTCACGGTACTTTTCGAGTGTCGTGCATTTTTCCGCCAGCATCAGGGGTGGTAGGAGTGGAGGTTGGGGGCCGTCGGGGGCTGCTCAGGCTGTTGTGTTGGGCGAGCGTGGCCGGGGTAGGAGGCCAAGGACGAGGACGACTCCGAGATCGATGTCCCTAGTCCGTCCTGCATGTCTGCTGCCGACGTTGAAGCAATGCGCGCTCACTGACAACCAACACGATTTGAGCGAGCTGGGTCGTAAAAAGTGGGCCGGAGGGATGGCTGAAAGTATATTGGGGCGTCCGCACGCTGATGTTCGAGAACAGGCGGAGGGTTTTGATATTCCCGTTCTTGTCTATCGCATCCTAGGGCATCTCCATACGATGTTGTCGAATCACCTGATCCCTGAGAAGTGGTTCATGTTGTTCATGTTGTTCTTGACGATGTCGACGATTGAGATATTGAGAATTCGTAGACAGATGTTCATCTGCACCCTTCCAAACCGCGCGAGCAGCGGGATGTTGTACAGATCCATCCCCGTAACTGGCACCTGAGAACCTCGACCCGTAAACACGTAAAATGCGGGGGCTGCGCGACCTCGGCCGTGCCCTCGAAAGCCTTCTCGCTGCGCTGGTTGGAAGCCGCCACTTTGACGACCATGTTGCCCTCGCGCATGCAGGTATACTTGAGCGCGACGGTGAACTCGTCTCCGGGGAGGATCATTCCAACGAATGCCACGTACCTGAATAAATAGACAGTTAATTGAAAGCTCATGAGATAGGTAAAAACACGGTGCTTACTTCGAGACGCGCCCAGGATGGCCCTGAGCGACGACAGTTCCAATGAAGCGGCGAGTTGCCGCGTTCGACCACATGCCATGCGTGATCGTGCCATGCATGAAGAGATACGTAGTCCTCGAAGTAAGGGTTGATATGGATGGGGTTGAAATCGCCCAAGATCTGCGAATAAGGCTCGTTGGTGGCGGCAGACTGGAACGAAGTGGCCACGTCGGGCTTGAGCGCGTCGCAGACGAAAACGTCGCCCTCGACGGCAACCGGGCGGTAGTTGACCTTTTCCTTGTACGTGAGCTCCGGCTTGAGGCGGAAAACCAGGGCGGTACCAGCCTGGAGAGGCTTGATATTATCGGCCACTGGAATTGGAGGACGTCAAACACAACCTTGATGATCGGGTTGCCCTCGCACAGGACATGGCCTTAAACGCGAACCGTCTTGCTAGCGTCGCTATCGACGACAGCGGCGACTTTTGCCTCGGCCTTGCAGACATCACCAGCCGCAAGAATCGTTGCCCTTTGAAGCCATTGGAACGGTGGACGAGCTTCAAGAGATTGCCGTCGATGCTTGCGGGGAAGATCGCCTTCATGATGACCTGCCAGCCAGTGACGATGGCGAAGTCCATGGAGCCTTTAAGGTTTTCGAGCGGACGGCCTTGAACTCCACTTGCTGATTACCGACGACATCACAGAAGTCTCGACATCAGCCGCCGAGATTGTGACCTCGGGGCCAGTGGGAGTGTCGCGGAAATTGATCGCGGGCAGAGCTTCATTGTCGGCGAACCATAAATGCCAGTGGAACTCCTTGATGCGAAGTTGGTTGCAGCTTTTCAAGACCTCGTGGATGGAAGCGGACGGCTATGAAGGCTTGGAAGTGGACTGCAACGGAAAAGATTCGCTAAAATCATGACAATCCTCGAAGAGAGTGACGTCGATGACGTGTGTCGAAGGTGTCGAAGCGTTGTAAGTCGGCTTTGTGCTCGCCGTAGGAGCGCGCCGCCGTAAGCGCGACACGATTGGGGACGTCGGAAGCAGTGTAAAGAGCCACCTTCTGATTGAGGCGGGGAGTGAAGAGACGGCGGACGGGATTATTGATGAAGCTCTTGCCCTGGACGACAGTGGGAGAAGAAATGAGTGCCCTTTACCAGTAATTTAAGCCAGTCCGCTGCCTTGGGGAGACTCGACATGGTGCGATGGATGTTATCGCTGCTCTAAACAGCCTTCAACCCCGGAATTGTTGGGGAGGTGGCAGGGATGGCGCCCAGGTAGTTCGCGACGGGAACCTTGCTCTTGTCGCCGCTGTACGAGCGTTCGAGGAGCTTGGCAACAAGAGCGGACGTGCCATTGTCGAGTATCTCCTTGATCATTTCTTTGATCGGTTCGTCCTTCTTGACGGTGTGTTCCACCCCCACAGGACCTTGGAGAATACAAACATGTTCAAGGTCTTGGTCGAAAACGGCCTCAATGTCCTCGGCAGGCCAAAGAAAGAGTCCTGTTGCATGATATAAGTGACAATGCTCTACAGAATGATGAACGTCACCTTACCTTCTTGGACCAGACTTCAAACGTGACATCGAACAACGGGGATGAATGAGAGGGGCTTCTGGCCAGGACGCTGCGAGATGGACATGAAGAAGGTTTTGTCCCCCGACGCAAGGAAATGCTCGGCTGCGAGGGGATGCACCTTGAAGCTTCACGAATGCGGCCGGCGTGTCGAGAGAAGTGTACAATTGCAGGATAGAAGCCTTCTTGCCGAGGCTGTTGACGCCCGCAAAACACACCCCGAGGCGCCGGAGCCAATCCCCAGTGAGGTTGCACAAGGAGATGTCGACCCAGCGCTCTCCGTGCGCGACGTACATGAGGCGAACAAGACGCAAGACCGTCTCCTCGTACGTCATGCCCCCAATATCTTCTGCGACGCTACTATCCTTCTTCCAACCAAACCTCCGAGCGATGCTCAGTCAATCAAGGCTCACATTTATCGCGAGGGGGAAGACAGTGTCGTTGAATTTCTTCCACAGCTTGACAGCGCGAGTGGCCACCTTGTGGATGGGCTAACTAGGCTCGGAGCGAACAGTCAGGATCTCTCCGGTTTCCTTGGAGTATGTCCCCTCCCATTGGACGTCGACACCGGCGTGCGCCTCCTTCACAATCATAACACGAGAGGCGAACAAGAAGGGTATGGGCTGGACACCGAACTCCTTCGACCCATCACCGGTAAGGTAAGGCTGCAAGTCGTCGGCTGCGCCAAAGCCTGAGCCACGAACGAGAACGATGTTGTAATGTTCCCGGATGCAGGAATACGTCTGGAGAATGGCTGGTGGGAGTCTTCGCAATAGTGATGCCCGCCCGCACGGCCACCCGCCCATTGCATGATGACAGGGAAGTCCGGGTTGGCAGAGGCAATGTTGACCACCTGGCGGATGCCGTCAACGGAACCGAATACCCGCCGCCTTCAGAGCGTCGATGATCCCAATGGCATTCTCTGTGGTGGGGGGCCAGCCGCGACACAGAAGCCTTCAACTGGTAGGCCCTCCTTCCTCACCTCCTGCCAGGGGGGACATTGGAACGTGAATTGGCGGGGGTTGATGTACTAGTTGAGGGTAAGACCGATGCCTTCCGGGATATTCATCTGGATCTCCGCGACTTTTTCTCGCAGAGCAGCAGGCAAGTGATGTCCGCCACCAGCGAGTTCTACATGATGGCCCACGCTCAAAACGGCCCAGACGAAACCAGCCTTGACAGTCGCGGGGGTCATGCCGGCGACCGTGTTCGGGGCTTTCCGAGAAGACGCGTGAAGGGGGTGTCTGTGTGAACCTTGCCGTCACTACAGGGTGAAAATATCGGTGCTAGTTCCAAAGGGGAAAAGACTGAACGGACCTCGTCTTCACGAGCTTCGGCAACCACGGTGACGGTGATGAAGGACCTGGCGCCGCGTCGGCGTGCTTTCCATCGGCGACGGCGACAGTGAGAGGCCATGGATTGCACCTCAGCGTCGGGTTTGCCCTTCGACTCTCGAACGTTGACCGAGGCGGCAGCAGTGCAAATCTGGGTGGTAAAGATGAGAGGCTACGGGCGTGGACACGTAGGGATCGAACGTACGCATGCATATGTTCAAACGTCCATGGAGCCTTGGAATATTGACCCGCGGCCTGTTCCTTCTCCTTGTGGGATGCGGCCTTGAAATTGACGGTGGGAGGGGAGAATACGTGTACTGTGCGCGTAGTGGTCAGCATGGAGAGTTTGGAAAACGAAGCAGTATATGTTTTCGAACTCACTCGCCGGGTGGTGAAAGGCGGTTGCGTCGTCCATGACGGATCGCCCACTGTTTCCTGCTGTCAGACGAGCACTCGAGCGGTATCTGGAATGGTGAGAAGGATGGTGGACAGGTTGTATCAGGAAGACAGCCCGTGACAAGCGGCGTGCGTGCGCACCTTCCGAAGCCCTTCTGCCTCTGAATCCCGTCCTCCTGCTTGCTTACGCCGACATTGAATCATCGAATAGTCGACGACTCGTCCGACGTGAGGTCTTGAGCGCGCACACGCCAGAGCATCGAGTGACGACGTGTGCATCTTGCCGATTCTTGTGCGAACTGCGAGGCCGGCGGGACGCGGCGGGAAATTTGCGTGAACGAAACTTGTTGGCTCTCGTCTCAAGGAAATGAGCCACTGGCTTGCCGGGAAACCTACGCTAACGAAGAGAGGTAAGTCTGGTTTCACATCACCGCCGTCACGACGGCGGTCCCACGGTCCCATGACCGACCCCCGAGATGTGGTGCTCGCCACATCGGGCCAGCCCCGTCGGCATCGATCGGACTCGGAACTCGCCAGACGCGAATTTTTTCCGGACCGACGTAACGTATGCAAATAGCTGTGATGCATAGAGGCCAAGAACACGGATGCACGCGCGCATCGGGAGCTGCTCGCAGTCATGCGCGCACTCAATGCGCGTGGCATCCTTCAGTTGTACTACTTTAAGAATCTCGACCTTAAGCCTAGTTAAGCCTGCTTGTAGACACGCATACACGGGGGCCAGCCACACGAGGGCCAGTGAATGGAGAACAAGCAAAATAAGACGGCGGTGTTGCGCCGGAGAGGGTGGTTGGCCGAACGCGCGACGCGGCTGGATTACATCAGCAGCATAGGGTTGGAGTGCCAAGTCGCCATCAACTTTCAAGTCGGCCACACCAGGCCACACCTCTAGCCTCTGACCCTCTGTCCATCGGCCTCTCCTGTGCGTACGGTAAGGAGTGAGTGACCCAACTTCGTGAAACCAGACTTACCTCTCTTCGTTAGCGTAGGTTTCCCGGCAAGCCAGTGGCTCATTTCCTTGAGACGAGAGCCAACAAGTTCTTTCACGCAAATTTCCCGCCGCGTCCCGCCGGCCTCGCAGTTCGCACAAGAATCGGCAAGATGCACACGTCGTCACTCGATGCTCTGGCGGTGTGCGCGCTCAAGACCTCACGTCGGACGAGTCGTCGACTATTCATGATTCAATGTCGGCGTAAGCAAGCAGGAGGACGGATTCAGAGGCAGAAGGGCTTCGGAAGTGCGCACGCACGCCGCTTGTCACGGGCTGTCTTCCTGATACAACCGGTCCACCATCCTTCTCACCATTCCAAGATACCGCTCGAGTGCTCGTCTGACAGCAGAAACAGTGGGCGATCCGTCATGGACGACGCAACGCTTTCACCACCCGGCGAGTGAGTTCGAAAACATATACTGCTTCGTTTTCCAAACTCTCCATGCTGCCAACTACGCGCACAGTACACGTATTCTCCCCTCCCCACCAGTCAATTTCAAGGCCGCATCCCACAAGGAGAAGGAACAGGCCGCGGGTCAATATTCAAGGCTCATGGACGTTTGAACATATGCATGCGTACGTTCGATCCCTACGTGTCCACGCCCGTAGCTCTCATCTTACCCAACCCAGATTTGCACTGCTGCCGCCTCGGTCAACGTTCGAGAGTCGAAGGGCAAACCGACGCTGAGGTGCAATCCATGGCCTCTCACTGTCGCCGTCGCCGATGGAAAGCACGCCGACGCGGCGCCAGGTCCTTAACCCACCGACACCCCGATCCCGGAGGCCTTTTCCAGCGACACCCTGTCCCGACGTGCATCAGACGCGGCGGACAACCCGTTGGACGACGACAAGGGGGTGCGATGTCGAGGTATGGAACAAGGTACGCGGCCGTGTCAGCTTTCCCTGGGCGTACGTCTGACCGTTTCGTTTCCTAGGACACATCCGCCAGATCCTCAAGGTTCATGACGACGTATCCAGCCGCGAACGATGTGCATCCCCGCTGACACCCCGAGCCCGGACGTCTTTCCAGCAACGCCTTGCGCCTTGTCCCGCACGCGTTGGTCGCGGCGGAAATTTTACCGCAACGTGCGGACAAGCTTTCGTATCCCAGCGGAGTTTGAGCTCGTCTGCCAAGGCGCTACCACCATAGGCGTTCCTCTTCCCCTTCTCTCCACACCTCTTGCGCACTTTTAGCTCTCGTCGGCCCACGATACCATCTGACCGCCTTCAACGTACCTACCGCCTTGGGAGAAGAGCCCAGGCCCTGTCGTCGTTTTGGACCACAATAGTGGCCAAAAGGACGATGAAGGCCCGAGCGACGCCCCACCCTCAACGGCCAGGACGCACGGCCCGCGATATCATTCGACCACCGTCAACGTACCGACGATTCCATTCCTCGCCCTCGCGAGGGGCCCTAAAACAGTTCAACATCACGGAGACAAGAACCGGAGCATCAACAACGAAGGCGGAGGCTGCAAGCGGAGACCAGATCTCGGAAGGATGTCCCACCGAGCGTTTGACTCAAACGACCTCACGCCTGTCCGGCCAAACTGTGCTCGACGCTCGCTTCCGATTCCTTATGGCCCTGGAGGCTTCCTCCCCCAACTGGATCCACAGCTCGCCAGTGACAAGGACACGAGGGTCGCAAAGCCCAGACGTCCGGCTTTGGCACGCCAACCCCATGACCTTTCAGGATCCCGATGAAGACCTCAATGCGCTTCCCCGCCCACGAGATATCCAGAACATCTGGAAGGAAGCTACTGGCCTCTACAAGGACGAGGACGATGAAGAGGATTGGGTGGGCATCATAGACGAGGAAGAGCGGGAGAGGAGACGGATGGGGCGTCACAGGATTGAAACAGAGCTTAGAAGGGCCTGGAAGTTGAGGTGCCCAATAGATGGGTTCAAAAGGGAGATAATATATCGTTCTTCGATACTCGACCTCCTCAATCAAATCAAGAGGAACTTTGGCGCATCTACTCTCTTGGCCAGAAGTTCCTCTCGCTCCTCGAGCCAGGGTGAAGCATGACGACTCGTGGAACCATCCTCAATACGAACGATGTCAGGAAATGCTCGTCGTATGAAGCGTTCTGAGACGGACAAAGCGCGATGGCTCGTGAATCACCCAAACTTCCACAACTCTAATTCGTCGCAAGCAGAAATCTATCTGGACAAACAGCAGCGCGGCGATGTCGCATTTCCCCTACATCCAAGGATTCCAATCACCTTTTCGTGACGTGGAAGGTTGACGAGAAGCTTTACCAACACATCGGTTCGTGAGCCTCACTTGCTGGACGTACCTCTCTCATTCTGTGCTGTAGATGTTGTCGAGCCCAACACGAATCCCTCGGGCCATATAGTGGCCAGCTTATCATTGACGGCCAATACGAGTTCTCGGACTTGGATGAGTTTATCGTCAATCACGTCCAGGCCTGCGTTCGAGAAGTTCAAAAACCAGCTCCCAAAGATGAACTGCGTAAGCCTTTACGGCTGTAATGGTTTTACGACGAGCCTCACCACTCCTATAGACCTGTTTTCGAACACAACTGTATGTTACAGCGTGTTCGTGTCGCTCCTGAGGCCTATTTTCTCTTCGACGCTCCTGCGACGCTCCTGCGACGGGCGTACCAGACATCTTCGATCCGTTGTCTGTTCCTCAGCCCGGTCGCACGCCTGAACCGTAGCTGGTGGTAGGGCATACTTGTGCACAGTTAGATGGACTCGCGCGCTGGTAGCAATACAGCGATCGGCTTCGGGCGATTTTTTCTCGTTTGTGGGTTCGTTTTCTTTGAGCTTTATGGGGCACTTGCGAGAGACTGACCTCTTCATTTTTTGTTTCCAGGGCTTGTTGAGAGTGGAAGTTGGCAAGGATGGAGAAGCGCACCTGTCGCATCCAAGGGTACGACTCGCGCCGATTCATCCAGTGCTCGGCTGGCCTATCAAGATGGCGAGGTCAGGACGAGGACCTTACACCAGTTTCTCTATGTAAGATACTGAGTGGCAACGCTGTGAAATATATCATGTTTCCCTTATTTCGCCGCCACTGCCCTTCTTTACCCTCGTTCTTCCTCAATTGGTCGGTGCTAGCTAATCTTCACATAGCATCATAAGCGTCAATTCAACCAGTTCGCCAAATACAAATTATACACAAGAAAACGGTGACCGACGCCCTCGACTACCCCCGACGGGTTCATCACGCCTTGAATTCACCAAAGAAGTCTTCGGTGGTCATGTTCGCCACCGGGATTTCGGCGACGCCCTTTTTCTCGTCGTCCTCGTCCCGAAGGACGACGTTCCTCAACCGGGATGTCCCCCTGGTGAAGATCTCGCCGTGGACGAGTCGGAAGGGGACCCCGCTGTTCCGCGGTGGACGCCAGGCGAGCGAGCCAGGCTTCGCCGTCGCAACGCCGGAGGCGACCTTCTCGAAGGCGCCGTGCTTGGAAGAAGGTCAGTCAATTGTAGCAGAGCGGTCACGGTCATACTCACCTGTCGCATGCAGCCAACTAAAGCCTCCATAGCCCTCTTCGAGATGGTGAAGTTGGGCGGCATCTACAGTATAAGGTAGAACTCGAGGTCACTGGTGATAAATATGAAGGCTTACAGTAGATGATGAATGAGTGTTAGAAAGGGCGAGGAAAAAAAGGCGCAAGAGCAAGGACAAACAAGGACAAGAATAAGAGGAATGTTGGAGGTGTCAAGAGCAAACCTGCGCCGCGTCCTTGACCTCGCATATTCCCGTGTCTTCCTTCAATCAATTCACACATGTCTCTCTCCCTCGACGACGGCGCCAGCTCCCTCCTCGAATCAACTATCCCGCGACGGCGGCTGCCACGAATAACAAGAAGACGTCGTCCCCAGCTCCATCACTCTGGCTGTCTCTTGGGCGGCGCGTCGAACGGTCACCACCACACTCTCATCCCCCAATAGCAATCGCGCCTCGCTTCTTCCTCCGCCTTCGTTCTCGCCACGTCTCCGGAAACGCGAGAACGTCGCGCGCATCGGGTGAGTACTATTGCTCCCCCCAATGATCTGTGCGCACTCACCTTCTACTTTTCAGGCCTAGCGGTCATGTCCAGCGCTCTATGCGCCCATACACCACGAAAACACGAAACACGCCGACGCTAGTAGGATCGATGCGGGTGGATAGGGTTGATTGCGGAGGTGAGCGTATCCTGATCGTCTGTCTCCGTCTGCTCATCTTTATTTTCCCCTTCCGTCTCCCGTGCTCACTGTCCTATCCGCCCTCTTCCCCACGCGATTCCTGTTCTCCTCCCCTACCACCTCTGCCAGAACACCAACATCTCGGCGGCCACGAATCCTTCCTACGACTGAGACAAGCACCGTGGTTTCAGAGTCCGTATATCGTACGAACACAACATTACGCCGCGGCCGAGACACGTAGCGCACTGTTCACTGGCGAACTATCCAAACTGCATATCTCGACGGAATACTAGAGGAAGTCGAGGAGTTCCTCAACAATGTCGAGAACCGGGAGGAGGAAGATACAGAACGCTTTCGGAAGGCTGTCCACCACCACCGGCTAAACGATCAATGGACTAGCCAAGACTTGACACGGGCCGCAACATCGTCGGGCTGGACCTACAGTCAGGTAAACCGCCCAATCCGACGGTCAAGGGCATGTAGTGCAACTACCGGGTCAAGCGCCAAAAACTTCAAAATGCTTCATTCATGGTACATCTTTCTACGCATGGACATGTCCTTCAACGAAACGCGGCTGCAACTCAACATCTCTCTCATTTCGTTTGTTTCGTCTCCGTCTTCAACCTCGCACTCACCGTGACCTTACCTGATTCTCAGCCCTGTCGGCCTCTTCCACGTCTCTTCGCACCCTCACCTTCTCAATCCACCATGAGCAAACCATCCCTTTCAATCTCCGTGACTACGTCTACTACCAAACGTTCTCCCCGGAAATCAGCTGGCCCCGTTCGGCCGCCCACCAGGTAAGCCTCCAGACTCTCGGTCTAGCGATGCCACTCACCGTGCACAGTGCACGTCCGTTGCGCAGGCCTGCCGATGGTCCCCATACCCCTCCAGCTGCTGTCAAGCAAAGGCCCTCGGATATCCCCCCTTCCACTCCCCACACAACCGTTCCAGTCCGCGTTTCCTAGCTGCCCAACCACAAGAAATCCGCGTACAGTTTGTGGGGAGATTGGGAGAATCGTGCAGCGGAGGTGTGCGAAGGCTTTTTTCGCTGGGTAGAGATCCTGTCGTAAAACGATAACGAAAATTAGGGAAAATAGTTTCGAACATGACCCGTATCGAGATCTACGTTTCTCGTCCTGTCTCCCTTCTCTCCCCTTCTACACAACCCTCCCTCTTTCTATGTTCATTCTCCTCGATGTCGTTACGCCCCGCGTCGCAGTTCCTTTGATTTTCATGTAGCACCATCGCCCGCTCCGTATCCACAGCTCTTAGCCCTGCCCCATTGTCTTTGACCCAATCGAAAGCGTCGAAACAACTGCGTACACCGGGTACGACTGCCAGCTCATCATGCCTCAAGCCTGAGGCCTTGAGGTCTCGAGTGGAGGACTACGGAGTGTGCGCGAAGGACGACGCTGGGGGAAAAGACGACAGTAAGTCTGCGGCAATTCTATTTTGTACGTGCTCATCTACATATGACTCTTGTCACGGCGGACCCGCGTGTACCCCCTTCTGGTGAGTGTAGTATTTACCACCGGCACTACCCTGTCCATTTGAATTCGGGTGCCGTGGTCCGTCCACGTCCCGAGAATGACAACTTCGCCACGCCCCGCTCTCCAAGCCCCTCTTCTCATCCGTCCGTCCGTCCGTCCCCTCCCTTCCATCATCTCTTGCTCGCCAAAAAATCCTCCGCGTCGTCCGCAATCTCACCCGCTGGGCAACGGTGCCAGTCCTGCGCAACGAAAGGTGAGAACCTGTTCGTTCTCACGCGCTCTGTGAAAGACCCACCCGCCCCCGTCGCTTTCTCGTTCACTTTGCGGCTACAGGGATACTCAGGTGAGTGAACTGCGGCCCATCGTCCACGGCGGTACTCACCTCGTTCGCAGGGCCGTCGACCGTTCCGTCCCCCCAAGGTCGCGCAAGGTACTGGGGATTGTCGGAGCACGAGGAGAAATGTCAGTATGGCAGCCGGAGGACGTGCGGGGAGGACGCTGGGAGGACGCGAAATCTAACAATAACGTGAGTAGTGCTCACACGCTAGGGAAGTCGATGCGCACACGACCCCTTGTCGATGGGTGGGCTGATGGGGAGGGAGCGCGGCGGAGCCCCGCGTACGCGCTCGCCTTCGAGTGCCCAGGTCAGTCCAGTCGTTGTTCGCAGACAGACGGAAGAGCTTACACGTATCTGTTTCCGAGGGGTGGAGGCCGTGCTGGTTCGGGCGTGCGTGCACTGTGCGGGACAATTCGGTGAGTCTTCCCCTGCGAGGAGCACGACACGAACTTACTAACCTGTTTCCTTCTTGTACGCAGGCCCGACGGAATCCACCCTACGCCGTCGATCGCGTGGGACAGAAAGAGGGAGGTGTCGGGAAGACAGTGGACGTGTTTACGGGGTGTGGTGCGTGAGTCGTCGTCTCGTCTGCCATGGGTTATGTACTCACCTGGTTCCCGTCTCCCCTAGGAGGACCTTCCCGCCGCGATCAAAAATTTCCCTGAAACAACGTCGTGAGTCATTCATTCACACCGCCGTAGGCCTACTCACTATGCCATTTCACCTGTTCATGAGCCTGATTCGTGACATTCATCCTTCAGACCTAGGACCATCCGACGGCGCGTATCTGCGTCATCGTTGCTGGCGGCGGGCGCTGGTCGTTTCTGGCGGCGGGAGCTTATCGTTGCCGGCGGGAGCTGGCGATGGGAGCTGAGCTCTGAGCGGACGCTGGTCGCCGGTGCGCTGGCGCGCTGGCGCTGGCGCTGACGTACTTACCAATGTCAAATTTTTGGTTTTCGTTGTGTGTTCGTTGGGATGGTAACTCATCTAAAATAACTAGTATGTTATCCAAAAAACATCGGCAATTACGGCAGTCGAATGTAACATATATGTGCACCAAAAATGGACAGGACAGGAACGTCATACTCATTGTTTCAGAAGCGGATCATCCCCAATTGTACACAATATACACGCAAACAATTGATTCAATCTCCGCCTGCTGAACCTGATCTAAAAATGGGAAATATCACAATCATTTTCTTGCCCGGAAGACTTAACCCATATCAAGGGTTTCGGACTCGTGTTCCCGCGCTAAACCTGCACGCAACATGTCACATGTGCGATGTGTGTTCGTTGGCAAAACACGGATCTGAAAACTAACATTTGACTTTCCTGTCCTTCCCTTCCATATCAACGCAAAATTTGTGGTCTACATCGCGTGTCCTTTGCAATCACAGCATCTGAAAATTTGTATTTTTCTTCCCCATTTTCAGTTCATGTTAAAGTGCCTTAAATGGAATCCTGCCCCCAGTGACTATGGCTCTCAGTAAGTTATTGTCACATGATCAGTTTCTCGTTGTGGTCGCTTCCGCGTTATAATAATTAATATCTACATAATCCTTCCACGCCCCTGTTCCTCTCCCTCAGTCGTTCCTTCATCTACAATGACTGACGTGAGCACATTATGCATTCTCTGTACGATTATTTGCTTACTTACGGTACCCGATAGTTTACGTGTTCCGCGTCCCTACAGGTACCTTCTAATCGAGTCGTTCCTTCATCGGCAGCGACTGAGTTTACGCGTTCCGCGTCCCAGAAAGCACTGCTCAAGACGTTCAACCATTCGTCCCTTCTCACTAGCATGTCACGCCGTGCAGGTCACTCTCACCTCCCCACTATGTCTTCTTCGATGCTTCAACCCAGTACCGGGACGGCTCCTTACAGGGATGCCCACCTCGAAGATCTCCATAAGAAGTATATCTTCTACACATTTCGCACTCACATCTGTGGAGAGTTGGTCCGAAAGAAGGTCACCCAAGAGCAGCTAACAAACCTTTACGCGACAGCCACGGCGGACATTACTGGTGACCCGTCGAGATATCCTGGTCAACGCCCTCCCACCAGTCCTGCCGAGGTGGCGGAATTTTGGCGCAAATGCGACGCTGTATGTGGGGCTGAAGGGCCTGGAGAGGACCCTCTGGGGTAAGTACCTGCAGTCTACGCTTTACACCACATGGCTCACTGGGATTCTTCGTTAGATGGGTCCGTCAGCACATGATAGGAGCTGTCGTCCAACAGTTTATAATGGAGGTGGAGCTTCCTAAGATCAGCGTCGGGAATACCAACATGAGGCCTCAATGGAGAGCTGAAGTGTCAGTGTATTCTGTGCATTCCAAAACCGTTGCTCATCATATGTGTTTAGAAATGCGATGATGGCCGCTAATGTTAAGGCAAAGGTGCCAACCGGACCTCGCCCCGGAGTTCTTGGTCGTGCTCGCCTTCTCGATTGGGTTGGATCTTCCTTTGAAACTCGGGATGGCAGGTACCAGGTCGTTGATGGTGTTACAACTCGATCAAGGTATTCCATTTTCCGTTGCCCTATTAGGAGGGACGTCGCTAAACAACGGGTTACGACTGTGCCCCAGCTCGTAACCGTCCCAACGATACAGCCACGACTATGCCCCAGCTCGTCGCCATCTCGACAACGCAGCCACGACTGTGCGCCAGTTGCGTCCCCGTAGATACTTGATGTGACCGTTACCAAATGTACATATGTTTACTCAACCTCCTTTTTTATAAAAGGAGGCTCAACGAACGAGCCATTCCCCAGCTCGTTCTCTTTGTAAATACAGGACTGTTCTAACTAGAACCTCCTCTTAAGACTATTAAAGAGAATCTAACACAAACTAAGTCGAAAGCTTGCCTAAGTCTTCCGCGAAGACTTACTGCTTCGCTTACCGACCTTAACCTTTGTATAAACTGAGACGTCTGGATCACCTGATCCCACTTCTCACACGTAAGAGTACTGTAGCCTGAGCCGCTTGTCACGTGATAAGGACCGTCCTTAACACTAGAACGAGCTCTCCTCTACACCAGCTCACCCTACAGTTTGGCGCAGAGCGTCAAACAAAACACCCACCACGGAGCCAGCGGAACAACCCGCTGAGAAAAGACCATCAGACTTTGAGATCTCTCAGCTCCAATCAAACTGTCAACGAGATTTCCCAAACGGAAATGAAGATCATCATTGGACATTTGATCCCTATCACCTCCTTTTCTACTACAACGGAGCCTTCATCGCAAAAGAAAGCAAAGGGACATACGCATATCAGTGGAACCCACCCATATACAGATACAACCTCCCCCCAGCAGCAGAATACTACAAAGATAGATCCAAAAGAGAAAAGGAAGACGGAAGCTACGACAACTCACACTGGAAGCGCCCAGATTATTCAAGACCTCATATTGGGCCCCTCTCATCAGAAGAACTCTGGAAACACCCGGACGCACAGAAAGTCGAAGAGAAGCCTTACACCGGGAATATTAAAGACTACTGGGAATTTGATCCAGATACCGACACAGCCGATACAACAACCGAACCACAGAACCCTCAAACTGAACTCCAGCATCCTCAAGAAACCGCAACAACCGCACCACCTCCAGAGGAAACCGCGCCAGAACCTAAGAGAGCTATATCAAGCAACCGAACTAAGTCCGATTCCGGAGGAAGTCGAGAGCGCAGCCCATCGAGCACAGCAGAAACGGAAGAACGTACAGAGAACCCGACAAGATCCCCATCACCAGACGACATCTTCGGAACCACACGAGGAAGAAAAGGAAATCTATTCGGAAGACCCGAGAACATCACATCAATGGGAGACGCCGCCACCTCAATACCCAACCCCGCCACCGCACCTGGCAATGTCCCCCCTGGAGAGACTAATGTACCGCGCCAGACACCTGCAACTCCAACACCAGCCGATCCCGCAAAACCGAGACATGAGACTCGATTCTCCCTAGGACTTGGCATGGTCGAACCGATGGGATGGAAAATGCCATCACCGCAATCACCATCACTTTCCGACCGATCGATCGACAATAAGAAAGGAAAAGAAGTTCAAGACTACATCTTCGGAAGAGGAGCAACCGCGGATCTTCCGAAAGAATCGAAGCACCTACCAGGGAATTCCCCACCAAGAGGAACAGGAACAATCGGATCAAAACCCGAAGACAAGGACAAAGGATTCAAACTAAACGCACTAGGAGTATACGACGGAAGAGACCGGGCAAAAGCAGCAAAGTTCATAGAACAATGCGTACTTCGCTTCATAGCATTTCCCAACACGTATGCAGCCAACATGCGTAAGATAACCTTCATACTCTCGCATCTCCCCGATGGACCTGCCCTCCACTGGGCATCCCTTTTAATAAGCAAGATCGACAAAATACGAGATCGCGGTCTAGATCCAGAAGTATACCTTCCATGGACGGCATTCCGCGACTACTTCTTAGAAACCTTTAGAGAAATAGACCCAGGAAGGGACGCTAGGTTCAACATACAGCGCCTAGAACAAGGTACCATGGAAACCAAGGATTATATCGCGATCTTCAGAGACTATGCCATGGAAGCTGGTTACGATCATAAAGCATTGATCGACCAATTCAAGAGAGGACTGCGCAACGATATCGTAGTCGAGATCCTCAAGAGAGATCACATCTCGAACGATATTGACGAATGGTATGAACTCGCATTGCGCATTGATAATAACTGGCGAGAAGCTCAAGCATTCCAATGGCATTACACAAGACCAATGAACCCGACGAGCGATCTCACACTCCTGTACAAGAAACCACAGACGTACATTCCATTCCGAAGAGGAAACAGAAATAAAGGAAACGTTACAACCGCCACATCAGCAAAACTCTGAGTACTTGACAGGCCCTTGGGGCCCTTGGGCAAGGCCCCCAAGGGCCCAAGCCCCAAGTAACATGCGCCTTGCCCAAGCCGGGTCACTTACTGGCCCAAGGTCACATTTGTTAAGGACGGTCCTTATCACGTGACAAGCGGCTCAGGCTACAGTACTCTTACGCGTGAGAAGTGGGATCAGGTGATCCAGACGTCTCGGTTTGTACGAAGGTGAAGGTCGATAGGCGAAGCAGTAAGTCTTCACGGAAGACTTAGGCGAGCTTATCGACTTAGTTTGCTTAGGATTCTCTTTAGTGTTTTAAGAGGAGGTTCTATTCAGAACAGTCCTGTATTTACAAAGAGAACGAGCTGGGGAATAGCTCGTTCGTTGAGCCTCCTTTTATAAGAAAGGAGGTTGAGTAAACATATGTACATTGAGCGACGGTTGTATCAAGTATCTACGGGGACGAGACTGTGGCACCATCGTGGCTATGCCGTTGAGACGGTGACAATCTGTGGCACTGTCGTGGTCGCGTCGTTGAGACGGTTACGAACTGGGGCACAGTCGTAATCCGTCGTTTAGCGACGTCCTTCCGAATAAGGTAAGGGAAATGAGATACCTTATCGGAGTTGTAACACTATCCCCCTCTCTAGAATCGACGTCTCGTAGATTCGCGAATCGGATGGGTTCCATGGGAAGTTCTTGAACACGTTCGTTCGGTCGACACCATCATTGGATGAAGATTATTGATGTGAGGGCGGTAAGGACGGTAAGTGTTACGATCATACTTATGACAATGACGAGTGAACGTGGAGTGGTCGCAGTGAACATTGTGAGATCGGGCGACTGAGTGGGCTGCATCGTGTTTTCTGATTTTTCTTATCTTGACATTCACTCTTCTTATGTTTGTTCGAAATCGGGCGATAGAATTCTATTCTACCGCTTCAACCACGACTCCACTACCTTCATATCCTCCCCGTCTATCGTGGGAGACCCTAGCCTATGCCCTATCCTCGTCGTCATGACTGGGTCGTCAGGGTTTCTGAATCGGGGCCCGTGCTTCTTGAAGACTCCTTTGATACCGCATCTCCGCTTCGATTCTTGCAGCGCTTCTTCGTCGAGGCTTCTCGGCCTCTTCATGGCGCGAGCGACATCCGGACGGCTTAGGAGTTCCGTGACTCACTTGAGATGACGAAGGAGTTCTTCGTCGCGTGGGTCGGGCGTGGGAGTGCGCGAGGGGACGGGCGAGGGAGGAGGGGTGGTAGGAGGAGTGGAGTCGACGGTGGAGAGGTTGCGCGAAGAGGAGGCGAGAGTAGAGGACATGTTTGGTTGGTTTGGGTGGTGCGAGTGGGTTTGTTAGACGATGTCTGAGAGTGTTGTTGTCGCTGTGGCTTTCCCTTTTATCCTTACGATGCGGAGGGGCAATGATGTAATCATTGCCGTCAATCGTAAGCGAGAGTCCGTACATAATCAAAACCGAGTCGTAAGCAAGCTACGCGGCCAGCGCGTTGCAGCGAGAATACCAAGTGTTTCGCCTTCCTCATAGCGATAGGAACATGTACAGTAGAGAAGTCCGAGGAAAATAGGCGTGCGAATGAGGGCGCAGTCCGTGATTAGTCCGAGAAGTATCGTAACAATGGATGCGAAAGCGCGATGATGACGATGAGGGAGAAAGTCCGAGTGCGTATGATGGGTAAAAGTCTGTTCCGCGCGCTTACCAAGGCTCCGGCCAGTGATCCTTCGATTCCTCCGCTTCCTGCAAGCTCCAATCTTCTTCCTTCCAGAAGAGATCGTCGACGCGCCAGGAGTGATTAAAGCGTGAGGGGGGTTCTCGCTGAGTGCGGAGCATGGCGTCCTCCCAGTACAACCACTGTTCAGTAGCGTGTTGGGCGGCTTCGTGCGTCAGGTTCTCACGTCGCGTGAGGAATCCTAGAAGTTGCCTGTGAGCGCGGGCGGTAGCGTCGGTACGTCGGAGGCGGGGGTGGGATATCAGTGTTCCTGGACTGTAGCTGATATCTGGACGGTTCGGGCGAGGGTGAGGAGGAGGAGTCCGTGGTTGGAGGGGATAGCAGGACCGCGATTGGGGGAAGTGAGGGGGAGCGTTCTTGCGACGGGGACAATCTCGGCGGAGATGGCCTCGCTCGCCGCATTTCCAGCAGTGTTTCCGCGGCTTTGCGGGAATCGCGTCCCACTTCTCTTGCGTCCACGTGGTCGGCTCGTCGCTCCATGGGTCCGAGGGATTCTCGGCTACCTCTTCTGCCTTGTCCGCCGAACTGTCCAATTCGTCCGCTGAACTGTCCGACTCTTCCATTAGGTTGAGCTCCTGTCTCCGGCGAGCGCGGTTCTCCATCATTTGTTCGATTATCTCCTGGATTTTGTTGCAGTTCTTCATCGCTCGACTTATCGGAGAGTCCGACGTCTCTGATCCGCTTGAGCGGTCTTCCGTCGGGGTCGACAGAATCATGTTTACGTCGCTGTGGGGTGATTCGGGGATCCTGGGCGATGGAATCTCAATCGTAGTCGGGGTGTGAGCGTAGGAACGAGGGATAAGCAGGGGGGCCTCCGTGCCATGGCATGGGAGTGTCGCTAGCAGATACCGGGAATGGAGTTGGCGGTCTAGGCATCGCGGGCAGCCGAGAAGATGTCCTAGGTATTGGTTGCGGATTGCTGGTCGGTTGTCTGGGCTCTGGGGAAGCCAGGGGCTGTCCGGATAGCTGTCCGGATAGCTTTCCGGGTACTCCGTCTCCAGCGATGGGAGGCTGGATGGGGTTAGTCTGGGTGATGCCAGGGATGGGTAGGGATCCTGGCAGTGTGGGAGCGGTGACGGGTCGTGGAGGGGCGTTAGGAAGGAATGGGGGTCTGGTGAGGGCGGATGTGATGGGATCGGGTCGAACAGTGTAGCCCGGGGAGATGTGATATCCATGGAAGATGAGGTCGATGTCGGGGCCGTCGCGTGATGACATATGGGGAACTCCGGTAGTTTCCATTCGCCTTCGGAGGATTTCTCCTTCGTAAGCGGCACGGAAGGTGTGTCTTTCCCAGTTGAGCCAGTTGACTCGGTGTCCGACTTCAGTGAGGAACCTTCGGAGTTCTGCGACGTTGAGTATAGCCGCTGTGCTAGCTTCCGGAATCGTCGAAGAAGCTTGACCTCTCGCTCCTCCATTTCGGTTGAGAGCGTCAGGTACCTCGAGTCCAGCTGGCGGAGTTCTCCATCGAGAATCTTGATGTGGTTCTCCAAGATGTTCTGGACGTCGGCTGACTCCCTCTTGAGGTCGTCGATCCGTTCTCTGGCCTGCTCGAGTGCTACTCCGGCTATCATGTGGGCTATCTGGCTCTCTAGTATCGGGGAATCGGGCGGTGGGACTTCCGTCACTCCAGGCCACGGGGATTGCATTAGCACCTGTGAGGAATTCGGGTGCTTTAGTCTGGGTTCTTTTGTGTGCTTCTAATCGGCTTACCCCCTGTTCTTCCGTCTGGTCCTGACCTAGACGGAGGAGGTACTGACTTAATTGCGAGGATTGCTGCCGATCGAGCGATGAAGCAGTCTCCGCAGAGGGCGCGTTCCTGCTGAGTGTGGTGTGCTCTGTTGCAGACGAGGCGGAGGCGGTCGACATTGTTGGGTGAGACGATTGGATTGGTAGAGGAGGTGTTGGCTGCGTTTGGGGTGGTGGACATTGGTGATCTGTCTTGTTGAACCCATAGGGTTTTTATCCCCCCCTTGTTGGCAGTGCATTCGCCTGAATGGCGTTGAGTCTCACCAGTGTTTTACTTTCGTCTTGCGTTTCTTTTGTCGTGCTGGCCTTCGCTCTTGCTGCGTTACAGTGATCTCATCAGGATCAGTAGATTCTGCGTTGGTATCTCTGATTGGCTGTGGTAGCAACCTCGGTGCCTTCAGGTTATTCCGGTGGAACTCTGCAATCGCAGCCTTTGATCCTTCAAGATTAGATGCTGGTTCCCATGTGTTACCGGAGTCTGGGTAGCCTTTCCATTTTACGAAGTAATGTAATGGTTCGGAATACCGTTTGTCTAGTTTTGAGGCTATTACTGTTTCTAGTTCATAGAGTTCTTCGTCGTTTACTAGTTCCGGAGGCGGTTTTTCATAAGCTTCGCCATATTGTTCTGTTTCTCTGAACGGAATTAACAGTGCCACGTGAAATACTAGGTGTATTTTCCATTTCGTTGGTAGCTCCAAGCGATAGGTTACTGGTCCTATAACCTTTTCAATTTTGAATGGGCTGAACCGCTTTGGTGCTAGTTTGGTTTTTGGATATACCGTGTTAAGATTTTTTCCATCTAACCATACTTGGTCGCCCTGTTTAAGTTGATCTTGTAGTGTGAACGTTTGATCATGCTGCATCTTCATTAGTTTAGCAGCTATTTCCAGACTTGCTTCTGTGTTGTCCCACGCGTCCTTAAAGTTCTTTATTCTTTCTTCGGCTGTCGGTATTCGCGGATCGGTTGGTATTGTTGGGTTGAAAACCGGTTGATATCCATGTAGGAGTTCAAATGGGGAAGCTTTCGTAGCTGAATGTTGTCGTATGTTGTGTGCGAATTCTGCTTTTGGTAAAAGTTTTGCCCAATTTGTTTGATCTCCGTTGCAAAATGCTCGAAGATATTGTTCTAATTCTTGATTCACTCTTTCTGTCTCGCCGTCTGTTTGGGGATGGTACGCTGTACTGAGCGATGAGATAATTCCAAGGCTTTCGCAAATGGATTGGAATACTTTGGACGCGAATTGAGGACCTCTGTCTGATATCATTCTTTTCCATAGTCCGAATCGTCTGTAGACGTTGTCGATCAGAAGATCGGCTGTCTCTTCTGCGTTGATCGTCTTTAGGCACGGTGTGAATACTGCGGTTTTGGTGAATCTGTCGACGACTACGTTGATCGAATCAAATCCATTGGAGATCGGAAGATCTGTGATGAAGTCTGATGTGATTGTTTCCCATGGTCGTTCCGGTATTTCCGTAGGTTGTAATGGATGTTTTGCCGGATGCGTGACATTCTTTGTTGATTGGCATACGGGACATCCTTGAACATAGCCTTTCACGAAGGAAATCATCTTTGGCCACCAAAAGTTTCTTTGTACCAGTTCTAGAGTTTTCATTTTGCCTAGATGTCCAATCGTTTGGAGATCATGATGCGATTTTAGGATCATACGTCGGAGTTCGAGATTCTGTGGTACGTAGATCTTTCCTTTTCTGATGATCAAATCATTCTCAAAGTTCCAATCTTCAATTCCTTTTGCAAGGGTACGTGGTCCCGATCTTTTGATTGTATCTAGTGCTGTCCAAACTTCATCATCTAGGTGTGAGAAGTTCCTTAGTTTCTTGAGGAGTTCTTTATCTCCGACTGCTTCGACTGTTCCTCTTCCGGTGGCTCTAGCCTTGAATATCGAAGGATGGAGTAGGATTCGTTCGTCGTTGTCTGGAATGTCTTCTTTATGATCCGATCTTCTGGAAAGTCCGTCTGCTTTATTTGTACTTCCTGGTTTGTGCACCAGGGTGTAGTCAAAGCGGGACAGGTACAGGCTCCATCGTGCTTGCCGTCGATTAAGTTTCTGAGCTGTTGTAAGGTATTCTGGATTTTTATGATCTGTCCAGATTTCGATCTTGTAGTTCGCTCCTTCTAGATAGTGTCGCCAGTGTTCCAGAGCTTTTACTACTCCTAAAAGTTTCTTGTCGTATATTTCGCAATTCTGTTCCGCGGGTGATAGTGATTTGGATAGGTACGCGACTGGATGCCATCTTTCGGTTTCATCCGGCTGTGATAGAATGGCCCCATATGCGAAGTCGGAAGCATCGCTCTCTATACGGAATGGTTTGTTTTTGTCAGGCATGATCAAGACGGGGGATGACGTGAATTCATGTTTTAGTCTTTCGAAAGCGTGTTCACATTCGGTCGTCCAATTCCACTCGTGGTCCTTCTTTGTGAGCTGGAATAGTGGTCTTGTGATCTTAGAATAGTCTTTGATGAAGCGTCTATAGAAATTTCCAAATCCGAGGAAGGATTGAACTTCTTTTACTTTCCTCGGTGTGGGCCATTCGGATAGTCCCTGAACTTTGATCGGGTCCATCTGTACCTTGTTATGCGTGATTATCACGCCTAGGTATTCAACTGATGATTGTTCGAAGAAGCACTTTTCGGGTTTTAGGAATAGATCGTTCCGTTCCAGAATTTGAAGGGCTTCTTTCATCAATTTTCGATGTTCGTCGAGCGTTTCCGTGAATATCAATATATCGTCCATGTATACCACTACCTTTCCTGTGTCTATTAATTCTTTGAACAGTGCGTTCATCATTGCTTGGAATGTCGCTGGTGAGTTGGTCAGTCCGAAGAACATTACCATTGGTTCGAATAGGCCTCTGTTTGTTTTGAACGCAGCTTTCCATTGATCTCCTTCTTTGATTCGAACGTTGTTGTATCCCCATCGGAGATCGAGCTTTGAGAAGATCTTAGCATCTTTGAGTTTGTCGATGAGATCTGAGATGAGCGGGATCGGGTATTCATTTTTTACCGTGATGGAGTTGAGATAGCGATAGTCCTGTACTGGTCGAAGAGATCCATCTTTCTTCTTGATAAAAAAGAAGGGCGATGATATCTCTGATTTTGATTCTCGGATGTATCCTTTTCGTAGATGTTCGTCCACAAATGTGTCTAGTTCCTTTCTTTCTGGTACTGTCATTGGATACAATTTACAATTTCGAGGTTTCCATCCTTCGGTCAGGTCTATCGCATGATCCCAAGGTCTACTGATTGGGAAGCGTTCCGATGCTTTCTTTTCGAATACCTTCTGATACTGTTTGTAGCTGGGTGGAATCATCTCATCGAGCGTCTTCTTCTTTTCTCCCATGGCCGCTCTTTCTGCGAGTTCTTGTGCCTTAGTTGCTCTTGCTGTTATCCAGGTATTGGCTTCGTTCGTCTCTTCTGCAACTGGTATCGCTTCTATGTTAGTTTTCCCATAGAATGTTCTGATCGTCTTGATCTCGATGAAATCGGAATCGAATTCGGGATCTTCTTGTTCTTCTATTGTTGCGTGATGGTTTGCCTTCTGTTCTTCGAATGATTGTAGAAAGGGTTCGTCCTTTCATCGTTTTACTCGTAGTGGAGCACGTACCTGGACATGTTTGTAGTGTGATCTGTCTCTTTCTCCAATCAATGCTGGGGTTGTGTTTTTTGAGCCAAGGGGTTCCTAAGATTACTTTGTCTCCTCCTAGGGCTGTGACGAATAATCCTAGGCTTTCGCGGTGAATTTCTCCGTTGATCCCTTCCATTGTCATCGGAAGGTATACCTTCTGTTTGATCTCTCCCAGAGTGTTCCGAGATCCGTTGACGTTGTATATCGGTATTGGTTTCTTAAGTTGGATCAGATTCATCTTGTGTTTTCGTACGAAATCTGGATGGATCAGGGTGCTGCTTGCTCCGCTATCTAGTAGTGCTTTTGCTGCGGCTTTACAGATCTTTCCATGAAACATAACAGGTATATGAATTGATGGAGCGTGTGTTGCTCCGTCTTGGTATGACCTTATATACACTGTTCTATTTACGTCATCTTCTGTTTCCTGCACAGGAGATTGACTTGAAAAGTTTATTGTCTGTGTCCTTTCAACAGCCGCGGTTGAAGGACAATTTAAAAACCCTGATTGTCTTTGAACATGTTGGCAGTGCGTGCAAACGTTTCGCTGTCCATCTTGTTCACAAGCCTGGTGATCTGATCCATCGGGGATTCTTCTGATGTCAGATTTGCTGTTCGTGCATTGATCGTTGTTTGGGTACGTTTCTCTGGGCAGTTCCTGGAGATGTGTCCTGGCTTCCGGCAGTAGAAGCATGATCCTGATTTCTGGAGTTCGGTACATTCTTGCGGGGTAAGGCGTCTGAAGTTTCGGCCGTTGTTTCCTGTTTGAGCGACTCTGGCGCTGGTAACGTTTCCTTTATTTCTGTTTCCTCTTCGGAATGGAATGTACGTCTGTGGTTTCTTGTACAGGAGTGTGAGATCGCTCGTCGGGTTCATTGGTCTTGTGTAATGCCATTGGAATGCTTGAGCTTCTCGCCAGTTATTATCAATGCGCAATGCGAGTTCATACCATTCGTCAATATCGTTCGAGATGTGATCTCTCTTGAGGATCTCGACTACGATATCGTTGCGCAGTCCTCTCTTGAATTGGTCGATCAATGCTTTATGATCGTAACCAGCTTCCATGGCATAGTCTCTGAAGATCGCGATATAATCCTTGGTTTCCATGGTACCTTGTTCTAGGCGCTGTATGTTGAACCTAGCGTCCCTTCCTGGGTCTATTTCTCTAAAGGTTTCTAAGAAGTAGTCGCGGAATGCCGTCCATGGAAGGTATACTTCTGGATCTAGACCGCGATCTCGTATTTTGTCGATCTTGCTTATTAAAAGGGATGCCCAGTGGAGGGCAGGTCCATCGGGGAGATGCGAGAGTATGAAGGTTATCTTACGCATGTTGGCTGCATACGTGTTGGGAAATGCTATGAAGCGAAGTACGCATTGTTCTATGAACTTTGCTGCTTTTGCCCGGTCTCTTCCGTCGTATACTCCTAGTGCGTTTAGTTTGAATCCTTTGTCCTTGTCTTCGGGTTTTGATCCGATTGTTCCTGTTCCTCTTGGTGGGGAATTCCCTGGTAGGTGCTTCGATTCTTTCGGAAGATCCGCGGTTGCTCCTCTTCCGAAGATGTAGTCTTGAACTTCTTTTCCTTTCTTATTGTCGATCGATCGGTCGGAAAGTGATGGTGATTGCGGTGATGGCATTTTCCATCCCATCGGTTCGACCATGCCAAGTCCTAGGGAGAATCGAGTCTCATGTCTCGGTTTTGCGGGATCGGCTGGTGTTGGAGTTGCAGGTGTCTGGCGCGGTACATTAGTCTCTCCAGGGGGGACATTGCCAGGTGCGGTGGCGGGGTCGGGTATCGAGGTGGTAGTGTCTCCCATTGTTGTGATGTTTTCGGGTTTTCTGAATAGATTTCCTTTTCTTCCTCGTGTGGTTCCGAAGATGTCGTCTGGTGATGGGGATCTTGTCGGGTTCTCTGTACGTTCTTCCGTTTCTGCTGTGCTCGATGGGCTGCGCTCTCGACTTCCTCCGGAATCGGACTTAATTTGGGGGCTTGATATAGTTCTCTTAGGTTCTGGCGCGGTTTCCTCTGGAGGCGGTGCGGTTGTTGCGGTTTCTTGAGGATGCTGGAGTTTGGTTTGAGGGTTCTGTGGTTCGGTTGTTGTATCGGCTGTGTCGGTATCTGGATCAAATTCCCAGTAGTCTTTAATATTCCCGGTGTAAGGCTTCTCTTCGACTTTCTGTGCGTCCGGGTGTTTCCAGAGTTCTTCTGATGAGAGGGGCCCAATATGAGGTCTTGAATAATCTGGGCGCTTCCAATGTGAGTTGTCGTAGCTTCTGTCTTCTTTTTCTCTTTTGGATCTATCTTTGTAGTATTCTGCTGCTGGGGGAAGGTTGTATCTGTATATGGGTGGGTTCCACTGATATATGTATGTCCCTTTGCTTTCTTTCGCGATGAGGGCTCCGTCGTAGTAAAAAAGGAGATGATAGGGGTCAAATGTCCAGCGATGATCTTCGTTTCCGTTGGGGAAGTCTCGACTGCAGTTTGATTGGAGCTGAGGGATCTCAAAATCTGATGGTCTTTTTTCAGCGGGTTGTTCCGCTGACTCTGTGGTGGGTGTTTCGTTTGACGCTCTGCGCCAAACTGTAGGGTGAGCTAGTGTAGAGGAGAGCTCGTTCTAGTGTTAAGGACGGTCCTTATCACGTGACAAGCGGCTCAGGCTACAGTACTCTTACGTGTGAGAAGTGGGATCAGGTGATCCAGACGTCTCGGTTTGTACGAAGGTGAAGGTTGATAGGCGAAGCAGTAAGTCTTCACGGAAGACTTAGGCAAGCTTATCGACTTAGTTTGCTTAGGATTCTCTTTAGTGTTTTAAGAGGAGGTTCTATTCAGAACAGTCCTGTATTTACAAAGAGAACGAGCTGGGGAATAGCTCGTTCGTTGAGCCTCCTTTTATAAGAAAGGAGGTCGAGTAAACATATGTACATTGAGCGACGGTTGTATCAAGTATCTACGGGGACGAGACTGTGGCACCGTCGTGGCTATGCCGTTGAGACGGTGACGATCTGCGGCACCGTCGTGGCTATGCCATTGAGACAGTGACAATCTGTGGCACTGTTGTGGTCGCGTCGTTGAGACGGTTACGAACTGGGGCACAGTCGTAATCCGTCGTTTAGCGACGTCCTTCCGAATAAGGTAAGGGAAAATGAGATACCTTATCGGAGTTGTAACAACATTTGCCTTGGGAGGAGCCTTGGGTCCACTTGGCAAGTAGACCTCAAGGTCATAAAAGTTGTAATCCAGAAACCCCAAGCTAGGTTTGGATGCCCAAGGACATGCTCAAGTAGCCTCAGATTCTGCAAGGAGCTCCCAAGACATATCCAAGTTGTTGTGTGCACATATTTTAGGGTTTAAAAAATCATTATTTATCATTCTACAGATTGGGTACATGGGTTACACTATCAGATGTAGGTACAGGTACACAAGGCGTAGGAGGAGTGGGGTAGCAAAGACAGCACCAAGGGCATTAGGGACGCCACAGTGGGTGCAGTGACGAGGGTGGTGGGGACACGGTGATGAGCGGAACGCCTCGTGCGCCGTCGTCTCGATCAGGTCCTGCAAGTGGGTCCTGTATAGCACACGCAGTACGGGCAGAATACGGTCAGCGGATGCATGACCGTACAAATAACGAGCGAAAAAAACCCCCGCACCACACACCAACTTGCCGCCAATGATCACATTGCTCTCCGAGCCAACAACCGCGAACGAGAGACTCGTTCAGCTGGACCTCCTCCTCGTTGTTCTCATCCGTGTTGAAGGGGTACAAGCAGCAGTGGATGCACGTGTCCTGGATGTAGCGGTCGCGCGGCGCAGTGAGCTTCGAGCGCGTTGAAACGAGCGCGTTGGGGACGCGGTGGCGAGGGCGTTGGGGACGCGGTGGCGAGGGCGTTGGGGACGCGGTGGCAAGGACGTTGAAGACGCGGTGACGAAGGCGTTGAGGACAGGGTGACGAGGGCGTTGGGGATGCGGGGGCGAGGGCCTGGGGACACAGGTGGCGAGGGCCTGGGGACGTGGTGGCGAGAGCGTTGGGGACGCGGTGGTGAGGGCGTTAGGGACGGGACGCGGTGGCGAGGGCGTTGGGGACGCGGTGGTGAGGGCGTTGAGACAAGGGCGTTGAGGACGCCGCGGTGGGTGCGGTGACGAGGGCGGTGGGGACACAGCAATGAGGGCGTTGAGAACGCGGTGACAAAGGTCTTGATGACGCGGTGGCAACGCGGTGACAAGGGGGGTGAGGCGAGGACGTTGGAACGCGGTGACAAAGGCATTGAGGACGCGGTGGCGAAGGCATTGAGGACGCGGTGACCAAGGCGTTGAGGACAGGGTGACGAGGGCCTGTGGACGCGGTGGCGAGGGCCTGGGGACGCCGCGGTGGGTGCATTGAGGACATAACGGCAGGGGCATCGAGGACGGGGGCAGGGACGTCGAGCATGAAAGGGTGGGGCGTTGACGACATTGACGTGGCAGCGGAAGTGTTGAAGATGGAGCGGTGGCGGTGACGAGGTGGTGGCAGGGGGCAGGGATGACGGCGACGGTGACGACGACGACGCTAGGACCGACGACGGTGACGACGACGACGACGACGGTCAACGACAACGACGAAGGTTGTGGTCGGAGACAAGGAGAAGAGGGACAACGCGTTGTCGAGGTCAACGGAAATGATGGTTCACGTGACCATTCGTGTCGTTGATTTGCGAAGTCGCGAGAAATTCCGACTTGGCATCTATTGAGACTTAAGATTTTGTGCTGTAGAAGGCATTAACAAAAACTGCAAGTGTCCAAGTAAACTACTAAATTCCCAAGGTCAATTCCAAGCTCCGTTTATTTTACCAAGGCTACAAGTCATTTGACTCCAAGGCAAAGTGCCTCCAAGGTAAATCTCCAAGCCCAAGGTGCTTGCTCCAAGTCCAAGTTCACCCCAAGTACTCAGAGTTTTGCTGATGCAGAGTCGCTCAAACAGGGAATAACGGCCGAAACTTCAGACGCCTTACCCCGCAAGAATGTACCGAACTCCAGAAATCAGGATCATGCTTCTACTGCCGGAAGCCAGGACACATCTCCAGGAACTGCCCAGAGAAACGTACCCAAACAACGATCAATGCACGAACAGCAAATCTGACATCAGAAGAATCCCCGATGGATCAGATCACCAGGCTTGTGAACAAGATGGACAGCGAAATGTTTGCACGCACTGCCAACATGTTCAAAGACAATCAGGGTTTTTAAATTGTCCTTCAACCGCGGCTGTTGAAAGGACACAGACAATAAACTTTTCAAGTCAATCTCCTGTGCAGGAAACAGAAGATGACGTAAATAGAACAGTGTATATAAGGTCATACCAAGACGGAGCAACACACGCTCCATCAATTCATATACCTGTTATGTTTCATGGAAAGATCTGTAAAGCCGCAGCAAAAGCACTACTAGATAGCGGAGCAAGCAGCACCCTGATCCATCCAGATTTCGTACGAAAACACAAGATGAATCTGATCCAACTTAAGAAACCAATACCGATATACAACGTCAACGGATCTCGGAACACTCTGGGAGAGATCAAACAGAAGGTATACCTTCCGATGACAATGGAAGGGATCAACGGAGAAATTCACCGCGAAAGCCTAGGATTATTCGTCACAGCCCTAGGAGGAGACAAAGTAATCTTAGGAACCCCTTGGCTCAAAAAACACAACCCCAGCATTGATTGGAGAAAGAGACAGATCACACTACAAACATGTCCAGGTACGTGCTCCACTACGAGTAAAACGATGAAAGGACGAACCCTTTCTACAATCATTCGAAGAACAGAAGGCAAACCATCACGCAACAATAGAAGAACAAGAAGATCCCGAATTCGATTCCGATTTCATCGAGATCAAGACGATCAGAACATTCTATGGGAAAACTAACATAGAAGCGATACCAGTTGCAGAAGAGACGAACGAAGCCAATACCTGGATAACAGCAAGAGCAACTAAGGCACAAGAACTCGCAGAAAGAGCGGCCATGGGAGAAAAGAAGAAGACGCTCGATGAGATGATTCCACCCAGCTACAAACAGTATCAGAAGGTATTCGAAAAGAAAGCATCGGAACGCTTCCCAATCAGTAGACCTTGGGATCATGCGATAGACCTGACCGAAGGATGGAAACCTCGAAATTGTAAATTGTATCCAATGACAGTACCAGAAAGAAAGGAACTAGACACATTTGTGGACGAACATCTACGAAAAGGATACATCCGAGAATCAAAATCAGAGATATCATCGCCCTTCTTTTTTATCAAGAAGAAAGATGGATCTCTTCGACCAGTACAGGACTATCGCTATCTCAACTCCATCACGGTAAAAAATGAATACCCGATCCCGCTCATCTCAGATCTCATCGACAAACTCAAAGATGCTAAGATCTTCTCAAAGCTCGATCTCCGATGGGGATACAACAACGTTCGAATCAAAGAAGGAGATCAATGGAAAGCTGCGTTCAAAACAAACAGAGGCCTATTCGAACCAATGGTAATGTTCTTCGGACTGACCAACTCACCAGCGACATTCCAAGCAATGATGAACGCACTGTTCAAAGAATTAATAGACACAGGAAAGGTAGTGGTATACATGGACGATATATTGATATTCACGGAAACGCTCGACGAACATCGAAAATTGATGAAAGAAGCCCTTCAAATTCTGGAACGGAACGATCTATTCCTAAAACCCGAAAAGTGCTTCTTCGAACAATCATCAGTTGAATACCTAGGCGTGATAATCACGCATAACAAGGTACAGATGGACCCGATCAAAGTTCAGGGACTATCCGAATGGCCCACACCGAGGAAAGTAAAAGAAGTTCAATCCTTCCTCGGATTTGGAAATTTCTATAGACGCTTCATCAAAGACTATTCTAAGATCACAAGACCACTATTCCAGCTCACAAAGAAGGACCACGAGTGGAATTGGACGACCGAATGTGAACACGCTTTCGAAAGACTAAAACATGAATTCACGTCATCCCCCGTCTTGATCATGCCTGACAAAAACAAACCATTCCGTATAGAGAGCGATGCTTCCGACTTCGCATATGGGGCCATTCTATCACAGCCGGATGAAACCGAAAGATGGCATCCAGTCGCGTACCTATCCAAATCACTATCACCCGCGGAACAGAATTGCGAAATATACGACAAGAAACTTTTAGGAGTAGTAAAAGCTCTGGAACACTGGCGACACTATCTAGAAGGAGCGAACTACAAGATCGAAATCTGGACAGATCATAAAAATCCAGAATACCTTACAACAGCTCAGAAACTTAATCGACGGCAAGCACGATGGAGCCTGTACCTGTCCCGCTTTGACTACACCCTGGTGCACAAACCAGGAAGTACAAATAAAGCAGACGGACTTTCCAGAAGATCGGATCATAAAGAAGACATTCCAGACAACGACGAACGAATCCTACTCCATCCTTCGATATTCAAGGCTAGAGCCACCGGAAGAGGAACAGTCGAAGCAGTCGGAGATAAAGAACTCCTCAAGAAACTAAGGAACTTCTCACACCTAGATGATGAAGTTTGGACAGCACTATATACAATCAAAAGATCGGGACCACGTACCCTTGCAAAAGGAATTGAAGATTGGAACTTTGAGAATGATTTGATCATCAGAAAAGGAAAGATCTACGTACCACAGAATCTCGAACTCCGACGTATGATCCTAAAATCGCATCATGATCTCCAAACGATTGGACATCTAGGCAAAATGAAAACTCTAGAACTGGTACAAAGAAACTTTTGGTGGCCAAAGATGATTTCCTTCGTGAAAGGCTATGTTCAAGGATGTCCCGTATGCCAATCAACAAAGAATGTCACGCATCCGGCAAAACATCCATTACAACCTACGGAAATACCGGAACGACCATGGGAAACAATCACATCAGACTTCATCACAGATCTTCCGATCTCCAATGGATTTGATTCGATCAACGTAGTCGTCGACAGATTCACCAAAACCGCAGTATTCACACCGTGCCTAAAGACGATCAACGCAGAAGAGACAGCCGATCTTCTGATCGACAACGTCTACAGACGATTCGGACTATGGAAAAGAATGATATCAGACAGAGGTCCTCAATTCGCGTCCAAAGTATTCCAATCCATTTGCGAAAGCCTTGGAATTATCTCATCGCTCAGTACAGCGTACCATCCCCAAACAGACGGCGAGACAGAAAGAGTGAATCAAGAATTAGAACAATATCTTCGAGCATTTTGCAACGGAGATCAAACAAATTGGGCAAAACTTTTACCAAAAGCAGAATTCGCACACAACATACGACAACATTCAGCTACGAAAGCTTCCCCATTTGAACTCCTACATGGATATCAACCGGTTTTCAACCCAACAATACCAACCGATCCGCGAATACCGACAGCCGAAGAAAGAATAAAGAACTTTAAGGACGCGTGGGACAACACAGAAGCAAGTCTGGAAATAGCTGCTAAACTAATGAAGATGCAGCATGATCAAACGTTCACACTACAAGATCAACTTAAACAGGGCGACCAAGTATGGTTAGATGGAAAAAATCTTAACACGGTATATCCAAAAACCAAACTAGCACCAAAGCGGTTCAGCCCATTCAAAATTGAAAAGGTTATAGGACCAGTAACCTATCGCTTGGAGCTACCAACGAAATGGAAAATACACCTAGTATTTCACGTGGCACTGTTAATTCCGTTCAGAGAAACAGAACAATATGGCGAAGCTTATGAAAAACCGCCTCCGGAACTAGTAAACGACGAAGAACTCTATGAACTAGAAACAGTAATAGCCTCAAAACTAGACAAACGGTATTCCGAACCATTACATTACTTCGTAAAATGGAAAGGCTACCCAGACTCCGGTAACACATGGGAACCAGCATCTAATCTTGAAGGATCAAAGGCTGCGATTGCAGAGTTCCACCGGAATAACCTGAAGGCACCGAGGTTGCTACCACAGCCAATCAGAGATACCAACGCAGAATCTACTGATCCTGATGAGATCACTGTAACGCAGCAAGAGCGAAGGCCAGCACGACAAAAGAAACGCAAGACGAAAGTAAAACACTGGTGAGACTCAACGCCATTCAGGCGAATGCACTGCCAACAAGGGGGGGATAAAAACCCTATGGGTTCAACAAGACAGATCACCAATGTCCACCACCCCAAACGCAGCCAACACCTCCTCTACCAATCCAATCGTCTCACCCAACAATGTCGACCGCCTCCGCCTCGTCTGCAACAGAGCACACCACACTCAGCAGGAACGCGCCCTCTGCGGAGACTGCTTCATCGCTCGATCGGCAGCAATCCTCGCAATTAAGTCAGTACCTCCTCCGTCTAGGTCAGGACCAGACGGAAGAACAGGGGGTAAGCCGATTAGAAGCACACAAAAGAACCCAGACTAAAGCACCCGAATTCCTCACAGGTGCTAATGCAATCCCCGTGGCCTGGAGTGACGGAAGTCCCACCGCCCGATTCCCCGATACTAGAGAGCCAGATAGCCCACATGATAGCCGGAGTAGCACTCGAGCAGGCCAGAGAACGGATCGACGACCTCAAGAGGGAGTCAGCCGACGTCCAGAACATCTTGGAGAACCACATCAAGATTCTCGATGGAGAACTCCGCCAGCTGGACTCGAGGTACCTGACGCTCTCAACCGAAATGGAGGAGCGAGAGGTCAAGCTTCTTCGACGATTCCGGAAGCTAGCACAGCGGCTATACTCAACGTCGCAGAACTCCGAAGGTTCCTCACTGAAGTCGGACACCGAGTCAACTGGCTCAACTGGGAAAGACACACCTTCCGTGCCGCTTACGAAGGAGAAATCCTCCGAAGGCGAATGGAAACTACCGGAGTTCCCCATATGTCATCACGCGACGGCCCCGACATCGACCTCATCTTCCATGGATATCACATCTCCCCGGGCTACACTGTTCGACCCGATCCCATCACATCCGCCCTCACCAGACCCCCATTCCTTCCTAACGCCCCTCCACGACCCGTCACCGCTCCCACACTGCCAGGATCCCTACCCATCCCTGGCATCACCCAGACTAACCCCATCCAGCCTCCCATCGCTGGAGACGGAGTACCCGGAAAGCTATCCGGACAGCTATCCGGACAGCCCCTGGCTTCCCCAGAGCCCAGACAACCGACCAGCAATCCGCAACCAATACCTAGGACATCTTCTCGGCTGCCCGCGATGCCTAGACCGCCAACTCCATTCCCGGTATCTGCTAGCGACACTCCCATGCCATGGCACGGAGGCCCCCCTGCTTATCCCTCGTTCCTACGCTCACACCCCGACTACGATTGAGATTCCATCGCCCAGGATCCCCGAATCACCCCACAGCGACGTAAACATGATTCTGTCGACCCCGACGGAAGACCGCTCAAGCGGATCAGAGACATCGGATTCCCCGATGCATCGGGTAAGGAAGAACTTCCGGGAACTCCGGAAGATAGTCGACCAAATGATGGAGAACCGCACTCACCAGAACCAAGAGCACGACTCAACGGACGAGTCGGACAGTTCGACAGACGAGCCAAACAGTTCGACGGACAACAAAATAGAGGAAGTAGCCGAGAATCCCTCGGACCAATGGAGCAACGAGCCGACCACATGGACGCAAGAGAAGTGGGACGCGATTCCCGTGAAGCCGCGGAAACACTGCTGGAAATGCGGCGAGCGAGGCCATCTCCGCCGAGACTGTCCCCTTCGCAAGAACGATCCCCCTCACTTCCCCCAATCACGGTCCTGCTACCCTCTCCAATCACGGACTCCTCTTCATCGCCCACACCCGAACCGGCCGGATATCAGTTACGGTCCAGGAACACTGATGTCCCACCCCCACCTCCAACGTACCGACGCTACCGCCCGCGCCCACAGGCAGCTTCTAGGATTCCTCACGCAACGTGAAAGCCTGACGCATGAAGCCGCCCAGCACGCCACTGAACAGTGGTTGTACTGGGAGGACGCGGTACTCCGCACTCAGCAGGAACCCCCTTCGCGCTTCAACCACTCCTGGCGTGTCGACGATCTCTTCTGGAAAGAAGAAGACTGGGACCTGCAGGAAGCGGAAGAATCGAAGGATCAATGGCCGGAACCCTGGTAAGCGCGCGGACAGACTTTTATCCACCATACGCACTCGGACTTTCTCGTTCTCATCATCACCATCATCATCATCATCGCGCTTTGCATTCATCGTTACGACACTTCTCGGACTGATCACGGACTGCGCCCTCATTCGTACGCATATTTTCCTCGGACTTCTCTACTGTATAGGTTCCTGTTGCTATGAGGAAGGCGAAGTACTTGGTATTCTCCCTACGACGCGCTGGACGTGTCGCTTACTTACGACTACTTTCTGATTATGTACGAGTTCCCACTTACGATTGACGGCAATGATTACATCACTGCCCCTCCACATCGCAAGGATAAAAGGGAAAGCCACAAAGACCACAACATCCTCAGACATTGTCTAACCAACCAACTTGCACCACCCAAACCAACAAAAAATGTCTTCTACTCTCGCCTCCTCTTCGCGCAACCTCTCCACCACCGACTGCACTCCTCCTACCACCCCTCCTCCTTCGCCTGTCCTTTCACGCACTCCCACGCCCGACCCACGCGACGAAGAACTCCTCCGTCATCTCAAGCGAGTCACGGAACTCCTAAACCGTCCGGACGTCGCACGCGCCATGAAGAGGCCAAGAAGCCTCGACGAAGAAGCGATGCAAGAGTCGAAGCGAAGATGCGGCATCAAAGGGCTCTTCCAGAAACACGGGCCCCGGTTCAGAAGCCCGGACCACGCGACAACGGCTAGGATAGGACATCGGTTAGGATCTACTACGATAGACGGGGAGGATTTAAAAGTAGTAGAAGCGTTGTTGAAACGGTAGAAGGGAATTCTATCGTCTGGGTTCAGATAAGGATAAAAGGGGTGAACATCAAAGCAAAAGAAAGTAGAAGCATGCAACCCACTCAATCACCCGATCTTACAATGTTCACTACAACCACCCCTCGATCGCTCATCATCGTCCTAAGCGTGATCGTAGGACTTACCATCCTTACATTCCTCGTGTCATCCATCTTCCTCCAACGATGGCGACGGGCGAGCGATCAAGAACCTATTCAAGAAATCCCCATGGAAGCGATCCGATTTGTGAATCAACGGGACGTCGATTCTAGAGAGGGGGCTAGTGTTACAACTCGATCAAGGTATTCCATTTTCCGTTGCCCTATTAGGAGGGACGTCGCTAAACAACGGGTTACGACTGTGCCCCAGCTCATAACCGTCCCAACAATACAGCAACGACTATGCCTGTCAGAAACGCAGTTTATAAGACCGATGAACCGCCTAAGTCGCAACGATGGGAGGAGCGAGAAGAAAATAGATTCGAGAGTGCTGGGGTCTAGGGTAGTGCAACGTGCGCTACAGTACCATATGACGAGATGGACAGTCTGAGGAAAAGGGAAAAGGGATACTGTCCTTATATACAAGTGGGAACGATGGTGCGATGCGATGCGATAGTGGTGCGAGCGGGGGGAACAATAAGAAAGGAGTCATGGGGAGGAGGACGGAAGTCCGGAGCAATGATGTCATAGATAAGGATGCGGAACGCCGTTCGGAAGTCCGGGCAATGACGTCGTTGGAGCATGTGATGCGAAGGAAAGTCATGTGCCGTGATGCGTCGCGTGTACAAGGTCTGCAAACGAAGAAAGAAATGGAGCGATCCGTGACATTACCCCCCCTTTAAGACGCGCTTTTGCCTGGAGCGCGATGTCATCTGCAAGGGTGGATGCGAGAAAATCGTCAAAGGAGATGCCGAGGGAACGCACAGGGCGGGGCGCATTTGGATGGCGCTTGTGGAAAGCGTCAATCATGTCGGTAACCTTTGAGAGCGACGAACGTGGGAGCCAGGTGTTTTTGGAGTCGGGATAGCCGGCCCACTTGACGAGGTACTGAATACCTTTTTTGTTACGAGTTGGTTTAGAGTCGACAATGTCTTCAACGTCGTATTCTTCTTCATCGTCAATGAGGTCTGGTGGCGGCTGTTCATAATTTGGCCCGTGAGCGGCTGTCTCCTTGTACGCGGTGAGCAGCGAGGCATGGAAGACTGGATGGATTCGCCACATCTTTGGCAGCTTCAAGCGGTAGTTGACTGGGCTGATGACGTCAATGATTTCGAAGGTTCCAAATCGTTTGGCAGCAAGCTTAGCTTTTGGTCTCGTCGTCTTCAGATTTTTGCCTTCTAGCCATACTTCGTCTCCGACGGCAAACTGCGTTGATTCGCTGACCGTGTCGCCATTGTAGTGCTTCATCAAGTCTGATGCGAGGGCAAGGCTGGCCTTGATCTCCTGTCGGACTTCTTCAAGTTGACGGAGGCGTTCTTCAACTGCGGGGACCTTTGAGGACGGGTTTACGGATGGGTACATTTTCGGGAGGAAGCCGTAGAGGACTTCAAAGGGAGCCTTTCCAGTAGCTGCATGGGTGCGAGAGTTGTGAGAAAACTCGAAGAAGGGCAACCACTTCACCCAGTCGTCTTGACGGTAGTTGCAGAATACTCGCAGAAACTGCTCGAGGTTCTGGTTCTCGCGTTCGGTTTGGCCGTCTGTCTGTGGGTGATACGCTGTGCTGAGGGCGGACTTGATCCCGAGCTTCTCGTTGAGTGTACGCATCACCTGTCCAGCAAATTGGGGTCCACGATCCGAGATGATCTTGTCTGCTAAGCCGTAGTGTCGGTATACCTTGTCGAAGAGAATGTCGGCCGTGCCATCACTGGTGATCTTCGTTGTACATGGGGTGGTAACCACCATCTTGGTGAGGCGATCGACCACGACATTGACGGCGTTATAGCCTTCGCAGTCAGGGAGTTTGACGATGAAGTCGGTGGAGATGACGCCAAATGGTCGATCGGGTACTTCGTTTGGGATCATGTCGACGTGGGGTCGGCTGCTCTGTGTCTTCGTCGACTGGCAGGTTGCGCATCCTGCTACAAAGTCGCGGACAAAGACAGACATGCCAGGCCACCAATATTCACGACTCACAAGCTCGTAAGTCTTGAAGCGACCGGGGTGTCCAGCCAGGGGCGATTCATGGTACATTTTGACAATGTCGCGTCGCAACTCGTCATCTGCAGGGACATATACCTTTCCTCTAAACAGGACCAGGCCTTCTTCGTAGTTCCACTCTTGAAGGTTCTTGACGAGTGTACGTGGTCCATTTCGTAAGATGGCGTCCAGGGCTTGAACGACCTCGATGTCCTTGGTTTTGCAGTCGCGGATACGTCGTCGGAGTTCGACATCACCGAGGGAGGTTACTGCTCCTGGCCTTGTTGCGCGTACTTGGAAGTACTTGGGGTCAAGCAAGACGCGCTCCTTGTTGTCGTTTTCAACACCATCCTTGTGATCGGGTCGTCGAGACATTGGATCCGGGCGGTGGGAAATTCCTGGTTTATGAACGAGCGAGAAGTCAAATCGAGTGAGGAATAGAGCCCAACGTGCCTGTCGGCGGCTCAGCTTCTGTGCCGTCTTGAAGTGCTCCAGGTTCTTGTGATCTGTCCAGATTTCGACGGTGTCGGGGGCGCCTTCAAGGTAGTGGCGCCAGGCTTCAAACGCACGGATGATCGCAAGCAGCTCCTTGTCGTAGATGTCGTAGTTCCGTTCCGGTTCCGATAGGGCCTTGGACAGATACGCCACTGGATGCCAGTGACCTTCGTCGCCTTTCTGCGAGAGTATACCTCCAGTAGCAAAGTCCGAGGCATCGACTTCAACGAGGTAAGGCTTCTTTGGGTCAGGCATGACCAAGACGGGGGAGGAAGTAAACGCAGCTTTCAGTGCGTCAAACGCAGTTTGGCAGTCCGTCGACCAGTCCCATGTGCAGTCCTTCTTTGTCAGATCAAATAGGGGCCGTGCAACCTTGGAGAAGTCCTTGATGAAACGTCGGTAGAAGTTGCCAAAGCCGAGGAAGGATTGCACATCTTTGACCGTTCGTGGTGTCGGCCAGTCCTGAATACCTGCTACCTTGACGGGGTCCATAGCGATCTTGTCGTGCGAGATGATGAGTCCGAGGTATTCGACAGAGTCTTGCTCAAAGACGCATTTCTCCGGTTTGAGGAAGAGGTCGTTGTCTTGCAAACGCTGCAGAACCTGCCGCACTATGGCACGGTGTTCGTCCATGGTGCGAGTGAACACCAAGATGTCGTCCATGTAGATGATGACCTTGCCCGAGTCGATGAGATCCTTGAACAGTTCATTCATCATTGCCTGAAACGTCGCAGGGGAGTTCATAAGCCCGAAAAACATCACCGTAGGTTCAAAGAGACCGCAATTCGTCTTGAACGCAGCCTTCCACTCGTCGCCTTCCTTGATGCGGACATTGTTGTAGCCCCAGCGAACATCCATCTTGGAGAAGATCTTTGCACCTTTGAGACGGTCGACAATTTCAGAGATCAGTGGCAAGGGGTATTCATTCTTGACAGTGCCCTTGTTTAATTCTCGATAGTCCTATACGGGACGCAGCTTTCCATCCTTTTTCTTCACAAAGAAGAATGGACTCGCCTGAGGTGACTTCGATGGGCAGATATAGCCCTTCTTCAGGTGGTCGTCGAGGAAGGTGTCGAGTTCGACCTGCTCGGAAGGTGAGAGGGGGTAGATTTTGCACGGTTTGGGTTCAAAGCCGTCTTTCATGTCGATAGCATGGTCCCATGGTCGTCGGTCAGGAAGTCGCTCGGAGGTTTTTTTGTCGAATACAGGCGCGAAGTCGCGGTACGGTGGGGGGACTAAGTCTTCAAAGGTTTGCGGGCGTGCGTTCTCTTTTGAATGCTCTGCAAGCTCCTGCGCTTTTGTAAAGCCCGCACGGATGGGTATTGCATCTGGATTAGGACCATCGGTTTCAGGGAGGATTCTGGCGTGGCGTAGTCCATTGATCTCCCAGTCTCGGAATACCATGGGCCGCTCGTCGTCGTCTTCAGTGAAGAGTCGTGCGGGTAGAGGGGAGCGATGGACCATACGGACGCGAACACCTTTGACTCTGCATGCAGGAATAACATAAGTGGGGACTGGGGTCCAGGACACATATGTCGGCTCTGGGAAGGGATCGTCCAGAACGAGAGGTGTCCTCGGGGTTTTACCTGCTTCAACCTTACGCTGTGATTGGACCAATGATGGTCTCTGTGGCTTGGTTGCGAGGTTTGTCACAGGAGGTTTGGACAGAGTGCATGAGGGGGGGCAGCGGAGCATGTCAACACGGTCTCGTTGCCAGTCTATGGTGGGATTGTGCTCATCGAGCCAGTCTGTTCCAAGGATCATGTCATGATTGCCGATGTCGGTGATGAAGAACTCAGCTTCTTCCTCATGGTACGCCTTTGAATCTTGCGAGTATATCCGGATCCGCTGGGTCGTTGTGTCGCGTACCCAGCCCATGATGTTCTCGGTGCCGTCCACATTACGCACGGGGAATGGGTTTTCTAGTTTTCTTGTGGTGAGCTTCTTGCGTTCGACGAAGCTTCGGTTCAGGATAATTCCTTCTGCGCCGCTATCAAGCAGCGCTTCTGCGTCGATTTCTCTTTTGGTAACTCGTCCGATCAGCTTGACTTTGAGAGTGATCGATGGTGTTTGCCTGTTCTTGGTGACAGTAGACAGATACAAACACGGGGGATACGATTGCTCACAGGTATGCATGGATGATAATACAGCGAAACGATTCGACGATGATACCAAAAGTCCTTTGCCTCCACCAGACGACGCGACTGGGGGGCGTTTCAAAAATCCTGCGATTCCAGGATGTCCTTCAACAGCGCTACTGCCTGCTCCTTGCCTTCCGCGTCCAGATCCTTCAGCTGGCGAGTGATCGCCGCGATGGTTTTGGATGGGTCGGGAGCTGCTTTTGCAGTGGACGGAGCCGTGTTCGTCGGCAGGGGAGGGGCCTTGGACCCAGTCTCTACTGCGCCCACCTGTCGCGCGCTCGAGTCGCGGTTGGGGCAGTCGCGAGAGATGTGACCGGCTTGTCGACACATGAAGCACTTGCCTTCGCGCATCATCTTTGCACGCTCGTCGTCCGTCAGCTTTGCAGGGCGGGTCGAGGTGTTGGTGAAGGCGCCGACTCGGCGCGACGAGGAGTCGTTGGTCGAACCGTTCGAGGTGAGCGCGACAGCCCCCTTGGACTGACTGCTCTTCCTCTCCGGGTTCTCTTCGAGCCACTGGTGGTTGATGCGGCGGGCGCGCTCCTTCCACTCCGCGAGCTTGGTGGGGAACGGGTACGACCGGGCCACCTGCTTGCCGAGGTCACGCTGAAGTCCCTTCTTGAAAAAGTGGATTAGCGCCTCGTCGTCGTACACTGACATGGTTGCCAGCATCTCAAACTCGGTGATAAAGTCAGTGACGTCCCGGGTGGTCATTGCGAGCTCGTTGATCTTACGCTGAGCCTCTATCTTCGGATCGACGGGCACGAAGTCTTTGCCAAACCTCTCGAAGAGCTCTTTGTAGGAGCTATAGTGGAGTGTTGGGGGCGTGGGGTCGAGGGTTTCGGCGTCTTCCTTCTCGTCTTTGTCGGCGAAGAGTTCCATGCGGCGATGCGTGGCCCAGGCTTTCACCGTGTCGTCCTCCATCAGGCTGAGGAGGAGCATCATCTTGGCGTCATCTGTGGCATAAACATCCTTGTTAATGCGCAGGAACATGCGGAGCTCAAGGGAGAACCGGAGGGTGTCGCGTCTATCGCCTTTGAATGGCTTTGGCTTGGGGCCGATCTCCCGCTTGGAGACGGCAGGTTTGGATTCGGCGTCGGACATCTTGTCGAAGGGGAGGGGGACGGTGAGGGATTGGGCGAGTTCTTGATCAAGGCGGCGTAGGGTTTCTCGTCAGTGTTCTTCTGCTTCTTCAACTTCGTCCTCAACTTGTTTTGCGACAAGGAAGTCGGCGGGGGTGAGGAATTGCTGGTTATGATGCCACGACCAGTGATCTTGGACGGGACTGAACGAAGTGGGCTGCCACTCAACTACTGATCGTCCTGGGGTTCCGTTCTTGTTCCGTCTATAGGCGTACCACTTCCCAGTTGTGTCGTTGTGGTTGATCCCTTCTGGGACTTCGATTACAGTACGTCGACGGGGTGGGGGCGAGTTGGTCGGAGGGAGGTTCAGGAAGTGCTGTAGAACGTCCGCAGCGGTGGCAAAATCTGATTCTTCGACGTAGGGTTGTTCGTCGCGGTCGTCGAAGTACCAGTCTCGACGTTGCCGGTTTGGTTCGTCGTGCAGCCAATGTACGGATTCCTTAGTCTGCTGCGAGGTGAGGATATAGTATTCTTCGGGACAGTAGTCTCGAAAAACGCCTGGGGGGAGGTTCGGAGTGGGGGGACGAGGGGCTGTGGAGGACGTGATGATGGTCTAGAAGAAGTCCGCCGCGATGGGGTGACGGCCGAGGAGTTTCTTGGTGAGGTAGCCGGCTTTTACTGCCTGGCGGATCTTATGTTCGTGGTGGCGGCGACGAAGGGTCCTACCCTTGATGGTGGGACGGAGGACTGGTGGCGGGGTGGATTCGGGGGTCCGGCAGTTAAACTGGGAGACGGAGGTGAAACTGGTTTGGAGGATCGGGTTGGGGGCGTCCTAGATGAGGTATGTGTGGTAGGTGGGGGCGTGGAGGGTGAATTCAAGGCGTTCGAGATCTACGTTGATGCACGTAGTGATCCGGACGTATAGGGCGAGGACGACAGTACCGTGATCCTTGTGCCACCTCCACTCGAAGATGCGGAAGTTGAGGCCGTGCGCGGTCCAGGGATCTTTCTTGCAGAGGTTCTGTACGGGGATGAGGCAGTTGACAGTGACGGCATCGGACCAAGGGTAGGGGAGTGGTGCGTCGTCGCGGGGGGTGATCGGCTTTCCGTTGAACGGGAGGAAAACCGGTGCGTTCGGGAGGTCCGTGGTGGGAGTTTTTAACGTCGTAGAGACGGCAGAGGTAGATGGAGAGAGGGGTGCGAGGTAGGCGTAGGGGTAGACTGTCCAGGTGTCAGAAACACAGTTTATGAGACCGATGAACCGCCTAAGTCGCGACGATGGGAGGAGCGAGAAGAAAATAGATTCGAGAGTGCCGGGGTCTAGGGTAGTGCAACGTGCGCTACAGTACCATATGACGAGATGGACAGTCTGAGGAAAAGGGAAAAGGGATACTGTCCTTATATACAAGTGGGAACGATGGTGCGATGTGATGCGATAGTGGTGCGAGCGGGGGGAACAATAAGAAAGGAGTCATGGGGAGGAGGATGGAAGTCCGGAGCAATGATGTCATAGATAAGGATGCGGAACGCCGTTCGGAAGTCCGGGCAATGACGTCGTTGGAGCATGTGATGCGAAGGAAAGTCATGTGCCGTGATGCGTCGCGTGTACAAGGTCTGCAAACAAAGAAAGAAATGGAGCGATCCGTGACAATGCCCCAGCTCGTCGCCGTCTCGACGACGCAGCCACGACTGTGCCCTAGTCGCGTCCCCGAAGATACTTGATGCGACCGTTACCAAATGTACATATGTTTACTCGACCTCCTTTTTTATAAAAGGAGGCTCAACGAACGAGCCATTCCCCAGCTCGTTCTCTTTGTAAATACAGGACTGTTCTAACTAGAACCTCCTCTTAAGACTACCAAAGAGAATCTAACACAAACTAAGTCGAAAGCTCGCCTAAGTCTTCCGCGAAGACTTACTGCTTCGCTTACCGACCTTAACCTTCGTATAAACCGAGACGTCTGGATCACCTGATCCCACTTCTCACACGTAAGAGTACTGTAGCCTGAGCCGCTTGTCATGTGATAAGGACCGTCCTTAACAGTGGGGTCTGGCAGCCCCCGCGAGATTTCTGTTCAGGCCACGTGACCTTAATCAGCGCCTTCGCGTCGTCCACGCGTCCGCACTCGTCCACCACGAGTTCTTCGTTGATTCCCCTCGTCCCTCCCGCATTCTGGTCCACCTCTCGCCCTGTATTGATAATATATCTAGAGTTTAACAATATATTATCTTCCTCCTCGTCTAAAAACAGTGCAAGCTCATCCACTTAAAGAAGGCTTATCTCTCCCCCTCTGAGTGTGTTCCCGGGTCCAGCATCGGCAAAGATCCAACTTGAGACACCGGCACCGTCTCCAAGCCATATCCCTGAGGTAACAATTCCCCTGCTGCCACGCATATCTTGAGCCTGTCCACTGCGGCAACTAGAGCTGATAGTTTTTGGTTCTTCAGTTCAGTGTCCTTCTTCATCGGGATGTCGCGACCAGGGTTGTGTTTCCGATGCCAATCGAGCTGCCATTCAAGATTAATGGCAGTTCCGGGCGCATTTGAATCTTTGCGGGGTCGAGTCAGACAATAAGAGCCTCGAGGTGCGCCGATTTCGCCGCCTCCTTTGTCTCCTTCTTTTCTTTCTTCTCTTCCGTCTATATTCGTTTCGTCCGCCCCTCCTCCTCCCCCAGGCTCACCAACTCGTGCCGCCTCTTTTTCCCAATCCCGCTTTCATTGATTTGCCTTGCTTCTCCCCGCGTGAACTTGAGGTCAACCTCTGGAAGATCCTTCATGTACGTGCCCGTTTCGTTCATCCTGCATCATCCGACCCTTCCTTTTCTCCACCGTCATGTTTGGCTTTCGTTTGAAGATCTAAAGAGCATTTTGCGATGGCACACGAACGACTTCGTGTTCTTCTCGAGTGTATTACATAAGCTGTTTGGTGCTCGTCGCTCTCGCCCTCTTGCTATAGCTTCCACAGACCATGATTCTTCACTTTAAACATTTAGATAAGCATTTCTAGTAGGTTAGAAACGATTCTTGGGAACAGAATTTTTATAACGGTCCTTGATCTTTCAGAGGGCATGAATCTAACAAAATCTCTACACTGATTTTGCCTACCCAGGTGGCTCCGTGTCGAGATTTGTGCCATACGCAATGGAAAATTATTCATGTACATACTATACACATATCGCTCCGCTAAATCAAGTCACCGATTGGTGTGGTTAGCGAGATGGCGTATCGGACGAAAGAAAAACGAGGTTTGTGCGTGTGGGAACTGAACAGCGGAGTTCGAAATCCGACGCGCGCTGCCAGACCCCATTAACAGATGGTGGCAGCACTATTTCACAAGGGCCCTTCTTCTCCCTTCTCGACGACGCAGGGAAGGCTACCACCATCTCTGCCCTCGAATTTGAGGAAATGGTAAAAGGACTACCCATTCCTACGCCTCCCACCGATGACTAGTCAGTGCGTATCCGGATGTCTCAGAAACGTGCCATGTTCCGAAGTGTCTACCCTGTATTCTCGTTCAGTCTAGTCCCTGCTGTCTTCTTGCGCTCATGCCCCGCAATGTATGTTGCCCTTCTGCTATGAACATTCACATATATGTATTCAAATTGCACAGTAAGGACCAACCACAATAAACAAGTACGCCTGGTCAATGGCTAACTTGCAAAATATCACCCACCACACTATGGACTCGCACACTGGCCCCGAGCTATGCGCGGCTACGTGGCAAAAAAACGATGACAGATGTTACTTTGAGTATCACGGAGAACGAATATATCGCGTAGGAAAGTGATCCGCAGACAACGTAGTACTACACCGACGAAGGGGCTGCTTCTCTACGGTCTTATCTTCTGAAAAGCTTGACTGAATATAAATTCGGCATGAGAAACAAAATTCGACTCGGAATGACCAGAGAATGCAGACTCGCCGGTTCCCACCTGTGGAGCTAGGACTTGGCTAGGAATTCGCCCCATGAAGCGTCCGCGGGCTTTGAAACCATATGGAGTCCGGGAACAGCGGCCTCAAAAAGCTGGAGGACGTGTTTCTGTGCACGTTCACCGTGCATGCGCCCCGGGCCACAATCATGGAGAAGGCACCATTCTAGGCGCTTGAGCCCCAATTGTGTTCGATGAGACACCATGTCTATAATCCGGTCCAGATAGTACGGATTGATCGGATCAAGTCGTAAGGTGCGAAGGTTGGGTAGAATGTCGAGCCACATCAGGAAAAACCTCCCCCCCATATTAGCACCTAATTCAACCTAACCAATCTAATCGCACCTTACGAAGCTAATTTTTGCTAGTCAAGATAACCAGAGTGTTCAAGGACGAGGTCGGCTAATTCTTACTAATTGTACTCATAGTATACAAACATCATACTGTATGGCCGAGAAACACGAGCGAGCGCGTGCGGACTTCAAAGCCTAGTGTTGCAGCCTGTAAACGAAAAAGCCTTGCATTTCCCCGGCCATTTTGCCACCGTACGCATCCTCGATAGCCTCTGCATGAGATGCACAAGTGCACAGCCCGTTCGATACTCTGAACATCTCCGGGAACACCCTCTTTTCAGACGGCATGCCCGATCCGACCAACACCACTGCGTCGCCGCCCATGTGCGGCAGATCAAGGTGTCGACAAAGGACAACCTTCTATACTAATGTTATGTGTGTATGCGTGTCTGTGAAAGGGTTAACGTAAAAGCTTTTGCATTGTTCGAGGACATTTGCAGACATCCAGTCACGAGGACAAATCGGCCCAAAACGAGGTGAGAGATGCGCGCTGCGAGCTATCTCTGAGACGGGGATCACCTCAGCATCGCGCCGCCCATCCGCTTGTTCCACTCGTGTAATTGAATACATGCCATGGGTAGGATTTGGTGCCGAGGAGAAGAGCGTGAACCATTCGACATAGGCCAAATAGCGCGGGATTGTGATCCTTGAGGGCACCATGGTAGATGCTACCTTTGGCAAGGTGAACACGGCACGGATCTGCGCGACACGGAATGCTGGGAACGCACAGAGAACTTAATGAGTCTTGCTGTAAAGGGGAAAAAATCGAGGTGGTACTAACCTTGAGCACCGTCTTTCTCTGTGTAGTTCACCAAAATGGTGTCAAAGCGGCCTGGAACCAGGCGCCCTTGCCGATTGTGATGGGCTGGTTGAATGTGTGCTGAATCGAGAGTATCAGCGGCGTTCTCACATCCCTGAGGATCGCCAGTTCCAGAACTTGATGCGAAAATAAGTCGGAACAGCGCAGAAGGGCATATAGACTTGGTTGGATTCCCGTCGAAGCTGAGCTGGAGGGAGCTGAGGGTTTGTGAGAGACGTGATAAAACACTGCAAGCTCCTGGAATGATATCAGAACTGGGGTACTAATGCAGGAAGTAAAGGTGTACCTGCTGAAAGTCAAACGCGCCGTAGTCGTGTGCCAGAGACTCGAAGGAAACGGACTTGCAGTTTGGATGCCGTGCGAGCTGTATGTGGACGCGACGGAAGGCATCCGGACGCTGGAACGAGGAGACAGGGGGATGATCACGAAGGCTGCCAATTGACGTAGTCCGCCATGTCTTTGGACCTTTTCCTTTCGCACGAGCCATTTCGTCATCTGCTCAAACTCGTCCTTCTTGTTTGAGGCGCGGTACGCGTCTTTGGCGAAGTCAATGTGGAGTCGTTCCGTTGTTGCGGTGTCCCAGTTTCCTGATGTTCCGAATAACTGGATACCGGGAGAGAAATGATTCAAACCATGAAGCTTGGGTATCTTGAAGTCCGAGCGGATCCCGAGCTCGATAAAGATGTCTTTGTTTGCATGGAATGTGTCGAGTGCCGCTTGAAGGTATGTGAGCGTCTCCGTGCTATGACACGGGTACTGCGCAAGGTAGACAAAGTCTAGGAGGGCACGTGTGCAGCGGATGATGCGGGTGGGGGATACACCGTCGGGTAGTGGGAGATCGACAACCAGCTGCGAGTAGGATGCGACAGATGTCACGGTGCTCTGTTCCCGAGACTGCGAGACAGGCTGGTGATCCCTTTGGAGAAATGTCGAAGGTTGTGGTTGAGCGGCAGCCGACGGGCACGAGCATCGATTTCCCGCTCGCCGAATGCACTGACAAGCCAGGATACGAGGTGCTTCACCATGCCCTGGTATAGCTGGTGAAGGGGATCTGGGGTAATGGAGCGGAAAATGTCAAGGAACGGGAGGTCTTCCCAATAGGGATGATAAACGGGCTTGATTCCGGCGTCGATGCATGCGCGTGCGTAGGTCGAAGGAGACTCGTCAACCATGTCTAGGGCATCGAGAACAGCATCGAGGTCCCGCCAAGGATGTAACGTGTTCTCTCCGAGTTCGTCTCCCTGTGCCTCACACCCAAAGCACTCGCCGTATTTCCCGCAGATAGTGAGCATCTGCTCGGGATAATCGCACACGACACACGCAAGGATTGGATGCCCACGGTAAAGGGTACCATCGCCGCTTGCGACCGGCATTCCATAGGCTCCCGGCTCGCGAAGGGGGGCAAGAACGCGACGCATGCATGCGTGGTAGAGATTTGCGAGGGCACGGCGTCGTGAAGCTTTGTTTGTGATTTGCTCCAATCGCGTCGACGGGAGGTATGCGAGGAGAACCTGTGCCCGTTTGGATGGTTTGCGACGAAGCTCCGCAGGTATGTTTCCGATTGTCAGGTAGACGGGGTATGCTGTCTTGCCTCGGAAGAGCGTTAGAAGGGTCTTGTCTGTCGAGATGATGACAGGAATGATTGTTGCGCCAGGGTTTTTTTGTTCAACTGCTTTCTGGTGATACGACAAGAAAAACTTCAATGAGATGTTGATGAGCTAAGAAAAAAACATACCTGTGTTGCCCACCACCATTTACCCGTGTGCATGTCGTGAAATAAGCGAACAGTGTGGTCCACATCCGAGAAGTGGCGCTCGGGTGCGAAAACCAACCACGGCTGGAATTCGGGATTGCCAAACAGGGCCTTGATGCATTCAATGATGTCGCGGTAGTAGAAATCGAATGCTTGACCGCCTACGACGACTTCTTCACGTTGAAAGGGTGGACGGCCCGGGAGCCCTTCGTCGACTAGCTTATTTAGCTCCCGCCCATTCTTGTAAGATAGACCAAGGTGGTCGACGACCTGCTTTATCCGTGAGAAACGGTTAAAGAAACAGAAGAAAAAGAACAGACTCACCCCGTCAATAGAAAGTAAGTCCGAGAAAGCGCTGGATGTCGGTCCTCTGAGCTTTGCCCATTGTGCAATGCGCCAGTCGAGCTCGGAGCGGAATGGTGCCCAAAGGTTTCCGGGAGCTGCGCGATCAAAATGGTCACGGAATCCGTCGTATTGAGACGGTTGCTGTCCTGGAATAGGCTCGCCAGCACGACCGCCAGGGAACGTCTCAACGTATGCGGGATCAAAAAGGATCTCTTGTAGGTGTGCATACTCCTCGGGAGTCAGAAGGCGTCCGTGGAAGAAGGACTCGTCATTGGACCTCTCCTCTGGCGAGGGCGAGGGCGAGGGCGAAGGTGGTTGCGGTGAGGCAGGAAGCTCCCCGTCGTCGTCATCCATGCTGTCGGCATCCGTCGAGTCAAGGTCTGTGTCAGATGAGGTATATCCATCCTCGTCCAGATATTCGTCGTTAACACTAGCATCGTCATCGCACCCTCCCGCTTGCCTGTCCCCGTCTCCATCCGTACCCTGAGTGTCCTCCCCCCCATCTCCATCCTCCCCATTCCTTCCCCATTCCTCTTCTCCCACTCCGAAATCCGCCGGTGAGTAGTCGTCGCCGAAAAAGTCACCCTGGAATGGATGGGGGTGATCTTCCGCTTCCGCTCCATCCTCGTATACCGCGTCTAGGACCCGCTCTCCGAGCTGCTTTTGACACTCCTTGATACAAGCAGGATTGCGAGTTTGAAGTAGGTGGCTTGTGTAGCCCGTCATTGAGAAATAGCGACCACAGGCATCGCAGCGCTTGGTATGTGATGTGGACATTTGTGGCGAAGTGGACGAGCTGAGGAGGCACGATCCCGTCTAGCGGCAGTGTTGCCCCCCGCGCACAGCCATCGAGCGTGATTCCCGACTCCTATAGAACGACCTCGACTTTGGGTCTTTGGATATGGTCTGTCGGCAGCGCTGCGCAGGCCGATGATCCCGCCGGCTTGCCCCTCCCCGGAACATCATCGACTGTAGTGGAACGGGCCAGACAAGGAAAGCGGCATCTTGTCTAGACCGCGGACCGGAACCTCGAGCATACTGAAGAAACGATAAATATAAGCGTTGGGTTCGATGTCACCGACACGAACACTAATATCCTCACTTTCTTTTCCATGGCTCCAACCAAGTCGAAACAGCAAAAATCGAACCGCCCTCCCAAGGCTACGTCTACTCCGGCATCAGGTCCCCCAAACACGGCTTCACCAGGCGGTGACTCTGCAGCTGAAACCATTGGTGAGTGCCAGTGTGATGATACCATGTTGCTTACTTACTGAGTCTTGAAGGTCGACATCCTCGGGCGGCCAAGGAAGTTGCCCTACGACAGTCGGGTGAGTTGATTTTAGAGCTAGCCTTGAGATTGACGCTGATTTTTCGAGAGTTTGGATGGTCGACGCGAAGGGAGAGCGGCGCAAGTCGTTTAACTACGACGTGCGAAACCACGCAGAAGCCAAACGCGGGCAGGAACCTGGTAAGCCAATCAGCGAATAAGCCTTCTTCAATTGAAGTTATTACTTACTATTATGCACAGAGCGGCGTGTGACCTTACAAGAGGACAAAGTTGACGGAGAGGACGACGTTGACGAAGAGGACAGCGGCCCTCTTCCCCCTCGAAGGCATTCTGCTACAAGTATGAGTAAGTCTTCTTTGAACTCGGATCTGTTTCGTGTGTCTTACCGGTCATGCAGGTCGTCGCCACCGGATAACGTTCGACGACTCGGACAAGGACATGTCCATGGAGCTGGATGTCGAAGAGAATGCCATGGACATCGATGCCACTGAGGCAAAGGAGTCTGGACGCGAAAAATCGAAACGGCGGACGCCTCGGCATCGTGATCCTCTCGAAGATGCCGACGATTCAATGTCTGTGGACGAAGAGAGCGACGGGGATGGGGACGAGTTGGAGGCGTCACCGAGTGAGGATGAAGGTAGGGAGGATGATACTCGCAACATCGCCCTTGAAGACAAGGAAGCACGGGCGTTAACCAAGCTTTGGCGTGATCCGCGGAAGCTTAGCAAAGCTTTGCGCGAGGAGGTGTGTGGCTACTTCTTCCTTTTCGTATCTCTCTCTCACTGTCCTCTATCCTCCCAGCGGCCTCGTTGGCGTCACACTCGCAACCAAGAACGAGCAGCTTCAGCAACCCCCACCAACCAGTCCAGCCCTCTTATCCCTTACTCCGAGTCCCAACATGTCCCCGGTCCAACGCACACCCAAGAAATCCAAGACGATACGCGCCAGCGTCGACTCCGATCTGGATGAGTCGCCGAGAATGGTGTCGAGTGACGGTGCGCCTACCTCCATCGTTTCCGCACCTCGTTGATACTAATCTTCGGCCCAGTCTCCAACAGTCGACACCTGCCACAGCAAGCCAAATCCCAGCCAAGACATAGCGTGTCGAGGGCGCAAAGTCACACTCAAGACCGACGACATGCTCGCGACAAGGATGAGATAGAGGGCCGTCCAGCTAAGGCAAGTACGGCTGCTTTCCTTCTACCCTGTTTATTCACGCACCGTATAAGCGTCCTCGTGTGACCCGCTCGGCCACGGATTCTCCTCAGCGCCCACGGCCACGACACGGAGAGCACAAGAGCAAGGACCCTCGAAACCAGGGCTGGCCGGAACGTGCTTGGCTCGTCTGGCCAAGTGGCAGTGGGAAGGTGTCTCTACGAGCACAGTCTCACTCGCTGCAATCCTTGCTCGGCAGGATCATCGACAAGGTCAAGTATTCTACGTGTTTTATCAACGCATACCCCGAATTCAATCCGCGTGTTCGGAGCGTCGAGAAGATTGCGTTGGAGGTAGCCGCGAAGCACGACAGCGTCGTTTATAAACGCATGGTCAAAGACAAGAAGTTCTTGAAGGCTATAATATCCGTCGTAAGCCCTTCTTTTCCTCTGTTTATATTATACTTATTTATGTTGTCCATCCGCTGTTTATAATCAGCCCGACGCCTGACTTTGGTTGATACGTGGTGATGTCAAGAAGCTCGCCACCTCCCAAGTCCCTGTTCAATACGGACTTGCTCCCGGTTGTGAGAAGCGCGTCAAGGAATATCTCAAGACGCTCAAGTATGCCTATGCGCCGGCTGATGAATTGGTACGCCCCTCTCTACTTCTCTTGACCTAATCTAATGTCTCCCCACCAGCCCTCATCTTCGGAAGTCGTCGCTGTCGACGAGTTACGCCCCTACGGGCACAAGATCTTCCCTGACATGGTCCGGGATCTCTTCATCAAGACCAACATGTTCGACGAGACCTGCTATGTGAGCCCATTCAGTGACATTGTCTGATATATGTGATGCACCCGACGTTGACAAAGGCCCTTTCGAAACGGGTCACCCGCGCCCGCCCTCATTCTGACCACCGCCCGTTTCCAACAGTCCGCCCGCGCTGGCGGAGGACTCGCCCGCACCGTGTAATACGGAGTCTGTGTGAGGGGCGACTCGATGGCCCGGATCGTTGATAGAGAACACTGTCCAGTCCGGCCGTACTGTTTGATACGCCTCGTGGAGGAGCCGTCTTAGGAGTCCTCCCCGATGTTTCCTTCGATGTGGCCGCACGTACCGTGTCTTGGATCTACACCCGTTGCACTCGATGCAGCCGGATGGAGGCTACATTGCGGGCCGTCGTTCCACTCAATGCGGCCGGACAAGCCCTGAAGTACCACACATCCGTTGCTCTCAGTCCGGCCGAAGGGAGAGTCGACCCGTGCGGTCCCTTTGCTCTCGATACGGCCGCACAAAAGGTGACAGAGTCAGCTCACGTTCCCCTCAATGCGGCCACATAATGGTCTGATCACACGCTGTCGTTGCCTTCGATGCGGCCACACTAGGGCCAACAGACCTACATCCGTTCTCTTTGATGCGGCCGCACGGCGGACATCTGAGCCCACTGCAGCTGCTCTGGATGCGGCTGCCGCACGTCTGTTTGTGTTGAGGTGGCCACACGAATGATTTTGCGACCGACTTCCGTTCCACTCAATGCGGCCGCACGGCCGGTTGCTGGGTCACCTCCCGCTCCGCTCGATGCGGCCGCACATGGATCTTGGGATCCACTCCCTTTCCACTCAATGCGGCCGCACGACGAACTTCTTGAGCCGCACCCGTTCCACTCGATGCGGCCGCATTACGCGTCGCGGCGTCCGCTCTCGTTCCACTCGGTGCGGCTGCACAAGGAACCAACTGCCGCACGTCCGTTTCTCTAGATGCGGCCGCACGTCGATCTGTGGGTCGGCGTCCGTTTCACTCGACGCGGCCGCACCTACGTTTGTGGGGCAGCCCCCGTTTCGCTCGATGTGGCCGCACGCGGGATCGACTGCTGCACCTCCGTTGCTCGTGATGCGGCCGCAGGAGGGACCAACCGCCGCATCTCCGTTGCTCTCGATGCGGCCGCAAAGGGATCTGTGCAGCGGCATCCGTTCCTCTCGATGCGGCCGCACGCCGATCTGTCCGTCTGCGTCCGTTCCACTCGACGCGGCCGCACGTTGATCTGTGGATCTGCGTCCGTTCCACTCGACGCGGCCGCACGTTGATCTGTGGATCTGCGTCCGTTCCACTCGACGCGGCCGCACGTTGATCTGTGGATCTGCGTTCGTTTCGCTCGATGCGGCCGCACGCGGGATCGACTGCCGCACCTCCGTTGCTCGTGATGCGGCCGCACGCGGGATCGACTGCCGCACCTCTGTTGCTCGTGATGCGGCCGCAGGAGGGACCAACCGCCGCATCTCCGTTGCTCTCGATGCGGCCGCACAGGGATCTGCACGGTGGCATCCGTTCCTCTCGATGCGGCCGCACCCACCTTTGTGAGGCAGCCCCCGTTTCTCTCGATGTCGCCGCACACAGGACCATCTGCGGTATCACTGTTCCTCTCGATGTGGCCGGACACCGACTTGACTAGCACCCCTTCGTCGCTCTCGATCCGGCCGCACCAAGGGTCCCTCGGTTCACTCCCGTTCCCCTACCTGCAACCGCTCCATGGGTCCCTATCTCATCGCCGCGGCCGTCAACGAGGTTGCGAAGGAAGGAACAAATTGGATTGTGGGGGCAGGATAGAGACAGAAGACCTTTATACATTTTCCGACTCTACAGGTTTAGTTGTCCTCATAGCCATCCGCATGCTGACTTGGCGGCACCGCGTCGAGGACGAAGGGTGAGTATGCGCGCCGCGGAGCCAACCTGGTCTCCAAGTCCTTGATCAAGATGTTAACTGCACCTTCAACCTCGTCGAAGTCCGTGAGAATTCCAGTTAACTCCTGGATCTCCTCGTCTAGTGCGCATGCCTCTTCGTGCGCAGATACCTGCGCTACTCTGAAGGGGAGGTAGGCCCGATGTAGGGCCTTCTGGAAAGACCTAACTTTCTTTGAAGCAGTGAACTCAGGCAAAAAATTCTCCAGTGCTGGGTGCAATGCTGTGTTCCCGATGAGCGATTGAAGTGTCAGCTTTCGCTGCTCCTCAGCCTCCTTCAAGTATGCCTTCCGGGTCGCTTCGTTCCCGGCCATGACCCGTTCTACCACTGCTTGCCGATCATGCTGATGCTTCATGCGAACAAGGCCCTCCGCCGCCTTCCAAAGCTCGTCTTGCGTGAACTGGGATGTTACCGGGTCCACATGTGGGCTCATCATTGGCTCCAGGCTACTCGTCTCTACATCCAAGGAAGGCGCTGTTAGAAATAAAGCATTCGATTGGAAAATGAAACCCGTAGCTATGGAACCCACCTTTACCTTTGCCTTTAGAGGTTGACGACGGGTGCGAGATTGAAGCTGACGCAGATCCCGGCGTCTGCACCCCCGTTCGCCGAGGGGGATATTCGACGGGGCCGGCTGTAGGAACATTCCCCACCACGGAAATTTCTTCCCCCGCGGAGACTCCGTCCGCCACGGAGATTCCTTCCGCCCCGGCGGTTTTTTCCGCCGCGGGGATTGGACCACGCGCGGAACTTTGCGCGGCCGCGGGAATGCGACCGGTGGCGGGATTTCGAGACGCCGCAGCGGAACGTGGGCCGCTCCGGGAGGCTTTCCCGGGCGGGGGACCTCTTCTCCCAGGAGTAGTGTTCCTTTCCGGGGGACCTATTTTTGGGGCGACGGATTTCGAGACGGTGTGATTGGGCGAGCTCCCGCCGACGGGTGGGAGGAGTACGATTGGCGGGGCAGTCCTCGAGAGGTCCCGGAAAGGTGGGGGAGAGGATCTTCGAGATGGGGCGGAGGTTCTCGTCTCGGATGTAGGCCGGAGATGGTCGTAAGAGGGTGGGGAACTGATTCCCTGGGGAGTGACAGCCTCTCGCACGGGGCCCCCAATTTTCGTGCTAACCGACGTTTCGCCGGCAACTGTGGAACCTTTTGAGAAGGAAAGCGCTAAGGCATACGAAGCTTTAGAACCTGCACAAGTTTAACCACGCAGACACTTACCTTTTGCAAAAGAGGCAAATGGACCGTATTGTTGAAAATCTTTCACTTATGTTCCGCGTAAATGTAAGCGCGGTGGCGGGCGGAGGAAAAACTGACGGTCAATGGGGTCCGTCAAAGATGCATTGGGTGCGGGATGTAAATCGATGTCCATGGGTTCTGACAGGACAAATTCATCGTTGGTCAGTCTTGCGCAACATCCGCGGTAACATGGTGAGGCCTTACCCGAGACCACTTGCTGCACTTTTATTTCAGTCTTCGTGCGCTTATCCATCAAGGGCCGCCAGATCGCTGTGGGCACGAGGCTGTAAGTACGGAGGAGGATCTCCACGGAAAGATCGACAGACCAAGCGGATCCGAAGAATCCTGAGATCCACCCATTGGCTGCGAACTACCCGCTTCGGACGCTGTAAGCACCGGTGAGCTACAATCGACCCAACATCAGGGCGACAAAGCCTGAAATCGTTGCGCCCACATCGAAAATGGACCCGTCGAGGGCCACGGCCGTCTGCTGTCTGCTGCTTTGCCGGTTAGTCTCAGCACAAGAATGTTCTATCCAAGGTACCTTCGTTGTGTTCGTGGACTTTTCGCCTGACATAGAGAAAATACGGGAGAGATTTGGAAGAGACGAAGACGACGAGTGGTCGCGGGGAAGTCAAAAGGGACTGTGTGATTAACCCTGTCACGGCGCCCGGCAGATGCCGCGGAGACGCGGGATTCGTTGTTGATCGCGGGGAAGTGGTCAGCCTTTTCTTCTTCAACCGCCACTCCCCATTGCGTTCCCCCCATCCTGTCAATCAGCTTATCACAAAACAATGCAATCTAACAACGCCAGTAGTGAACTGCCCAGCCAGCACAACGCGCCCGACGGGCTGTCCGCAGGAGTAGCGACGTCGCCGACCAACACGTCCACGCCCTCAGCGAGCACCGAGAAGGGAGTCCGCAGTGCAGAGGACCGCGTAGTGGAAGGAAAAGAGGGCGTAACAGAAAACACCCTGGTGCGTAGTTGTGATGACCATCTGGCTCAACAGATTGTCTAACGTTTTGCAGCACGTTTCCCCGGCATTGAAATCCGCCGGGCTCGACGACAGTAGCACCACTCCTCCCTTTCTCCTTCAGGTTGAGGAGCCTCAGCGAGCCACTGAAACCCCCTCAGCATCCCAAGTCCCCATGATCTTTTTCAACGATGCCCAGCACCCGACTGAAGGCCGTGACGTCGCCGCACCAGCGCCGGGAGCGACCCCCCCACCCTCCGACAAGAATGAGCCAGCTGCCTCTCCGTTAATGCCCGGCAACAGCCTGTCTCCGACGGCTAGCACATTGCAGGCGACCAGCGCCCATCCGCAGAGCTGAGACTGGCGATCGGGCTTGCATCGGACGAGCATGACGACATGGCGGACCGCAAAATGCAGCGCACCTACGACCTGCGCCCCGGCTGGTCAATTCCCGCGGCGGACATAGCCTGGCTTGTGCGCAGACTGGGCTGGCCTCGCCGTGAATGCCTCGCGGCACTGATCGCGCTCCGCCTCCGCGAAGCCCTTGACACACTGCCCCCAGTGACCGAAGTCAGAGAAAATAACACACATATGCACGGCGCATATAGCATCGTTGTAAGTGATTTTTACCTTGGCTTTTATTGATTGACGTGACCTCTCTCGATGCCCGCAGAATCAATACCGGATATGCGTGCAAGAAGCCATTGGAACTTCCCTATCGGTGGATGAGGTAGAGGTCTCCCCCAAAATGTTGGCTGCATCTAGGCTGGGGGAATTCGCGACGATTGTGTGGAAAATGTGGAGCGCGGGATCTCCCACCGATCCCCAAATCATGGTCATGGTCCCCGAGGTCGACGCCGTGGGCGTTCCCCGCGGTTCACCTCAGGTCCGCGCCGTCAGCATCCCAACCTCGCGGCAGGACAAGGAGACTGGCGCTGCCGTCTCTGCGCTCGCCCCCCTCGGGGTGTACGCCAACGCGGCGCTTTTGCAAAACACCGAGTTGTACCGTGCGGGATGGTCGGCGTGGTGGGAGGAAGGAGGTGAACTTTCCCTCATAAACAATATCAGGAGCGACACTAACTTCAAGTACTACCATGGCAGCGTCTCCGTTGGCAGTCATCCCGTCGCGGGAAGACCTCCTCCGCATGGCACTCGCGCTCCCGGTCGAGCAACTCACCTTCATTCGGCTCGAAGAAGGACAGGACCCGCAGGCAATGCCGAGCCCGCACACGAACCCGGTTGGCATCCTCCGGACAAATGGGAAGGGGAAGAAGCGAGCGCGTGACGACATGGAGAGCCTGGAGGATGCTGCCGGCCCGTCGCGTCCACCCGTCGCCCATTCGAGAGACACGGACGATGTTCTTCAAGAGGCTGAAGCTCCCCGTGGTCGCTTCCGAGACGAGCAAGGCCACGTCCGCTCGAGCCGGGTACGTTCTCTTTCTCGAGGACCCGCATCGTCGCGAGGAGAAACACCGGCGGCTTCGAGGGAATCGTCGCCTCAGCGTGGCCGCTCAACATCTCGGGGGCCAGCGAGGAAGAAGGCGAAGAAAAATGGTGCGGCGCATGTCATGACGAAGCAGGGGGATCTGAGAGAGGTAGGCTGACCACCCACAACGCTTGGCGACTCTTCTGACACTTTTTTCCCAGCATGACCGATGTATGGGATGCAGACAAGATAATCTGGCATGCTTCGTCGGTGGAAAATCCCTGAACAGCGTCAAGAGTTGCGTCTCTGTCAGCAACGACTAGTGCGACAGCACCAAGTTACGACACAGCTGACTAGAAGATGAGGACGACAGAGGGGAGCCGATCAGACACGGCGACAGACAAGGGAAAGCAAGCAAAGTCGGTAGAATTGACTAGCTCGAGATAAGGAATATGTACAGCGAGAGCGAGCCTTATATACACAAGAGGAGAGAGACTTAGGTAAGCAACCAATACACGGCGATCAGTAAGCAGACCAAGTATAAGTAAGCAGTCATATGTAAAAGAGCACAGCATGAGTCAGTATCGTACAGCATGAGTCAAGAGAAAGGAGTCAGACCCGGACCGAGATGAGTCACGTGGGTCCGGGCGGGATATAGATGAGCCGGGTCCGGGCCAAGGTGGAGCCGGACCGGTGATAAGTCGATAAGTCCTAAAGCGTGTAACCGATGTAAAGTAAAAAGAAAATTATAGACCGTTCATGACATCACCCCTTCCTTAGATTCGACGTCCTCGTCGTAATCAGATCCAGTTTCTTCCTCCGACAGGAAGTTTCCAACGATTAAGGCGTGCAGGTTTCGGGGCACCCGGATGTTCACGGTGGAAGTCGTCAATGCGTTTCTTGGCATTCTGGAGATTGGTGAGAGGCTCCCAAGTATTGTCATTGTCTGGGTAGCCTTTCCATTTGACGAGGTACTTGAAGCCGCGACCAACCTTCTTGGAGTCTATAATCTTTTCGACCTCATAGACTTCCTCTCCTTGGACTAACTCTGGCGGTGGAGGTGTAGGTGCTTTCTGATTGTCAAAGGCGGGACCGTTGTGTGGAGATAGGAGGGACTCGTTGAAGACCGGATGTTTTCGTGACCAGGATGTAGGGAGGCGAAGCTTGTAAGCCGATGCTCCGACTTTCTCCAGGATTTCGAAAGGACCAAAGCGCTTGTCATCTAGCTTTTGCATAGGACGTGCCGTTTTGATTACGGTTTGGCCATCTCTGGTCTTGGCTTCCAGCCAGACGAAGTCGCCAATTTTGTAATCTATTGGTTCGTCCTTCTTGCGATCGTAAAAGCGCTTTTGATCGTCCTGTGCTGCCTTTAGCGCAGAGCGGGCTTCCTCATAGATGTCTCGCATGCGTTGTGCAAACTCGTTCGCCGATGGGTTGTCTGTTTCACGTCGAGGGTTTGTCCCCAGGTAGAGTTCCCGACCATAGTTGGCAAAGTTGGGAGACATCCCAATCGAACTATGGACCATGTTGTTGAGCGCAGTCATGGCAAGTGGGAGGTAACGTGTCCAATTGTCCTGTCGTTGATTGACGAAGATGCGAAGGTAGTTTTCCATGGTCATGTTGGAGCGTTCGGTCTGTCCGTCCGTCTGAGGGTGATACGCCGTGGACGGGTTCCCTTCAATGCCTAACAGTTGGAACAATGCCGTGGTGAATTTGGAGACAAACACGCTGCCACGGTCGCTGACGATCTTTCTAGGAATTCCATGATGGGGGACCACCTCGCGTAGGTACTCGAAGGCGAGTTCGTCCTCCGTTAGGTCTTTGGTCGTGGCCCAGAATACAACCTGCTTGGTACCCATGCAGTTCACATTGCAGATGGCGTCTTTTCCATCCGAGACTGGGAGCGGCATGACAAAGTCGATGGATACATGCTCCCAAGGCGCTTGTGGCGGGTCATGTGGGTGGAGTGGAGCGGCAATGCGATCATGTCTAATCTTGGTACGTTGGCAGGTCTCACATCCTTCAACATATTTCCGGACATCGTCTCTAATGGCAGGCCACCAGTAGTTGCGCGTGATGAGCTCATGGGTCTTGTATCGTCCTGGATGACCGACAAGCGGGCCGTCATGATGAGCTTGGATGATGTCTGCACGGAGTCCTTTGTCTCTTGGGACATAGAGTCTGTGTTGCCAGGTGATCGTTCCATCTGCGTGTTCCAGCCATCCCTTCACTTTGAGTGCTAAGGCGCGTTCTACTGCATGGTCTCGGAGTAAGGTAGCCTCCTGAATCCGCTCAATGAAGACATTGTCAGGTCCATTGGTTATAATTCCTGCATGGTTGAGGGCGCGAAAGAGTTCTGGTTTCAGGAGGACAATGTTTTCATTGTCTTTCTCCCCCTTCTCAAGGCCCGCTAGTCGGGAAATAGCATCGGGTTTACCCATTGTTTTGCCAGGCTTGTGGAGTAGCGTACAATGATACTCTTGTAGCTCCGTTAACCATCGTGCTTGTCTCCGATTTAGCTTCTGCGCCTTGCGGAAGTACGTGAGATTGCGATGATCCGACCAGATTTCAAACTCCTGTCGTGCTCCCATGAGGTATTGTCTCCATTCCTCTAGCGCCGTCATGATAGCCAGTAATTCCTTGTCATAAATCTCATAGTTCCTCTCAGCTTCGCTGAGGGACTTTGAGAGGAAGGCGACCGGGTGCCATTTGCCATTGTCCTGTTGTTGCGAAAGTACCTGCGCCCGTGGCATAGTCAGAGGAGTCCGCCTCGACACGGAACTGCCCATCGTCTGTAGGGATTGCTAGAACTGGCTGCGATGTTATACGTCGCTTGAGTTCCTCAAAAGCCTCCTGCTGTGGGAGTGTCCCAGGACCCATTCCGTCTTCCCAGTGAGTTTAGTCATTGGGTGAGCAATGCCGCTGAAGTCCTTTGATAAAGCGACGGTAGAAGTTGCAAAAGCCCAAAAACGATTGGAAGTTGTTTCTTCGTTTTGGGGGCTGGCCAATTGGTGATTGCCGCGACCTTTGCTGGATCCATGCGAACCCTTCCTCCGCCGACAATCATGCCCAGGTATTCGATTTCTGCCTTCTCAAACTCGCACTTTTCTGGCTTTAGATAGAGTTTGTTTTCTCGCAGGATCCGAAGGACCTCCTTGACTATCCGACGATGTTCTTCTAGCGTATGTGTGAAGATGAGGATGTCGTCCAAATAGACGACCACGACTCCTTGGTGGATCAAGTCTTTGAACAGGTCATTCATCATGGCTTGGAACGTAGACGGGGAGTTGGTGAGTCCAAAGAACATGACCGTAGGCTCGTAGAGACCTTTGTTCGTGCGGAACGCAGCTTTCCATTCGTCCCCTTCTTTAATCCGAACATTGTTGTATCCCCCATCGGACATCGAGCTTGGTAAAGTGCCGTGCTCCCTTAAGCTTGTCAACCAACTCTTGGATGAGCGGGAGCGGGTAACGGTTCTTTATTGTCATCTCATTGAGCTTTCGATAGTCCTGCACAGGACGTAGCGAGCCGTCTTTTTTCTTGATGAAGAAGAATGGGGAGGCCATGGGTGATTTGGACGGTTGGATCCGGCCAGATCTCAGGTTCTCTTCCAAAAAGGCGTCCAGTTGCTTCTGCTCGTCCAATGTGAGGGGGTAAACTTTGCAATCGACCGGTTTGAAGTTAGGAGTGAGCTCAATGGCGTGGTCCCATGGGCGTCGCTCAGGGAGCTTGTCGAAGTCGTCTTTGTCAAAGATGTCCTTGAATTCGTGGTACGCCGTTGGGACTCGCTCAGAGAAGGTCTGTTCCTTTTTCTTCGCGTGCTCTTCAATTGCAATGTCCGATGCATGGGTCCGGATGTGGTATGTCGCTTTGTAGCCATCCCAGTCGAAAGCAAACAGCTGCTCGTCCTTTTCCATGTGGACTGGCTCTTCCTCCTCCTCTTCATCATCATCGATATTGAGGAGGGGAGGGGGACGAGAGCAGCTGATAGGGCATCGGTCGAATTCAATTGACCCGGATTTCCAGTCGATGTGAGGGTTGTGCTTCTTTAGCCACTCATGTCCAATGAAAAGGTCCGTATCTCCTAGATTGGAGACCGCCAGGTCAATGTTTTCTTCATGGTCTTGAATATTTAGGCGAAGTGTGACATATTCCGTGATGGGACCTCCTGTGTTGAGAGTGCCGTCTGCATTTCGTACTGGGATTGGGCGAGCAGTCCGTCGCGTGGGGATGTGATTTTCCTGTACAAACTTCGTGTTGATACACGAGCCAGTGCAACCACTGTCCAGGAGTGCGAGAGCTTTGACAATGCGCTTGGAATCTACCACCAGTTGTGTGGGAATGACCGTTTGTTCCTTGGCGCTGGAGGAGCGTATGAACTGCATAGGAGTGGCGAGCTCTAGTAGAGCTTGACATGCTAACTCGTCTCCCATGCCAGTTATTTCCTTGATGGCTTCATAAGTAGCCTCGTCACGGCGTCGGTGGTGTGTCCAGATGCGAAGGATTGCAATCGCACTTTCGGGTTTGTCTTCCCTTAAGCGACGAAGCGTCCATTGAGCCGTTCCAGGTGCCATATAACATGATTTGGGCGCCGTGCCCCTTCCATCGCACGGCGTTGTCCCTGACTTCACAGGGTCCATATCCAAAACCGAGTCCGTATCCAAAACCGTATCCAAAACTGAAGCCGAAACCGATGCCGTATCCAAAGCCGAAGGCTCACAAATCGAAGCCTGAGTATCTAAAATAACAACGGGACGCGTGCCCGTACCGATAGAGTCCGTAAGAGAAGTCATAATGGGGATATCCCCCGTAGTAGTACAGTCCGAATCAACCATGCGCATATGTAAACGAGAACCAGGCCACCGTGGCGCAACAAAACCAGACGAGCGAGAAACAGAAACTTGGGCTTCAGATGCCGTGTACATCGTCAGCCCCCTCAAAAACCCTCCTTCTTCTCCTCCCCCTTCGGCTGAGCTTGAAGCGCGTCCATCACGCTTTTCCGATCTTCGGCCGACAGGCTCCTAGCCCAGGCAGTGGGTGTCTCGAACGTCTGTGCTCGAGCCTCCCGCTTTGGTGGTTCCGTGTACCGGTCCCTCCCCCACATGTCTCGGATGTTCTTCACGTCCACCCTGCAGTCCCGCACCTGGTGGCCATTCTGTCCGCAGCGGAAGCATCGCCCCTTGATGTCGACACGGTTGACGTCCATCGGCTGACCTTTGCCACCATGCACCGTGCCGGTTCCATCGCGGCGCCATGGGACCTGCCCCCCTTGTTGCCCATTGGACGATCCTTGTCCTTTGGGTTTTTGGTTCTGCACGGGTCCACTGCGCTGGGTCTTAAGGTCCTCCCGCTCCTGTCGCAGACCGTCGATCAGGATGATGCGCTCTTTGAGGTCCTCATATTTCTGAGGAACGTGGCCGCTGTCGTAGATGGAGTCGATGGTCCGATAGTAGACGTTGTGTTTGAGCAGCTGCATGAGGTGGATAGGGTCCTGCGCCGTGGAGTATCCTGCCTTCCTTGCGAGTTGCTCGAACTTGGCGAAGTATTCATGGGCAGTGGTACCCTTCGTCTGTTTGAACCCGTCCAGTTCGACTGCGGCACGGTGCTGCTCATTGACGTCGGTGAAGGCCCCTTTGAGTGCTTTGTGGAAGTCCACCCAGGCGACCATGGCTCCATTGGCCAAGTGTGCATCCTCATACTCGGCCTTCCAGGTGCGTGCTGCCTCCCCCGTCATGTAGGTGAGAATGAAGAGGACTTTGTCCTTGTCCGTCACGAGGTCATCCTCAGCGGCTCGCATGTATTCCTCGCACGACCGCATCCAGTCATTGAAGTCCTCTCGTTTCCCAGAGAAGCCTTCAGGAGTTTTTGCGTGGACTTTCTTTCGGGGGGGTCTGGCGGCGGCGGCGGCTGGGGCACTAACAGTGACCGCAGGGGGGGTTGACGGTGATGGGGGGGGCCGTGACGTTGACGGTGGGGGGTGGCAGGTTGAGGGCAGCAACAAGCACGGCAGGGATGGCGACCCATCGGCCATTTACTTCCATGAGCCAGGCATTGTCGGTGCCGTTATTCATGTGTTGGATGGGAGAGCCAGTTTGGCCGATGACGATGTTCCATGTTCCACCGATTTCGGTGCAGTTGGTAAGTTCGGCGGGGAGAGGGGGTTGAGGGTCGGTGCGGATCCACTGGGCAGCCATGATTGGTTCGTCGAGGTCGGAGAAGTCTTCGTCGGTGACAGGCGGTAGGGCGGAGGCGGCGATGAGGTTGAAGTCGGCTTCAGTGAGGTCGTCTTGGCTTTCGTTGGCGAAGTACCAACTGATGCCACTTGTTTGGGTTGCTACGAAGGCAACTTCGACAGTGGTGTCTCCGAGTTGGACAAAGAAGTCGTTTCCTCGTTCAGTGAAGCCTAGAGGGAGGGGATATATGTAGCAGTTTTCGTCCTCAACGTCGGTGTCGGAGTCAGAACTGGAGTCGGAGCCGTTGAGTCCGAACGAGGGAATTGTTTATAAGTGGGTGAGGTCGATGACCTCTGGCTGGGTGAGGTCGATGACCTTCTGGCTCTGGTGTGGGGCTGGGGGTGTTGCCTGGTGTAAGGAGGCGGTGGGTGTGTCGAGTGTCCACTGGTATTTTCTCGTTGGGCGCGTAGAAGGACTTTGGGGGTTGCTCGAGTTTGTAGCGGTAGGTGACGTATGGGCAGGAGTAGACGTAGAGGTTTCCGTTTCCTTGTTCGCTTATTTTGAGGCGATAGAAGTGGATGTCTATGATGGAGTCTTCAAGTTCTTCTACGCCGAGGGCGACCTTCCAATTGTGCCAGGCCCAGGGGTCTTTAGATTCGTTGATGAGGGAGATGATAGCGTCGTGGCTGATGGGGATGAATTCTTGTACTTGCGAGCGCCAATCTTCCATGCACGAGCCCCCAGTCGAAATGGTTACTCTGTGCGGCAAGGGAAGATTTTGTCGAGGGAAGGTGGTTCTGTTATGAGATCGCAAGACGGTCTGCCTCAGTCTTCTCGACCTGTTGGCTGTCTCTTCGTCTAGGGGACACGAGCCCAAAGACTTCCTAAACCGCTTTCCTTTCGCCGCTTTTACTCGTTTCCTACACCAAAGGTGCACCTTCTACTGTCACCTCTGAGCTTTCAACTCCTGGTATTGGAGAGTCTCGAGTAGGTGTAACGTTTCGAGGAAACGTCAAGCCGGCACCGGTATACGTGCGCACGACCACAATGTCAGGGTAACGAGTCGCGTACTCTGGGGGCAACGGTCTAGGGCGGCACGGGGGAAGAACAAGGTCAGTACCAGACGGGTACTACTACTACTACGCTACAGTACGTAGGGACGGTCGTAGGGTGGTGCAAGAGTAAACAGATCTCGAGCTTATGTCAGCAACGACTAGTGCGACAGCACCAAGTTACGACACAGCTGACTAGAAGATGAGGACGACAGAGGGGAGCCGATCAGACACGGCGACAGACAAGGGAAAGCAAGCAAAGTCGGTAGAATTGACTAGCTCGAGATAAGGAATATGTACAGCGAGAGCGAGCCTTATATACACAAGAGGAGAGAGACTTAGGTAAGCAACCAATACACGGCGATCAGTAAGCAGACCAAGTATAAGTAAGCAGTCGTATGTAAAAGAGCACAGCATGAGTCAGTATCGTACAGCATGAGTCAAGAGAAAGGAGTCAGACCCGGACCGAGATGAGTCACGTGGGTCCGGGCGGGATATAGATGAGCCGGGTCCGGGCCAAGGTGGAGCCGGACCGGTGATAAGTTGATAAGTCCTAAAGCGTGTAACCGATGTAAAGTAAAAAGAAAATTATAGACCGTTTATGACAGACGGAGATCGTGTTCTGCGTGACCGAGGGGCGGAAGGCGCCCGGCGGCGGGCTGGGGATTTGGGCGTGGATGGTGTCGTGGCTCTAACCTCATCGTCGGAGGGTAGGGTGTCCGAGTCGATGTCGTTTTGAAGGAAGCCATACCTGCGATAGAGGCAGAGGCGGGCCTTGGTGCCCATTTGTGTGAGTGAGCATCCCCGCTTCTTCGCCCGGCAGGAGACTGTCATGAACGGTCTATAATTTTCTTTTTACTTTACATCGGTTACACGCTTTAGGACTTATCAACTTATCACCGGTCCGGCTCCACCTTGGCCCGGACCCGGCTCATCTATATCCCGCCCGGACCCACGTGACTCATCTCGGTCCGGGTCTGACTCCTTTCTCTTGACTCATGCTGTACGATACTGACTCATGCTGTGCTCTTTTACATACGACTGCTTACTTATACTTGGTCTGCTTACTGATCGCCGTGTATTGGTTGCTTACCTAAGTCTCTCTCCTCTTGTGTATATAAGGCTCGCTCTCGCTGTACATATTCCTTATCTCGAGCTAGTCAATTCTACCGACTTTGCTTGCTTTCCCTTGTCTGTCGCCGTGTCTGATCGGCTCCCCTCTGTCGTCCTCATCTTCTAGTCAGCTGTGTCGTAACTTGGTGCTGTCGCACTAGTCGTTGCTGACATAAGCTCGAGATCTGTTTACTCTTGCACCACCCTACGACCGTCCCTACGTACTGTAGCGTAGTAGTAGTAGTACCCGTCTGGTACTGACCTTGTTCTTCCCCCGTGCCGCCCTAGACCGTTGCCCCCAGAGTACGCGACTCGTTACCCTGACATTGTGGTCGTGCGCACGTATACCGGTGCCGGCTTGACGTTTCCTCGAAACGTTACACCTACTCGAGACTCTCCAATACCAGGAGTTGAAAGCTCAGAGGTGACAGTAGAAGGTGCACCTTCGGTGTAGGAAACGAGTAAAAGCGGCGAAAGGAAAGCGGTTTAGGAAGTCTTTGGGCTCGTGTCCCCTAGACGAAGAGACAGCCAACAGGTCGAGAAGACTGAGGCAGACCGTCTTGCGATCTCATAACAGAACCACCTTCCCTCGACAAAATCTTCCCTTGCCGCACAGAGTAACCATTTCGACTGGGGGCTCGTGCATGGAAGATTGGCGCTCGCAAGTACAAGAATTCATCCCCATCAGCCACGACGCTATCATCTCCCTCATCAACGAATCTAAAGACCCCTGGGCCTGGCACAATTGGAAGGTCGCCCTCGGCGTAGAAGAACTTGAAGACTCCATCATAGACATCCACTTCTATCGCCTCAAAATAAGCGAACAAGGAAACGGAAACCTCTACGTCTACTCCTGCCCATACGTCACCTACCGCTACAAACTCGAGCAACCCCCAAAGTCCTTCTACGCGCCCAACGAGAAAATACCAGTGGACACTCGACACACCCACCGCCTCCTTACACCAGGCAACACCCCCAGCCCCACACCAGAGCCAGAGGTCATCGACCTCACCCAGCCAGAGGTCATCGACCTCACCCACTTATAAACAATTCCCTCGTTCGGACTCAACGGCTCCGACTCCAGTTCTGACTCCGACACCGACGTTGAGGACGAAAACTGCTACATATATCCCCTCCCTCTAGGCTTCACTGAACGAGGAAACGACTTCTTTGTCCAACTCGGAGACACCACTGTCGAAGTTGCCTTCGTAGCAACCCAAACAAGTGGCATCAGTTGGTACTTCGCCAACGAAAGCCAAGACGACCTCACTGAAGCCGACTTCAACCTCATCGCCGCCTCCGCCCTACCGCCTGTCACCGACGAAGACTTCTCCGACCTCGACGAACCAATCATGGCTGCCCAGTGGATCCGCACCGACCCTCAACCCCCTCTCCCCGCCGAACTTACCAACTGCACCGAAATCGGTGGAACATGGAACATCGTCATCGGCCAAACTGGCTCTCCCATCCAACACATGAATAACGGCACCGACAATGCCTGGCTCATGGAAGTAAATGGCCGATGGGTCGCCATCCCTGCCGTGCTTGTTGCTGCCCTCAACCTGCCACCCCCCACCGTCAACGTCACGGCCCCCCCCATCACCGTCAACCCCCCTGCGGTCACTGTTAGTGCCCCAGCCGCCGCCGCCGCCAGACCCCCCCGAAAGAAAGTCCACGCAAAAACTCCTGAAGGCTTCTCTGGGAAACGAGAGGACTTCAATGACTGGATGCGGTCGTGCGAGGAATACATGCGAGCCGCTGAGGATGACCTCGTGACGGACAAGGACAAAGTCCTCTTCATTCTCACCTACATGACGGGGGAGGCAGCACGCACCTGGAAGGCCGAGTATGAGGATGCACACTTGGCCAATGGAGCCATGGTCGCCTGGGTGGACTTCCACAAAGCACTCAAAGGGGCCTTCACCGACGTCAATGAGCAGCACCGTGCCGCAGTCGAACTGGACGGGTTCAAACAGACGAAGGGTACCACTGCCCATGAATACTTCGCCAAGTTCGAGCAACTCGCAAGGAAGGCAGGATACTCCACGGCGCAGGACCCTATCCACCTCATGCAGCTGCTCAAACACAACGTCTACTATCGGACCATCGACTCCATCTACGACAGCGGCCACGTTCCTCAGAAATATGAGGACCTCAAAGAGCGCATCATCCTGATCGACGGTCTGCGACAGGAGCGGGAGGACCTTAAGACCCAGCGCAGTGGACCCGTGCAGAACCAAAAACCCAAAGGACAAGGATCGTCCAATGGGCAACAAGGGGGGCAGGTCCCATGGCGCCGCGATGGAACCGGCACGGTGCATGGTGGCAAAGGTCAGCCGATGGACGTCAACCGTGTCGACATCAAGGGGCGATGCTTCCGCTGCGGACAGAATGGCCACCAGGTGCGGGACTGCAGGGTGGACGTGAAGAACATCCGAGACATGTGGGGGAGGGACCGGTACACGGAACCACCAAAGCGGGAGGCTCGAGCACAGACGTTCGAGACACCCACTGCCTGGGCTAGGAGCCTGTCGGCCGAAGATCGGAAAAGCGTGATGGACGCGCTTCAAGCTCAGCCGAAGGGGGAGGAGAAGAAGGAGGGTTTTTGAGGGGGCTGACGATGTACACGGCATCTGAAGCCCAAGTTTCTGTTTCTCGCTCGTCTGGTTTTGTTGCGCCATCGGTGGCCTGGTTCTCGTTTACATATGCGCATTGTTGATTCGGACTGTACTACTACGGGGGATATCCCCATTATGACTTCTCTTACGGACTCTATCGGTACGGGCACGCGTCCCGTTGTTATTTTAGATACTCAGGCTTCGATTTGTGAGCCTTCGGCTTTGGATACGGCATCGGTTTCGGCTTCAGTTTTGGATACGGCTTTTGGATACGGACTCGGTTTTGGATATGGACCCTGTGAAGTCAGGGACAACGCCGTGCGATGGAAGGGGCACGGCGCCCAAATCATGTTATATGGCACCTGGAACGGCTCAATGGACGCTTCGTCGCTTAAGGGAAGACAAACCCGAAAGTGCGATTGCAATCCTTCGCATCTGGACACACCACCGACGCCGTGACGAGGCTACTTATGAAGCCATCAAGGAAATAACTGGCATGGGAGACGAGTTAGCATGTCAAGCTCTACTAGAGCTCGCCACTCCTATGCAGTTCATACGCTCCTCCAGCGCCAAGGAACAAACGGTCATTCCCACACAACTGGTGGTAGATTCCAAGCGCATTGTCAAAGCTCTCGCACTCCTGGACAGTGGTTGCACTGGCTCGTGTATCAACACGAAGTTTGTACAGGAAAATCACATCCCCACGCGACGGACTGCTCGCCCAATCCCAGTACGAAATGCAGACGGCACTCTCAACACAGGAGGTCCCATCACGGAATATGTCACACTTCGCCTAAATATTCAAGACCATGAAGAAAACATTGACCTGGCGGTCTCCAATCTAGGAGATACGGACCTTTTCATTGGACATGAGTGGCTAAAGAAGCACAACCCTCACATCGACTGGAAATCCGGGTCAATTGAATTCGACCGATGCCCTATCAGCTGCTCTCGTCCCCCTCCCCTCCTCAATATCGATGATGATGAAGAGGAGGAGGAAGAGCCAGTCCACATGGAAAAGGACGAGCAGCTGTTTGCTTTCGACTGGGATGGCTACAAAGCGACATACCACATCCGGACCCATGCATCGGACATTGCAATTGAAGAGCACGCTAAGAAAAAGGAACAGACCTTCTCTGAGCGAGTCCCAACGGCGTACCACGAATTCAAGGACATCTTTGACAAAGACGACTTCGACAAGCTCCCTGAGCGACGCCCATGGGACCACGCCATTGAGCTCACTCCTAACTTCAAACCGGTCGATTGCAAAGTTTACCCCCTCACATTGGACGAGCAGAAGCAACTGGACGCCTTTTTGGAAGAGAACCTGAGATCTGGCCGGATCCAACCGTCCAAATCACCCATGGCCTCCCCATTCTTCTTCATCAAGAAAAAAGACGGCTCGCTACGTCCTGTGCAGGACTATCGAAAGCTCAATGAGATGACAATAAAGAACCGTTACCCGCTCCCGCTCATCCAAGAGTTGGTTGACAAGCTTAAGGGAGCACGGCACTTTACCAAGCTCGATGTCCGATGGGGGTACAACAATGTTCGGATTAAAGAAGGGGACGAATGGAAAGCTGCATTCCGCACGAACAAAGGTCTCTACGAGCCTACGGTCATGTTCTTTGGACTCACCAACTCCCCGTCTACGTTCCAAGCCATGATGAATGACCTGTTCAAAGACTTGATCCACCAAGGAGTCGTGGTCGTCTATTTGGACGACATCCTCATCTTCACACATACGCTAGAAGAACATCGTCGGATAGTCAAGGAGGTCCTTCGGATCCTGCGAGAAAACAAACTCTATCTAAAGCCAGAAAAGTGCGAGTTTGAGAAGGCAGAAATCGAATACCTGGGCATGATTGTCGGCGGAGGAAGGGTTCGCATGGATCCAGCAAAGGTCGCGGCAATCACCAATTGGCCAGCCCCCAAAACGAAGAAACAACTCCAATCGTTTTTGGGCTTTTGCAACTTCTACCGTCGCTTTATCAAGGACTTCAGCGGCATTGCTCACCCAATGACTAAACTCACTGGGAAGACGGAATGGGTCTGGGACACTCCACAGCAGGAGGCTTTTGAGGAACTCAAGCGACGTATAACATCGCAGCCAGTTCTAGCAATCCCTACAGACGATGGGCAGTTCCGTGTCGAGGCGGACTCCTCTGATTATGCCACGGGCGCGGTACTTTCGCAACAACAGGACAATGGCAAATGGCACCCGGTCGCCTTCCTCTCAAAGTCCCTCAGCGAAGCTGAGAGGAACTATGAGATTTATGACAAGGAATTACTGGCTATCATGACGGCGCTAGAGGAATGGAGACAATACCTCATGGGAGCACGACAGGAGTTTGAAATCTGGTCGGATCATCGCAATCTCACGTACTTCCGCAAGGCGCAGAAGCTAAATCGGAGACAAGCACGATGGTTAACGGAGCTACAAGAGTATCATTGTACGCTACTCCACAAGCCTGGCAAAACAATGGGTAAACCCGACGCTATTTCCGACTAGCGGGCCTTGAGAAGGGGGAGAAAAGACAATGAAAACATTGTCCTCCTGAAACCGGAACTCTTTCGCGCCCTCAACCATGCAGGAATTATAACCAATGGACCTGACAATGTCTTCATTGAGCGGATTCAGGAGGCTACCTTACTCCGAGACCATGCAGTAGAACGCGCCTTAGCACTCAAAGTGAAGGGATGGCTGGAACACGCAGATGGAACGATCACCTGGCAACACAGACTCTATGTCCCAAGAGACAAAGGACTCCGTGCAGACATCATCCAAGCTCATCATGACGGCCCGCTTGTCGGTCATCCAGGACGATACAAGACCCATGAGCTCATCACGCGCAACTACTGGTGGCCTGCCATTAGAGACGATGTCCGGAAATATGTTGAAGGATGTGAGACCTGCCAACGTACCAAGATTAGACATGATCGCATTGCCGCTCCACTCCACCCACATGACCCGCCACAAGCGCCTTGGGAGCATGTATCCATCGACTTTGTCATGCCGCTCCCAGTCTCGGATGGAAAAGACGCCATCTGCAATGTGAACTGCATGGGTACCAAGCAGGTTGTATTCTGGGCCACGACCAAAGACCTAACGGAGGACGAACTCGCCTTCGAGTACCTACGCGAGGTGGTCCCCCATCATGGAATTCCTAGAAAGATCGTCAGCGACCGTGGCAGCGTGTTTGTCTCCAAATTCACCACGGCATTGTTCCAACTGTTAGGCATTGAAGGGAACCCGTCCACGGCGTATCACCCTCAGACGGACGGACAGACCGAACGCTCCAACATGACCATGGAAAACTACCTTCGCATCTTCGTCAATCAACGACAGGACAATTGGACACGTTACCTCCCACTTGCCATGACTGCGCTCAACAACATGGTCCATAGTTCGATTGGGATGTCTCCCAACTTTGCCAACTATGGTCGGGAACTCTACCTGGGGACAAACCCTCGACGTGAAACAGACAACCCATCGGCGAACGAGTTTGCACAACGCATGCGAGACATCTATGAGGAAGCCCGCTCTGCGCTAAAGGCAGCACAGGACGATCAAAAGCGCTTTTACGATCGCAAGAAGGACGAACCAATAGATTACAAAATTGGCGACTTCGTCTGGCTGGAAGCCAAGACCAGAGATGGCCAAACCGTAATCAAAACGGCACGTCCTATGCAAAAGCTAGATGACAAGCGCTTTGGTCCTTTCGAAATCCTGGAGAAAGTCGGAGCATCGGCTTACAAGCTTCGCCTCCCTACATCCTGGTCACGAAAACATCCGGTCTTCAACGAGTCCCTCCTATCTCCACACAACGGTCCCGCCTTTGACAATCAGAAAGCACCTACACCTCCACCGCCAGAGTTAGTCCAAGGAGAGGAAGTCTATGAGGTCGAAAAGATTATAGACTCCAAGAAGGTTGGTCGCGGCTTCAAGTACCTCGTCAAATGGAAAGGCTACCCAGACAATGACAATACTTGGGAGCCTCTCACCAATCTCCAGAATGCCAAGAAACGCATTGACGACTTCCACCGTGAACATCCGGGTGCCCCGAAACCTGCACGCCTTAATCGTTGGAAACTTCTGTCGGAGGAAGAAACTGGATCTGATTACGACGAGGACGTCGAATCTAAGGAAGGGGTGATGTCATGAACGGTCTATAATTTTCTTTTTACTTTACATCGGTTACACGCTTTAGGACTTATCGACTTATCACCGGTCCGGCTCCACCTTGGCCCGGACCCGGCTCATCTATATCCCGCCCGGACCCACGTGACTCATCTCGGTCCGGGTCTGACTCCTTTCTCTTGACTCATGCTGTACGATACTGACTCATGCTGTGCTCTTTTACATATGACTGCTTACTTATACTTGGTCTGCTTACTGATCGCCGTGTATTGGTTGCTTACCTAAGTCTCTCTCCTCTTGTGTATATAAGGCTCGCTCTCGCTGTACATATTCCTTATCTCGAGCTAGTCAATTCTACCGACTTTGCTTGCTTTCCCTTGTCTGTCGCCGTGTCTGATCGGCTCCCCTCTGTCGTCCTCATCTTCTAGTCAGCTGTGTCGTAACTTGGTGCTGTCGCACTAGTCGTTGCTGACACCGTCCCGCAGGTTTGGGACGCCGGGCCCATCCTGGCAGCGCACGCCTTCCCTGCCTCCCTCTGAAATCGGGCATTCGGCAGGTCCCGTGGTCGTTCAGGTTCCGCTGAAGCCGGACGTGGTGCCCAGTCAGGTGCTCGACCTTTCAATGCCAGAACTCGAGGCCTGGATGAGCCGCCAGACGGATGGGGTGCGGATTGCGGATGCAGCGCTCCGAATGGCGGCCAGATCCCGCACAGAGATTTCCGCCCTGCGTTCTCAGCTAACAGAGGCTTCTCGCCAGGCGCAACGATACCGAGCGGAGTCAGCTGGAGCGCTGCAGGTAATCAAAGGGTTGACGGCAGCCCTCCGTCGCGCAAATATTCCGGGCCTCGAATTGGCGGCTGATCTCATCCCGCCTTCTCCTTCGCTGTCTCCACTATTGCTTTCAGCCTCACGAAGCGGGTCCCCTCTCGCGGCGGGGGTGCATCTACAGCCTTTCGATCCCCGGCCCTCACCCCTCCAGACTGTCACGGCCCTTTCGTCAGCGCTCGTCGGCGTTAGCCCAGGCCTCCGCTCTCCACCGCCTGCAGCGATGGCCACGGTTCCAGAGGGCGCGGATACAGGGGCACGGAGCACCACGGCTCCCCCGGCGAACCTCGTGCAGTTGGATTCCCTACACCCGCCGCTGGTGCAGGACGATTCGCTGGCAAGTAGTGGTGACGCCGGAGGTGCGGCGATGCACGACATCGACGTCGAGATGATCCCGGGCGACGATGCACAGCCCCCTCCTTCGACTCCGACCTTGCCACTGACCTGTACCGGATCGTTCTCTTGAGGTTCAACAGGACGCAGAGGTCTCCGCTTCCGGTGGGCAGATGCCTCCCACTTCCGGCGTTGATCCCGCCTCACCGTCACCCGCAGGGCAGAGGTCCGGCGATAGTCGAGGAACCGAGCTGATGGAGGAGGTTTCTCGTCCGGACACTGCCGTTGGGGGCGTCGGAGAACCGCATTCCTCGCCTGGAAGTACCCCCGCAGTTCTCCATAGGTCTCCTCTCCGTGGGCGTTCCAAGAGCGCATCTCTGCGGGAGATCGTCCCTGGAGCGCGGCCGCGAGGCCCACATATGACGCCCTCGAACCCGCCAGAGTTTCCTATCGAAGACAGCGACGGAAACCCCTCCCAAGACACCCTCATTGACACTTCCTGCGATGTTGCAGACCCTTTGTTAGGCCGCGTTGGGGAGCAGGCCAAGAACGAGGACATTGAAATGGGGGATGAGGTCCCGGCACCGTCTGAGGAAGCCTCCGTCGTCGCAGAGGGAATCCGCAGGGAGGTAAACGAGGATGGGTCATCATGAAGGGTTACTGCCGCTGGCGAGTTGAGTTTACGGGTTTGTGGAGAAATGATGCTGCAATGTACGTTACCGCTATCATTTGAATAATGTTCCAATTGCGTCGGAAGGCTGCATCTACCGCCCATTCGTTCCGCCAAGGCTCCCCGAGTGACTGAATGCGGATGCCTTGTTTGCTTTGAGATAGAGCCCGGCGGGTTTCATCAAATAATAGGCAGTGGCCATGCGTAGTTGTTTGTGAGCATAGCAATTGGCCAGGAGGCATGACTGAGATGTGAGCGAGGCCCTTGGTTCCTACGGCGCGATCCGTGCGGTGTCTCGCCAAGATGCACTCTTGCCAGGGAATTCCCCGTGGAGAATACCCCGCGGCAAGTTTCCCGCAGAAACTTCCCCGCGGCAAATTCCACTCCGCAAGATCCCCGCGGCAAGATCCCCGCGGAGGATTTGAGTCGGAGATTCCCCTGCAGGATTCCCCTTGGTGCATGTAAAATGACGGACTCGCCCCTTCGCACTGCCCAGCGCAAGCGACGCGTACGTATGTTTTCGTGAGACATGTGCCACAACACCTTACGGAAGGGGACACCGCGCCGAAAATGGGCTGTGAAATCGAGCCCGGGAACATTTACCGCGAACATTGTCCCGCGAGAAATTTGCCGCGGGGAATTACCCGCGGCAGGATCCCCGCGGAAACGACCCCGCGGCATCTTCCCTGCGGAGAATTCTCCCTGCGGAGAATTGTCCGGGGCGAATTCCCCGCGGAGACGTCCCCGCGGGACATTCCTCCCGGCATATTCCCCGTGGAGCGCTTTCCGCGGCAAATTCCCCGCGGAGAATTCCCCGCGGCGCATTCCCAGTGACGCAATGTCCGTGGTAAATCCTCCGGGGCTCGACTTCGCGGGCTGTTTTGGGCGCCGTGTTGTAGTAAGGCCAGGGCCTTTTCACCTGTTCAATGAAAAACACTGGGTCAGTCTGGTATCAGGCGTGCAATCGATTCATTCAACAAGGAGCAAGAACGCAGTAAACGAGTACATGAAAGAATACATTGAACAACAGGAGACTACGCTGGTGAGAGAGACAAGGAAGCTCCGCAAACTCCCCGTATCAAAGATGCACTCATCGACGCTTGGATGGCACCTTTGTCGGGGACCGCCTACCATCGATGATGTTGTCGGCACTCCGCCGCCGGGCGACCCGCTGGTCTTCTCGCCGAAGTGTCATACCGGCCGGTTGGCCACCCGCAGCTACTGTGGCCACATGATCCCTACCGCCACTGGCAGCAGTGAGGCGCTGTCGCGTAATCCCACCGTCGCTCGGCCCACCACCAGACTCCAGGGGGACGGCCTCTGTCGATCGACGCTGCCACGGCTTCGACATGGTAAGGTCTTGTCGCATCCGATCACAAACAGTTAGGATTCTGTCATGATGCTCAATGGTGAGCTGGCTGGTCAGAAGCAAGCGTGGGGTGGACATGTTCCTGTCATCGTCGTCCGGGTCATTCCGCGCGAAATGCGCATCATGCGCGTCGCGGAGGAACAGTCCAAACGCAAGCGCAACTCTTTCCAGCAGACTAGTGGGAAGGATGTTCTTGCTCTTCACCCGCCGCCAGGGTCCGCTCTCCGCCCACTCAAAGAGGCGTTGCACCGCCGTGGCATCTGTGTGAATTTCGTCGGGAAGAAACCGCCGTGGGTAGTTGAAGTCGCCCCAAGCAACCATGCCGCTCGGTAAAATTGTGGGGCCAGGAAACTTCGGAAATGGTTAGCAAGGAGGACATGGGTGAGAGAAGAAGTCCTACTGTTGTCTGTGCCAATACCTCCACCAATTTCCGCCAAGGCTCATGCATTGATAGGCCGGTCATAAAGCTGCGTCGTTCTGCCGCTGTCTCGCCGTGTCCTAGAGGAGCGTCCACCGTAGCTTGCACAGGCCGTGGCCTCGGGATTCCGCCCAACTGGGAATGACGCTAGTGTTCCCCATCAGCAGGACTATTCTCTGTGGTAATGGACTGAACGTACAGAATCAATAGGAACGTCAATAAAAGGAGTCCCGGTGGGGGCTTCCTCCCGGGAGGGTGGCGAGGGTGGTCCGCGAAACGATGCCGGAGATGGGGGGGTGGAGGGGATTCTCTCTGGAGACGAACGTCTGGGAGTCTGGGGAAGCACGGGAGACCGCCGCGATGGACCTCCTGCAGCTTCTGGGAGTTCGGCGACGTTCGAGGCGCGAGAGCGTGTCGCTCCCGTGTCTCCCCCTGTCGCGGGTGCCTCTCTTTGCTTGTCATCCTGCAGCTCCCCTGGGGACGCCGCGGGCTCATTCACATGCACCTCCCGATCGTCCTGCTCAGATTCCTCCTCATCGGATAGCTCCACCCATGTGGGTTTCAGAGGTCCAAAACCTTCCCGGAAGGGGCCAGGTTTGGTCTATGCCAATGTGAGACAAATGTCATGGATGAGAGCGGCAACACGTACCACGGGCCCGTCGTCCTCCTCATCGTCCTCCTGATCGTCATCAATGTCTATGTCGAGGTCGAAATTCTCCTCCTCCTCCTCCTGAAAGCCAGTCCACTGGTCGTTGTCGTCGTCATTGTCGTTGTCGTCATCAGTGTCTTCTTTGGCTTGTACCCGTGCTTGCGCCTGACGAACCTCCGCGGCGGCGGCCCGAGCCACGGTCTTTTTCGCCGCTTCCGCGGGAATGTTGTCTTTGTGGTAAGGAGTGCGGGCGGGAGTTAGAGTCCCTTCGCTATCGTATGCCTTGAAAGCAAATACTTTCTGTCTCTTCTGCGCCAAACTCTCCCACCGAGCGTATATGGCGATGAGGGACTTTGCTGAGACTTTGCTGATATCTCCGTCTATTTTTGCGCCGAGATACTTCTCGTCAATATAGGCGTAGCAGTCTTCTCCGAGTTTCTTCCACGGCACGGCAGCTGATGTGCCAGACGCAATCCCTGGATGAGAATGAGTCCAGAATTGGTAAGCCATCCTATATTCATTCTAAAGGAAACACGGACTGTAATGTACGCGCATGAAAGACCGGATGATTGGAAGGAGAGATCGACCATCCCTTCGCTCAGGCGGAGGGGGGAGCTTGGGTAGACCTTTCGCATCGAACTCGATCTCGATGCCGGGGTGCTTCACCTTCACCTCGATCGGTTTTCCTTCGTCATCGAGAGGGTCCTGATTGACTGTATTCTGGGTAAGCATTGTTTACGTATGTGAACTTACAGATACGCACGGAAGGCCTTCTCCATGAATGTCTTCCAGCGACGAAGGGCGACCTCGCCCACCCCGTCCTTGAACATGTTCTTCAGCTTGGGACCTCCGTCGATATCTTCGTTGAATTCCACTCTAAAAAGGATTTCATCAAGTCTGTTCATAACAATTGAGTGTGCACTCACAAATCAACGTCGACCCCACCGTCTCTGTCTTTCCTTCCCCAGTGGATCCCAACCCTGACCCCCATCGCGTTCCATGTGTAGTTTGCAAACTCACGGCAGACTTTCATGAAGTCTCGCTCGAACGTCCTGTGCCGGCGGGTGTGAGATTGGCCCGGAAAGGACGTGGAACACTCACTTTATCCGCTCCTCGTCATCTGGACGTGTTTTATTCCACTTGCTGGCGGTGTGATTGTACGCCATTTTCTCCGCAGCGGGGAGGTTCTGCCACTGGCGGGATAGCTCCTTCCGGTATGCTCCCATATTGTACGTGAACCGTTTGCCCTCCACGGTGCCAGCGGGTTGCGACTTGGTGAGGGCTTGGAGAATACGGTCCTTCGCCTTTGATGCGAAGACGGACTGGCCAGTATATTTACGTGAATATTTCACGAATACCTTTGTCCCATTTTTTCGCCCGTTGTTGTAGAGGTAGTTGTTCAATTTCTACGCGGAATATCAGGTTAGGAAGAGGGGACGGTGTATCCAGGAAAAACCCACAATGCGCATGGCTTTTTTCACTTCAGGCGTCATCGCGGCCTTCCTGTCCTTCAACCACTTCGACTCCAGCTCCTTCATGGCGGTTCGAAGGATGGTCGCCCTCTCTGCCTTCGTGCCCCGCGTAAAATCCTCGAGGTAGCTCAGAACGATACTTCGCTGTTCCTTCTCGTAGAACCACTGGGTTCCGTTTCGGAGCTGCCTCGCTGGGACCTGAGCCATGTCGAAAGAGGTGGAATATAGGAAGCGGTTGGCGACAGGATGGTTGAGAGAGGAGAGTTGGGGTCCGTGGCAAAGGGTATCGGTGTGGCCGTATCGTTCGACTCGAACAAACAGGGGAAAGGGAAGTTGGGCATCAGTTCCCTTTCTTGCTCCTGAGCCATGAGATAGGCTCGATAACGTAGACGCATGGTTGTGTGCATGGTCACCGGACGATACTGCAGTCCGATTCCCTGTTCAGGCCTAGCAATTGTCCGCTCGGCAACGGTACCTCCTGATGCGATTCCTAAAGCTGACAGACCTGTCGAGCGCCCAATGCAACAGATATCCAAGTGACGTTTCAACGTAGCGACAACGGCCATTGCGTTGAGACCGTGAATTGTATGTCATTCCCCTCGGATGGGTTGTGGTGGGGCATGGAAATCGTGTGCCGCGGAGAAAGTTCAAGGTAAACGAATCAGGCGATCTGGCCGTAGGCACAGATCTTCATTTCACCCTGTTTAAAGCCATATAAACGCTCACAGATACTCCCCATCCCGAGCACAAACCCATCCACAGGTCGGGGGGGAAGTGCTTGGATGAACGCTCCCCAACGTGGGCCAGCGCGGGGCGCTACCGAAGAAAATGCCGCTCAAATTTAAAAGAAAACGAATGGGAGGATCGTTTGGTAGGGACAACGAGGTCGTTCATTCTATGAAATGCCTCCAGGCTGTACCCATGTCGCAGTAGTAAGACTGTTTGCATCCAAATGACGGTGCACAGAGGACCCGTAGGTATGCTCCCTTCAGAAAGGGATTGTGGGGCATCGGACAGGAAGACGGCGTCCAAAAATGAAGTAAATCGGATCAGGGGTTCACCAGATATTCAAGGGAGAAGAATTTGGGGGAGCTCATACTGCCAACAGATGCATGAACTCGCGTCAGCTCAATTCCCCTGGAGCATTCTAAACAACCATTGGTCTTTCACTTTCTCTCCTTCTATCCTTTCCAGTTCAAGATTTGTCTCCTTAATCTCCCTCCAACCACCGTCGAAGGTCTACATACATAGTCATGAATCACTGGGCAGAAGATGGTGAGTGGATCGCCCTGTGTCCTGCAGTTACTGTCCACTGAGGAGATAAACGGTTCTGCGGCTTATCTAGCTTCCGAATGGGACGCGTATTCGTGCGATAGTCTGGATGCATTCTCACTAACCATCAGTCCAACAAATGTTTCCTCCCCAATTCCATTCTCCGACCTCGGTGATGGGGATAATGCAAGTCCCGGGACATTTCCCGATGGAGAGGGTGATGCTTCCGGAGCTTTTCGAGGGGGGGACCACGGTGCAATGGAATCCGCACCGTCTTCGAAAAATTCTAGGAGTAACCAGGTCAGCGATGCCACCGCCTTGCCCGTGCCCCTGCGCCCCCGAGCCAGTGGCCATCGGAAAGTCGGCAAGGCAAGGGCAGCGGAACTTGCATCCCGTGGCGGAGAGTGAGTACCAGCTTGTACCAGCTCCTGGCGGGAGTATCCGAGGAAGACCGTTCATTTCTTCATCCGAATTTTAGCACATATATCAACACATTTGCCCTGAAACACCATGCGCCAGACCCACTGGCAGTTAACCGGGAAGGAGAACTGGAGCTCCACCGGTCTATTCAGAAATGCAAAGCACAACTCTGCGGTGACCGTCCAAACGACTGGCTGGTGGAGTTTACCACTCTTCTGACCCGCACAATTAACGGGATCTTGACTGCATATCGCCACGAGGTCGCGTCGTACGCCGAGGTGGCGGACCATCACGGATTCAGGCGGCTTGTCGCCGGGGTTGCGCAAGAGATTGAGTTGGCGGGGCAAGGTAGCAACAAGTACTCGATGGCAGTGGGAGACAAGGTCCTTATTCTGAAGGATAGTCAGAGGTATGTCCGCCGCCACCCCAGATTTTGCCTGCTCCATACACTGCGTCCCAGGGTTAACAAGACAAACTTCCGTTCACACTATGGATGGTAAAAACGTCATATTACAAGCGATCAATGCCTTTCCTAGCTACGCGTTCCTACAGACCGTTGTACCTCTACAATCCACCCCACCATGGCACGTACTCGAACCAATGAAATTTCCATACACTCCCGAACTCTTGCTGGTATTTGCGGATGTCCAACAGTCCCCTCTCCGAGACCTCCGCGGGAATATTGGCGAGAATACTGTGGATGTCCCCAGGCTTGACAACGAAGTGGTTCGTCCGACTTTGAACGTGCGACTGCACGGAGCAAAATCCGTCGAGGGCATGACGGCGGTAGTACGACCCGAGATTGTACCATCGTCGCCACATTTGGAGCTCCGGAGTGTCTTCGCCTTGGGCAGCGATAAAGCCGATCCGCAAGTGGAGATGCCGTACGGAGGAGCCGTCCAACAATGTGATGCTCCAGAGCCGCCGTGGGATTACGGGATTATGCTCCCACCCGTGGCTCTCGGCATAGAGGCGAAGAGCGGCATCCTTTCTGCTCGAGCTTCTCCAAGGTCTCGTTCGCGAGTCGCAAACGGTCGTTCCCGGCCTCCGCATACGGGCCAATGGCACCGTAGAATCCGGAAAACTCATCAGCCATATGGCGGAGAGTGCCATTCACGCTCTGGAGCCATATCGCTGGGTCACAACAACCAACAGGTTGAATGACTTCCTTTCCCATAGTTGTGCCAAACTACGCACCTTTTGCGAGAACAGCGACACTTTCCTCCAGGCGACGCCATACATCCGGATGGATGAAGTGCCGGACGCTCTGGTGGATCTTGCGGTAGGCCTCCTCCGCCCGGTCAAGAATCCAGCCACCAACGCGCACCTCGTCTTTCGGGAAATCCCGAGGCAGGACACGATCACGTGCATGGAACTCCAGGCACAGCTTGATTTTGTGGAAGGAATGGACGATGACTCCGAGTCCGGGGCCCATCCCCGGGCGCTCAGGGAACCAATCTGCGCGCCCAGACTGGAAGTCATGAAGCATTCGGGCCCGGGTGCCGAGCTGGAACATCGGCATGACCGCATCACTTCGCAATCCCTTAATGACTTCCCTGTAAGATAACCGGAAGAGGTAATCAGAAACCAGAGTGTGATAGATTAGATACCCACGCAAACCTGGGAGGGAGATCAGAAGACTCCACAATGAGTGCCTTCAACACTGCCCAGCAGTACTCATGCAAAGCCCGATTGACTGCACGCAGAGCCATAAATGGGGAGTTGCTGGGTGGGGTGAGGGGGACAAGGTAGGGAGGGGTCTGAGAGAGGAAAGGCCAGAACAGGTGGTCTGCAATGCTGTCTGCAATCACCTCGTCCACGATGGCTTTGTTGAGCTCCATCGGCAACTCAACGATCAGCAGGTACGGATCGGGAAGATAGTGGGGGCCATCGCTTCCTGGGAAATCGGGCGAGACGGCCTGTTGAGATGCAGGGTGTGACGGGGTACTCATGGTTGCTGGGAGTGTGCCGTTGAGGTGCAAGCAAACATCCAAAAAACTTCACGAGCAACTAGCCTCGAGGCATCATCAGCACGCCGTTTTGTTCCCACCACTGTCAAAAAACTGGCTTCCCAAAACCTCCATCGCTGACCTTATATGGTCTTCGCCGCTGCTGTAAAAGTAACACTGTGTTGCTTCCACTCGCAACGTGCTTGATGGTGGCGTCGCCCGGTCCGGTACTCCCATGGGCGCCCATCAATGATTTTCGAGAGATCGTCGCCCCCATCGGGGTTTGGGCCGGGAGCGTTCCCGCGGGGCGTTCCCCGCGGGTAATTCCGCCGCGGAGAAAGTTACCGCGGGGTCGATTCGGGAGCACCCCGCGGCAAATACCGCCGCGGCCAATTATCCCGCGGGAACATCACCCGCGGGGATATTCAGCCATTTGTGACGGGGAAGGTCGCCGAAGGAACATGTCTGGTGGTGAGGTCGCCTGTACGGGGCCTCTATGCACATTTCACGATGCCTGATCATGTCTGGTTACGATCATGTACAAACTACTACAAATGTAAGTACTTTGCTTTCCCTTGCTGATGCACAGATACAGAGTTCAATGCCATGCTTTCCCACATTGCCGCCTGTCGGGCCTCGAATGCGGCGTGCCCGAGCAGACCACGCCTTCGTGAGTCTTTCTCCAACTCCGTCCAAAAGGCGGCCTTCCCATGGAAAGAACGTTCGGTACAGTCCATTTCCACCTTCAGAATTTCGACTTCCTCCCGCCATCTGTCACGCTCTGCTTTCGCTGTTAACCAGTTGACCCGATAAACTGCATGAACGTGGAATGAGACGGGGGGTAATATTGCGATCAAATGACAAACGTACGTTCATTTCTCCACTCGCCATCCTCAGTATCCCCAATTTGAGCTGTCCATATCCAGGATAACTTCGTTTTGCGGGCGGAAGGTTGGCTCGGAGCCGCGACAGCTGTGGTTACCCGCAGATCATCCTTGACCAGTATCCCGTAGTTTGCGAGAGTATCGGCTGGCGCGTCGAGGCGTTCCATAGCGTCGCGACAGCGGGTGTAAATCCGGGCACATTGACGAATAGTTTCTTCGACGGTGTGGACCTTTTCCCACGCCTTGCCCTTCTTCTGCTGGCTCTTCGCCAGTCGAACATGCTGCGCGAACACCCATGACTTTTGCGCTAGATGGAGGCGAAGGCGCCGGAGGAGATCGTTGGCCTGTCCGATGCGCATTTGTAGTTCAGCCTCGATCAGCTGCTGGCCTTCTTCCGAGCGGGAATAAATCCCATAAAGCTGCGATGGTAGCAGCAGCTGCATGGCTTGTGGAGCGACTTCATCCTCGATGATTGGGTCCGCGGCGGTGTCACGGAAGACGTCTCCATCGGAGTCTGATCCGGTTCCGGAAGCGGCCTCATCTGAGAATAGAACCTCGTCCCATGACTTCCCAATGTCGAGGTCGCATTCTTCGAAAATATCGTCCCAGTCTCCCGCTTCGGAGGCATATCCCTCTTCCGGTACGGGAACATACTTGCTGAGTGTGCGGTTCACGGAGCGGATCCGCTGGACGAGTTTCTGCTCCTTCTTCTCCCGTGTTACCTTCTGGTCCTTTGTAGGGAGCTTCCCCATACTCCTGACATAGGCTCCAAATGACAACCTGTTATTGAATTCCACCGCTGAACGGGAAACAAAATGTCTGTCGACTTACTGATCTTCTTCCACCTTCATGGCCTCTGAAAGTGAAGCAGTGGACCCGTACAATGCTTTCCGGTTTTTTTCGTCAATGAGCAGCTTGAGCTCCATGTCTGCTTTTGTTGGAGCTGGTGGGAAAGGTGACGATGGTTGGACACTTCAAAACAGATTCGTACCTTTGTCCTCTTTGGTGTCATATACGTTCATGGCATCTGGACGGTTGTCCCGTGTGGCCTGGGCATGCTCCTCCTCTTGTGTCCATTTTGCGCGTTGTTCATCAGTCGCGGTCTTATCCAGCTGATCGAAGGCGTCTTCAGCCTCTGCCCTTCCCCCCACTGCTATTTTCAGTTTGCGCACGAGGAAATACGCTATCGTCGAGACTGCGTTAGATCATCTTAGGACAGATAAGGGAACGTACAAATGTTCAGCATTTTCTTCCAGTTTGAATCACCCATCCCGTCGTCCAGTGTTTCGGATCGGGCTGAGAGAGTCATGGTTCTTGTTGTGGACGACAGTTCATTTAAGGGCGACCACAGAGTCTCCGCCGTTTCGCCATCTTGGTGGCCAGCTCCGCGGATAAATGACGGGGTAAAGCGAGCGAAACAGCGATCGACGTGATCCTGGATGTGCCATACACCAACACCCATTTTGATAGCAAAACGAGAGGTGAGATCCTGGAGGAGGTACGGACTGCGACTGAAACGCCGCCGGAGATTGACGCCATATTGACACATGATATCATATAGCAGGAGAATCACCGTTGCGCCATGCATTGTATAGAGGAGGGCGTTGGAAAGCGAGTAATCCATACATTTATACCTGCAGAGAAATACAATGTTCAGGAGTTCGCCGAAGAAGCTATCACGCACAGCACAGCAAGGTTTTTACAGGAATCCACTCACTTCTCCCCCTTTGAGAAGTTCACTACGGCGTGAGGTGCAAAGAAGCCATGACGAGAGCAGGCGGTTGCGCCAATCCCAGTGATGTCAAGGTTCGCCTTATCTGCGTTGCTCTGAGTAACAGCGCGATGAACATGACAATCCGTCGCCTGGAAGTGAGTGAGTCAGGAGTTGGACGGACGGTTGCAGATTGCGTGATTCACCCTTTTCTCTTCCGGGGACGACCTGAGGTGCTCCTCGTACGCATCCGTGGCAACCATATAGCCTGTACCATCCGCGAGCACAACATCATCATCCGGGGCGCGAGATCGGACGTGCTCCGCGGAGAAATTCCCGTCCATCACAAAACTTCGCATGTACTTCCACCTGGGACGAAAAGATCAGGCATTGAAGAGCAGACGGATAATCGACGTCGTACTGGTCAGGATCCGTTTCCCATCCGGGCTTCAGATTTACTTCAGGCTGGGGGCAGGCCGGGCAGAAATGGGTGAGGGAGCCAGGCCCCAAGAGCTCCTGTCGCCCAGGATGTCCGAAGCCAAACTGACACATATTATCTAAACGTCTCCAAATGCGAACCGTCCTCAGGAGCTCGCGATAGCGGTCCTAATGAAAATTTCACTTTAGCTGCCAGATATAAGTGGGTTCTACTCACAGGAACGTCGTTAGGAAAGGCCGGATTAGTGATTCGTCTCAACATCCGCCAGTACGCCAGCGCAGAAATCTTGCCCTCACGGTTCGCGAGAAGGAATTGCTCGAGACAAGCGAACGTAAAGGCCGTGCGAGGGTTTTGGTAGCTGGCCGGAAACATACCCATGTCGAAGAGTTGCTCGTCGTGGCTGGGTGCTCCTTCACATTGGCAAAAATGAGTCGCGATGTGATGAACCCCGGAGACATCTACAAAGAGGAGGTAGGGGTTCCCGTCTCCGTCTGAGGTTCCTCTCGCCGGAGTGAATGTCTTGAAGAAATCAGGCTGCTCAGCCTCATCCACGTCTTCCCAATCTGCCTCGTCCTCAACGTCCGGAATTAGCATACCTGGAGACCTCTGTCAGGGAACGTTCCCACAGCAGGATCACAAACCTACCGCTGGTAAGGTCCTCAATCCCTCTCCATGTGGTCTCACTGCGGGGAGATCGATGCGGCGAGGACTGGACACTTTCTGTGGCTGTTGCCCACGCGTCAGTGACTGTTTATAGGGAAACGAGGTGAGACAATACGAGCCATGGCGACCACCGGTGGTGAACAAAAAGGGTGGACGGGGGACCTGTGGAAGCGGCGTTGTGGGTGGACTCTCATCGTCTAAGGATCTTTGGGTAAATAAACATGATCAATGGGCCATCGGAGAGAGATACCTGAGTCAGAGTTCACGAGGTCAGGTATTTTTTCTGCCGAGGGAGACGTGGGGTCAGCTGCTTGACGATGATGCACGATATCGGAACTCTACCTGTCTCCGTCGACTGGCTCATCTCGGCAGTAGAGACAGGATTCTCCACTTCGGTGGGAATCGCGCATGACTGCCCCCCGTGGCCAAGGTTGAGGACGTACCCGACCTGGCGAAGCCAGCCCGGAGCGTAGTAGGATCCTGTCCATCGCTCTATCCGATGGAATGGATGATGACGGTGTGATTCCCGCAGGCATGCAGTGCAAAACAATTGACGGCCAAGGCATGAGAGGCAGCGATAGCTTCCTTCCCCTCCGCATCGATCACACACCCTCTCACTGTCTGGCACTGCCTCAGTTGCGAGACGACGACGGATGTACTCGTCCTGCTTGGGCAGATATTCGCGAAGATAATCATTCGGAGACTTGATCGTTTTGGATTGAGATGCCCGCACGATCATGGATAATGAGACTCTCACCTTTCCAATGGGGACCTTCAATCCAATCCTCGCAACTCCCGCATCTTGAAGGTAACCGGCACTTCTCGGGATGGAGTAGGGCGTTGCATTCCCCGAGCGGGCGGGCGTAGGGGGCAACGAAGTTGGAGGAGACGACCCAGTAGACATTTTCTGACGTACTGCTCGTTGACGCACACCACGGGTTGTTTTCTTCTCGATAAGGGTCTTCACGCGGGCGCGGGGAGTCGCTGGGATCGGAAACTGCTTTCCACGACGCCTTGCCCCACGTTCGATGGGAGCGTTGAAACGTCGTGTGTTCGTTGCCATAGTATGTCGCCTGTGAGGAAGAGACAAGGGAAAGGAACAAGACGGTAGGATAGATAAGGGGAGAGTGGATATATACAAATTCGTCGGCTGACTCAGCGAGCCAGATCTAGGTCCCAGTCACATGCTGGTCCATGTATTTCTGTTGTCATCCAGTCAATTGATAAGCCATAATGCGCAAGAGTCTCTTCCCTTATGTAGGATGCGTAGCATATACGATCCAGCTCTGTAGGTAGTACAGCGTGCGGGATGAACTTTCCGGCAATCGCCACCCCAGTTCCCGATGAGTACGACAGGCGGATATTCAGGGTGGGCAAATCCAGTGTGGTGGTTAAGTCACCAAGAACGGTCACGAGTAAGTCGTGGGAGGACGACGGAGCGTTGGCGTCCCGGTGAATCACTGTCTCACGGTTTGCAATAATATCGAGTCCCGTGAAAACGGACGCCCAGCGACCGAGAAAGTCGCCCACACTGTGTTCGCGATATTCATCTGCAAGGCGGGAAAGGAGAGCCATTGCGGCCGCGTATTGAGGCGGATGCATGACGCGGATCGCCGCGGAGAATAAGGCTAGGGTCTCCAGTGACGACAGCAGCCACGATTTGCCTCGCGGGGTTTGCAAGGCTGATCCCACGAAAAGGCCGTGGTTGGATATCTGCAATGACAGTGCAAATGAAAACTGTGGATTTTGACAATGATCCTCGTTGACCTACCGGATGTCCTGTTTGCTTGTTAGCCGGAGAGAACTGGATCCGGCCCGGGAATATTACGGCGCATTTTGAGGAAGCTTTAAAGTAACGGGAGCCGGTACGAATATTTTCGGTCCCCGTCATGCCGCGCTGAAGATCTTTCTCCACCACCTTCGCCAAGTCCACCATAATCTGCTGGACAGACGTCAGCTTGGAATGCACATTTCGGCCAAAGACTCGGCCATCGTACCACTCTATCAGGGGTCACCATGTTCGGAACGTGCCACACGAGGACCGCAACGTCGTTGTCCGTAATAATACAATGGTCATCGATCTGCGTCGGCTCAGAGTACGGGGGAGGATAACTGTTGGCCATGCGGGCCTCATACGATGCATTCTGCCCCGTGGGCTTCGAGGAGAGATCGCGTGCATAGTCGCGTGCGTTCCATGGTAAACGGACTGAGTCATGCCGGACCAGTTAGCCGATCGTCAGCCCACTGATGAGGCATGGCGTACCTCTATGACTGTATGCCGACGCCAGCCCGATGGCGAGGTGCTCTGCTTCAACAACGAACTCCGGCCTCCAGGCTGTCAGATCTGGAGGCAGGTCTGACGGTTCAATCGGGTTGACAAGGTTCACGTGGCTGAGAAACCTGTCCTGGACGTAATCGGCAAGGCGGGAGGCAAAGGTAAGAGCATCGCCGGAGAAAAGGGAGGCCGCTTCGATTGGGCTCGAGATATTCTGCATATCCGGCGACTTCAGTGGAACTATTGAGAAGGTGGTTGAAAGAAAAGAACGAGGAGCTGTTACAATGTCACACCCTGGCTGCCTCGAGGCTGAACACGCACTGTCCACATTGTCTCGGGCGCTTGCCCCCCGGATCAGGAAACGTTGTCTGGCAGAGCAATGACAGGGAGCAGATTCCCACGGAAGTTACCGGTACCACAAATGCTGTGCACTATTCTCCGCAGGGAGGTTCAATTCCCACGGGGACAATCACCGCGGGGAAGCCCGCCGCAGGGACAACCGCCGCGGGGACGATCGCCGCGGGGACAACCTGCCGCGGGGACAATCGCCGCGGCGAGGACAATCGCCGCGGGGACCAGCCGCTGCGAGGACAATCACCGTGGTGACACCCACTGAGGGAGCAGGTTCCGCGGCAACATCTTCCGCGTTGAAATTCGCCGCGCAAACGTCGCCGTCAGGAGTGCACTGCGGGAAGCCCACCCGCAGGAATCAGCCCCCATATGAACGCTTTGATCGTGGTGATGGAGGAACAAGTTAGCATCGTGGAGGATGAGCTGTGGCCTCCTCCTTCTGAAGGGGCTTCAACAGAACGACCGAATTGACCAAATACTATTACAAAACCTGCGGGGAAAGAACAGCACGAGCATAATGACGGACGATACACATTGTGAATGGTACATTTTACAAGCCGACGGCGCCAAACCATTTGCTCTCCCATCCGTCGCCCCATCTCTGCTGCAAGCCGCGTGGGTCATATAGCCCGCGGGCAGTCACCTCTGGTGGCAATCGCGACAGCGCCGAATCCCCGTCACCGTCCTTCACGACGTAGTGATTGAACTTGTGGTCACGGAACGACGAGAAGGGGAGTAAGCCGTCTAAAGGCTGACGACGGGTTAAAAATGCCAGGCGATACCACCTCCGCCACATGGCGAGCTCGGCGGAGTCTGGGTCTTCCAACTCCAATTGGGTCATCCTTGGAAAGAGGGCATAGGTTTCCTCCCCGTCGAGCGTCCCTATCCACCATAGGTTGGAGGGAATCACAGGATTGTACTCCCATCCGTCCTTCTCCGTGTTTGCGCGGCTCGCGGCATCATACTCTTCCAACTCGTCCAACCGCTTCTCCACGTCCTCGAGACGGGATTCAGGATGCTCGGCATATGGGCCAAAGGACCCGTAGAATCCGGAGGCGCCATCTCCGATGGGGCCCAGGATGTCGAGCGACTTCCGAAGCCATGCCACTACGTCCAAGAAATAGGGGTAGATGTCAGGGAGAGACAGGAAGGCAGGAAACAACAACTCACTCTTCCCAAGTACATCAATGCCCTCCTCCATACGCCGCCGCACCTCAGGTTGTATGAAGTGCTTCACGGCAGGGTGGATTTCGCGGAGAGCCTTCCGGGCATCTTTGAGGTAGAAGATGTCGCCCGCTCGGGTCTGGCGGTGAGTGACCGTGAGCTCTGGTGGAATAGGGCCATTCCGTGGGTAGAATTCCATGGCCAGTTGAATCTTTTGGAAGATATGGACAACGACTCCAAGACCAGGGCCTCGAGTGAAGAGATCCGGATACCAATTATCGTGGGGCCATTCGAACATGCTACGGATCTGACTGCGACGGCGTGGACCACAGTAGTTGAGAACGACGTCCCCCCGCAGGAGCTTGATGGTACGGCTTGATAATTGAATACGTTAGCAAACGAGGCAAGCCGTGTATCAAGGGATAACGCACGTGGCATCGCGGATGTCATTGTCCGCCAGGAGGAGCCGAATAACCTTCCAGCAATAATCGTGGAGGGCCCGATTGAGGCACCGCACTACCACGAAGGACGAGGCAGGAGGCGGGTGGATCCAGACCATGTCACGCGTGGTCTCGGGCAGACTTGGCCAGAAGAGGTGATCGGCGATGCCATCAGCGATCGCCTCGTCGATAATGGCCTTGTTGAGCTCTACGGGCAAACGTGTGAAGACATGGAATGGCTCTAGTGTGGTGTCGTCTTGATAGAATTCTGGGTCGTAAATGGACGACGACACAGAGGGGATGGGGGATGAATTCAGGGAGGGGGGAGAAGACATCTCAGATGCTGTTAACGTCCCCGTGCAGGTGAGATTAAGTATGTCCTTGGGTGAGGGTCCAGGTAACGAGGCAGGCCACATGATATGGCACGAGGCGATCGTTCCTGGGCCGGTCCTAAATGCCTGTCGTTTGTCCCGACGCGTATCCTTCGACGCCCATCGGCGTAAGCGCCGAAAGAATTCCCCGGGTTGTAGATCCGCGGGGGTTGCGATGCCGCGGATAAGTATGTCCGTTGTCCCAGGTCCGGGAATTAATGTGCGCGGGATTGCACCTCCGCAGGAATGCCCCCTGAGACAACGGGCATCTGGACATCGGGAATAGGATAGAAAAGGAATACTAGCCCAGGGGGGGAAGTGGAGTAGTTGGATTCTCTGACTCCAGTGGAGTGGCACTTTCAGTTCTGCAGTTTGAGAGGCAATTGATGAATTCGTGGGTGCCTGCATGACAAAAAGCGAGGAGCGGATATCAACGTATACTATTATCCTTTTGACAGGAGACCGCCTAGTACAACAGGTAGTAGTCCGTAGGCATGTCCTCAAACCATTTCCCCAAATACCACCTACCCCATGCTTTTCGACAAAGACGTACATCAATCGGACCTCGGTCGGTCAATGCCGTGGGACTTTGAGCCAAAGGGCTGTCAAAATCGTCGGGTTTCAAGGTGAAATGGCTGACAGGATTCAGCAAAAATGACTCCAGGCTGAGGAAACCGTCCAAAGCATGCCGTCGTCGGAGGTAGGCAAGGTTATACCACCTCTGCCAAAACCGGAGTTCCCGTGAGGATTGGTCCTCCTTCTCCAGGAGGTCCATTTTCCCAAGGATGTGATCCACCTTGTGCTCCTGTACGAATACGGCTTCCCATAGAATGATCGGAAGAACCGGATTATACTCCCACCCCTGCTTTTCTGCATCCTCCCTCAACGCGGAATCTTGTCCTTCCAACTTGTCCAAATCTTTCTCGGCTTGTTCTAGCCGGCCGGCCGGGTCATCCGTGTACCGACCAAGAGCGCCATAAACCCCGGTGTCGACATCAGCGATTTCATATAGTACGGTGTTTGCCTGAAGGAGCCACAATGCTAAATGGGTATGTCCGCGGACCGGTGAGTGATGGATAACCGACAACTCAAACGGCACTCACCCTTGCCAAGAACGTCCACCCCATCTTCCATGCGACGCCAAATTTGGGGAGCGATAAAGTGTCTTGCGGCGGGATGTACCTTTTGGAGCGCGGCCTCGGCCGTTTTCAGGAGGCTCCCTGCTACCCTCAAATCCTTTGTCTTGAGCTCTGGAGGGAGAGCGGCGTTATTGTCGAGGAATCCCAGACAAAGTTGGATCTTGTGGAACAAATGAACGATGGCACCCAGTCCCGGCCCTCTCCCCTTGTGTCCGCTATACCACTCGGCTTCTCCGGTTCGGAATGCCAAGCCCATTCGATGTCGATGGGGGTAATCGCAGCAGTCCATGATGACGTCAGTGCGCAATGCCCTGATTATGGAACTGTAGAATGTTCGGTGTCATCTGGAATGAAATCAAATAAGAACAATCAAACTGCCTTACCTGGCATTGTCATCTGACGTCTCGACCAGGAGGAGACTCAACACGTCCCAACAATACTTGTACAGTGCTCGATTGACACAGCTGAGGGCGATGAAAGTCGATGATGGGGGGGGGAAAAGGGTCAGGCACTCTCTGGTGTCCCGTGGGAGATCGGGCCAGAAAAGGTACCGCGCGATGCAATCGGCGATAACCGTGTCAACGATGTGTTTGTTGAGTTCCTGAGGAAGTACTGCGATCAAATGGTAGGGCTCGAGCCGGACCATTTTTGTTGAAGCCGAGTGCCGTTCGGACAGTGTATGAGCTGACGGAGTGGATGTAGCTGACTCCATACCAGGGGGACGATGGGGGGTAAAGGGAAGAACCGACATGTAGTGTCACCTTGTACTGTAACTTTGATCGTCGTGTCCCAGGGCCTTCGGACAGCCTCACGTGCGTGTACTCAAAGAAAGAAGAAAAAATGCCTCACATGCATCACCGTGGGAATGGGATTTGGTCAGCAACCGGCCCGGGGAAATACCCGCGGCGAAATGGCTGACGGAGGTCGGCCCTCCGAAGACATTTCCCGCGGGGAAATGCCTGGCGGAGAACGGCCCTCCGAAGGCATTTCCCGCGGCGAAATGCCTGGCGGAGAACGGCCCCGCGGAGAGATTCCCCGCGGGGCAGGTTCCCGTGGAGAATGTCCCGCAGAGCTATTCTTTGCTGGGATATTTGTTTAGACTTTCATCACGTGAACCGGTACCGCAATGCACTCTGTGGCGGGCTTTGAACCGTTCTCCAAATTACCGGTACAGAGGGGAACTTCCCCGCCCAGACTGAGTACCCGGAGAGTTTCCGCGCGGAGACGTGACTCTGGGAAGAGATTCCCGCCGTCGCACAATGTAAGCCTCCGCGGGGATTTTGGCGGTGGCGAAGTGAGGACGAGATTACAATGCTGCCATTGACATGAGCTACATTTTTTTAGTCCGCTAAATGCTCCTTCGCCGCGTCCTCATGGTCCTTTCGATGCCCGTCCCTCCATTTTCACCCGCCGCGGAGTGTGCTGCATCGACATCCTCTTCGAGACGGAGGCTATCGATGAGACGTTGCGTGATCTCGTATACCCCCTCATCCCGAGCCCTCTTCTCCGAGTCGAGCTCCGCGATGTAACTGCTCAGCTCGGCATCCTCCATTCCGTGGGTTTCCTCATCCCAAGCCTCTCTCATCAACTCTATGAGGGGGGGATCCGCCGCAACAAGGTCTCCATGGGCGGTTTTGAGTAGCTCGGCCTGCATGCTCCATAACTGCTGTTGCTTTGCAGTTCGATACGCAATGAGGCGTCCACGTAAGCGACGGTTTAAGCCTGCGAGTCTCCGCAGTGCCCGAAGATACACGGCCGCGTTGTCAGCACTAAGCTCAACGGTAGACTGACCGGAAGGATCGGTGTTCCACGATCGCGATGCCAAGGCTTCCACTGAGCGGTCCGCGTTAGCGCCCCAACCTCTGCACGAGGCGAAGGACTGACCTATCTCTATGCCAGGGTTCGTGAGAACGCCCACAGGACCCGAGTAGGCTCCCGCTCGTTTGATCCACCCCTCCGAGAGCTCGAGAGCCTTCCGCCATTCAATAGCGGAGGTTGGGGGATGGGCGGCGGATTGGTCGACGTCCATGAGTTCTGCACGAGGGGATGCAATCTGTTCCGGCTATCGTTTGCATCTCCTGTGTGGCATTTGATGAAGGGTAGGGCACTTACTGTCTTCACTATGGGCGAAATGAGCATCCAGGCGGAAACTGTCTCCGCGGTGGCATACTGCTTTTGAGGCCAGTACCACCAAGGGTCGAATTTGACAATCCGATCGCGCATGTCGTCAGGAATAACCTCTTTGACGTCCACCTCGGCGCTCGTAAGCGATATCTGTGCAAGAGGGAGCACAGGGTGTTCCCCCCGCGTCGAGGCGGCTGCAACCGGTTGGAATACCTTTGCGACGATGGGTGGAGGAACGCTGCGGTCATCCAGGCATCGGATCAGTCCGATAGTCGTCAGGCTTGATAACTTGTGCATTTATTTGCTAAAGCGTACATAGATGTTATGATAATTACGCACCAGTTCCATGAAAGTGCCTTCCGCGACAGCGTCCCGCTCCTCGGGCACCGCACGACTCATTGCCGTCATGGCTATCGCCAATCTTCCGGTAGCGATGGCCTCCAACCGGCGGGCGTCGTCGATCGTGGGCAGTTGTTCTTGTTGAGATACGGCCATAGTGACATAGAGGAAAAGGAGTCCATTGCGCGCCACTCGCGTTCTTGCGCATTGTTTACATTTGTTAGGATTGACGTATCAATTTCACACGATTTCCCCCTGATGTCCCCTGCACTCCTCCCCTCACCATGGATCTCTCACTGGGTGAACGCATGATCCATCTTATCGCTCAACGCGTGCTGGACTCCCTCGGTGCCTGTCACCTTCCGGCGTTGGAGGAAGAGGAGGCACGGTACTTGAAAAATATTCAGGTAGAAGTGGTAAGCTACCTTTGCCCATCGATCTCGACTGAAGACGCTGAACTGGGCCGTTTCCTGCCATTTAGGGCTTTGCACTGTGTATTGTCGGAATCCTCTCTGTCTCTGGGGTCAATGCCAAGATCCCAGCAGCGTTGAAAAGTGCCGCACTGGTATTTGCGGGTACATCTCCGCGACTTCATGATGTATCGCGGGAGTCATCCGACATCCTCCCCGCGGACCTCCCTGCACACCTTGGATCCTGGTGGGAGATGCCGCATGGAGACAGCAAGTTGATCCAAGAGCTTGCGGAGGTGTACGGCGAGGGAAATGGATTTCCTTCCCGGGTAAGGACTTTTGTCTTTCCTTCTGCATTCTCCGCCCATTCTGCAATAGGAAACAGCGCTTCAGGCGGGAGAAGCGGCGAACCTTACGGAGGGGGAGGTTGCAGCCCTATTAGAGCGTTTCAAGGATGTTGCACGTACGTATGGCGATACGAAGGAGGCTTTTCATCGGGTCATTGAAAGAAGGACGGAGGAGGCTGTTGCGCTGGGGGGGGTCAATGCTGCCGCATCCCGTATTCTTTCGGAGGTTTCACCCAAGCGGCAGCATTTGTTCGGAAAAAAATAGAGTACTGTATATACCTACCATGGAAAGCTGCTTATACAAACCGCATAGCTCCCGGCGGCATCCTCAGGGTCAAAGAGGTCAATCAGTGCAACCGCTTCGAAGCAATCGATGAAACTACCGCCGAGTGACCCAATGTGGGCGGTACGTTGACTACGGAAATGCTCACGCCAACAGTTTAACGTGCCCGAACTGGAGATAACAAACGACGAAACCGTGCGGCTGCATCATTCAATACGGAGCCAATTATCGAGCAGTATCCCTCCGGCCGGACCATTGATAACGATGCGAGTGATCCTGTCCGGGCGCATCGAGAGAATAAAGCGGACCCTGGCTGCTAGCCCAATGCGGGCGGTACGTGGAATAAGGACACGCGCACACCCAGTTATCAACACGCCCGAACCGATGACAATGAAGTGGAGAGACCTGCGGCCGGATCATTGAATATGGAGCGACTAACGGAGACACGTACCCCCGGCCGGAGCGTCAGTAACGATGGAAGCAGTTCTGTTCGGCCGCTTCGACGGAATAGAGCGAAGCCCCATCCGCTGACCCAGTCTCGGCCGTGCGTGTGATATGGACGGGCACAATGGGTAGCATATTTCCTGGCCAGATCGTGGATAACGAACCAGATAATCCCGTTCGACCGGGTCGAAGGAAGAGGACATCTTCATCGTTCGGCCGCGTCTGGGCGGCCCGTTTCGAAAGGCGTTTTGTCAACTTGAGCTGCATCGTGTGTACTGATGGTTTACCACTGAAAGGTGTGCATGAGCAGATAGAGTGTTGTGAGACCAGCCTGATGGTCTATAGATACATTCAGGCAAGGGAGGAAAGGGGGGAAAGTTGTCCATCAAGGTGGGTGGATGACAGCATGCAGGATAACTCGTAAGAGCAGGCAACATCCACTCAGACGAGTGACATTGATTACATAATAGTCACAGTCACACATCCTCTTTTGAAGATGTGTGACAGGACTGCTTGCTCATCTGCCAGCACATTCGTCCCCATCTGTCTTATTCATTCTATTCCTTATTCTTCCTCATGAACTTTAATCTTCCTCCAACTCCTCCCAATACACAGCCAAGCCTAGAAAGAGGCCAGACCTCTGCAGCAGCTGGAGCAGCCGATATCCCTGCTCGTGTTGTTCATCGGTCGACCCATTATTATGAAGGGCGCATGGTCGTTTTCCAGGTACATACATACAAGACAATATTCTAATATCTCACCTGCTCATCTGGATATTACAGGTTGGAATGCGCCTATACAGAATTCCTGTGGACGTCTTGATGGCCCGGGCAGGTGCATTCGAGGATATCTTCCACCTACCTTCAGGTGTGGATGGCGAAGGCTCATCAGATGAAATGCCTATCAAGCTTGTTGCTATCAATGAGGATGCTTTCGAGGCATTGATGGACTGCATATTTGGAACACCGTATGTGCTGTCATTTTTGATCTGACAAACACAATTAATCACATCAATCTACAGTCACAACATGGTTCATAACCCACTCAATGCCGATCAGCTCATCGCAGCTCTCCATCTTGCCCATATGTGGATCATTCCCGATGCGGTGCAGCACTTCAAGATGTGCCTCGATCAATGGCCTGCTGGGTGGACTCTGGTCCGACGCCTTCGCTGCGCTCTTGACTACAAGATAGACGACCAGAAATGGATCGAGTATACTTTCCCGGATGTACCCTGATCGTCTCAGTGATCATGAGCTGAGGATTCTTGGTTCTGACATCCAGACTGCATTCATGCGGCTTCATCGTCAGATCGAGCAACACCGCAAATATCTAGCCGACTCTCCTCCCCATTTCTATCCCGGTATCTTTTGTGATGCTGCTGATGTCTGCGAGGCAGCATGGGAGCTTTCATGGTGCACTGTCATTGCCAGAATGCTCAACCATCCTGAACAGCCAAAATCCGATGCAGATGTGCTAAAAATCCTGCAGGAGAATAAAGGCCAGCTACCTGATGTTTGTGCCCTCTGTCACGAGGCCACTGTCGAAAGGATGTCACACCGATCCGCTTTCAAGAAGGAGGCTCGTCTTCTTTCCGAAGCCATGGTCAACCTCCTCCAGCAACACCATATCGGACCTGTTATTCAAGCTGGTGATTTTAACACAATCGATCTCACTATGGATGTCTAGCTAGGAGCTTGGGGGTAAGGGTGTATTACATTTCGTGTTGTCCATTCTGACCATCAACTCCAGTTATAATCACTCGTCGCCCTCTTCTTCCCCGACAGTTTACTCTCATTTGTTATGTTCTTTCCTTAAACCTTAACACCTCCTAATCATCTCTGGCTATTCCTGTTGCCTTGGATGTATCCGTCATTTCATATAATTAGTGGAAGTCAAGTAATTGACGTATTATTATTGAACTCGAGAAGCGCCGCCGGCGGGTGGCCTCTAACCTTGCTCGGCTCGTGGCTCAATGCTCCGCTGTCAAATGCGAAGGGGCTTGGGCAGATGACTGCAGATGAATGCACTTTTATCAATTACATGACAATGGTGCGACCATACAGTACTGAGACAGATCCTCTTTACACAATATCTCTGTAGCGACTTTCACTAGTTTCTTCCTGTCGCCTGCGGCCGCTGTGCACCACTCTACTACCTAGATCGGTAACCGTCTGCCTACTAAAAAACAAGAAAGTGAACAATCTGCCGTAGGCAGACCGGGAGAATTGAGTTTGAATACATAGGGACATCAGCAAAACTCTGAGTACTTGGGGTGAACTTGGACTTGGAGCAAGCACCTTGGGCTTGGAGATTTACCTTGGAGGCACTTTGCCTTGGAGTCAAATGACTTGTAGCCTTGGTAAAATAAACGGAGCTTGGAATTGACCTTGGGAATTTAGTAGTTTACTTGAACACTTGCAGTTTTTGTTAATGCCTTCTACAGCACAAAATCTTAAGTCTCAATAGATGCCAAGTCGGAATTTCTCGCGACTTCGCAAATCAACGACACGAATGGTCACGTGAACCATCATTTCCGTTGACCTCGACGACGTGTCGTCCCTCTTCTCCTTGTCTCCGACCACGACCTTCGTCGTCGTCGTTGACCGTCGTCGTCACCGTCATTGGTCCTAGCGTCGTCGTCGTCGCCGTCGCCGTCGCCGTCATCCCTGCCCCCTGCCACCACCTCGTCACCGCCACCGCTCCATCTTCAACACTTCCGCTGCCACGTCAACGTCGTCAACGCCCCACCCTTTCGTGCTCGACGTCCCTGCCCCCGTCCTCGATGCCCCCGCCGTTATGTCCTCAACGCACCCACCGCGGCGTCCCCAGGCCCTCGTCACCCTGTCCTCAACGCCTTCGTCGCCGCGTCCTCAATGCCTTCGCCACTGCGTCCTCAATGCCTTCGTCACCGCGTTGCAACGTCCTCGCCTCACCCCCCTCGTCACCGCGTTGCCACCGCGTCATCAAGACCTTTGTCACCGCGTTCTCAACGCCCTCATTGCTGTGTCCCCACCGCCCTCGTCACCGCACCCACCGCGGCGTCCTCAACGCCCTTGTCTCAACGCCCTCACCACCGCGTCCCCAACGCCCTCGCCACCGCGTCCCGTCCCTAACGCCCTCACCACCGCGTCCCCAACGCTCTCGCCACCACGTCCCCAGGCCCTCGCCACCCGCGTCCCCAGGCCCTCGCCACCGCGTCCCCAACGCCCTCGCCACCGCGTCCCCAACGCCCTCGCCTCAACGCCCTCGCCACCGCGTCCCCGACGCCCTCGCCACCGCATCCCCGACGCCCTCGCCACCGCGTCCCCAACGCGCTCGTTTCAACGCGCTCGAAGCTCACCGCGCCGCGCGACCGCTACATCCAGGACACATGCATCCACTGCTGCTTGTACCCCTTCGACACGGATGAGAACGACGAGGAGGAGGTCCAGCTGAACGAGTCTCTCGTTCGCGGTCGTTGGCTCGGAGAGCAATGTGATCATTGGCGGCAAGTTGGTGTGCGGTGCGGGGTTTTTTTTCGCTCGTTATTTGTACGGTCGTGCGTCCGCTGACCGTATTCTGCCCGTACTGCGTGTGCTATACAGGACCCACTTGCAGGACCTGATCGAGACGACGGCGCAGATCCACTACGAGGCGTTCCGCTCATCGCCGTGTCCCCACCACCCTCGTCACTGCACCCACTGTGGCGTCCCCAATGCCCTTGGTGCTGTCTTTGCTACCCCACTCCTCCTACGCCTTGTGTACCTGTACCTACATCTGATAGTGTAACCCATGTACCCAATCTGTAGAATGATAAATAATGATTTTTTAAACCCTAAAATATGTGCACACAACAACTTGGATATGTCTTGGGAGCTCCTTGCAGAATCTGAGGCTACTTGAGCATGTCCTTGGGCATCCAAACCTAGCTTGGGGTTTCTGGATTACAACTTTTATGACCTTGAGGTCTACTTGCCAAGTGGACCCAAGGCTCCTCCCAAGGCAAATGTGACCTTGGGCCAGTAAGTGACCCGGCTTGGGCAAGGCGCATGTTACTTGGGGCTTGGGCCCTTGGGGGCCTTGCCCAAGGGCCCCAAGGGCCTGTCAAGTACTCAGAGTTTTGCTGATGGAGTACAGACTTACTCCGCAGATCCCTTAAAAGGAAACCGCCCCGCGATCTTGCGAGCCCGATCGTGTGAGCCGCGTGGCCGCGTGCCTGCAGCTGTACCCGCGTTGATGCGGAGAATTACCATTATGTGTTGAACTGTACCGTCCCCTTCGTGGTCTGCCACACATGTCAGGATCCAAGTCAGCACGTTTCGATCTCCCGGCCTCTCAGAAGCTCCGTCTGCAAGCAATATACGACTTGGAAACCTCGGCTTTGCAAAATGCGGCCAAGGAACTACTTGGATCACACCTCGACTTACTTGATGTTTTCTTAGGCGAGCTCTCACCAAACGACCTCGCTATCTCGCTGCGCGCATGCATGCTTCTTTTTGTCGTCACAAATGGAGCAAAGGTCCCACGGCCAATGCAGCTGGAAGCAGTCTTGCCAGTCATGGCATCTCGGGACTCTCTCGTCAATGCTGGCACAGGCTCAGGAAAAACCATCTGCATGGTGCTCCCCGTTCTTCTGGACCCCATCGGAATCACCATGGTCATATCTCCATTAAAGAGGTTACAACAAAACCAGGTATGTGATACTAACCGTGCTGAAACCGGCCAACAGTTTGCGCGCGGGACGCTTGCTCACCGCTCGGGATAGGTCGACGAATTCTGTTCGTACGGAGTGAGGGCAATCAACGTCAACTCTGACACCCCGAACGACCCTTCTCTGTGGAAGGTACGTGCTTTATTTGGGCTCCGCGCGCGCATATATTCACTTGTCGAGCCAGATGCTCACATCTGGTGAATACTCCGTCTTGATTGTCGCCCCGGAATCTCTAGATATGACAAGCTACGACGACCATGGATGTCCGCGCGTTGGAAAACAGCTGAGCAGTAACTCGCAGTTCGCCAAACGGATCAAGCGCGTCCTAATCGACGAAGGCCACTTCATCTACACGGCTGGAGCTGCACTTCACGGCGCGCTGCCTCATAGGCCCTCGTATGGAAAGCTGGGACTGCTTCGCATTCGTCTGGACAAACGGACTCCATTTCAGGCTCTCTCTGGGACGCTCCCTCCGCACATCAAATCACACCTCATCGACGACCTCGCTTTCCGTCCCGACTACAGCACTATCACCTTCTCGAGCAATCGACCGAACCTCACCTTTGCCACGCTCACAGCAGTTGGAAGTCTTAACGATCTCCGTAATCTCGACTTCTTGATCCCTCCGAAGCGCAAAGGCATTGTCTTCTTCGACCAGCGAACTCTTGCGATGCAGGCCACCACGGTTGGCGATAGCGTTGGTGTAAAGACCGTGTGTCCTGGCGTTCCAGCCCTCGAAGAAATCGTCGAAGGAGTGAAGCTGAACAACAGCTCGGGGGTGCCAGTGCCAGCATAGCCAGTGTTTTCGCGTGAACTTGATCGGAATTCCAAGGGTGTGCCAAATGTGCTAAGGGTGGGGGTGAATAAATTCGTTCCGTCTAAGCCATGGGAAGCAGAGGGGAACGGGATGCTGCTTTGACCAGACGGAGAAGGGATGCCAGAGTTGGGTGCTGAACTGCCTTGAAGAGAGACCAAAATGCCTCCAAAATTTCGCTTTCTTGGATGTTGAGCGTGTGTGGGTGTAGTATTTACTTGCCTGTGTAATCTCTTTCGTTTGTTTTGCGGAGGCTCGACGTCTGAGAGGGGGAGCGATGACATTTTGCAGGAGGCGGAGGCGCGTCTGTCGCGTCGTGTCGCGTACAATTCGAGGCACGGGGCTCATATCGGGCTCGCAAGATCACGGGGCGGTTTCCTTTTAAGGGATCTGCGGAGTAAGTCCGCACTCCCTATCAATTCAAACTCAATTTCTCCAGACTGCCTACGGCAGATTGTTTACTTTCATGTTTTTAGTAGGCAGGCTGGTTACGAGACTATCTACTACCCTGCAGACCAGACATACAGTGACAAGGTCGATGATATCCTGGGACACCAGATTTTAGAGCACTTCCAGACAGTTTGCCGCCCACTTGCAATGGAATGCAGTCACCGTCGAGCACCACAGTCAACCAACGGGCACGTAGCGACATGACCAGCGCCTCATATGAGGCCAGGAGGCCCATCGTCAGTGTGAGGATCTCGTCTTCCTCCTGGTACCTGCACTCCAATCTCCCGCAAATCCTGAGCCAGATCCCACACCCTGGTGACCCAGCTCTGCATCGACTCCGAATCCTTCTTGACGCTTGTGAGCAGACGCCGACGAAGCGTGAGTCGAGTTGCGAGGCCACGGGCTTGGTGTACAGCCATGAGCTTTTGCCAGATGACCATTGGGTCGTGTTCTTTCCGGAAGTGAGCGAGTTCGGACCTCTCGACGCGAGCATTCATCCTTGCGCGTGCTTCTGCCATTGTTGCCGAGTCCCTTCCAACCAGCAGAACTTCTGTTTCCTCCGCAATCTCCTCCTCCGTCTTCCATCACCGCCGACTTCTTCCCATCCGCTGCCGCAACAATCTTCTTCAGGCTCACCTCCACGTGCACCACCTTCCACAGCTTCCATCCGGATCGACCATTCCAGCCATTTGGCAGCGCGCTCCGAGTCTCCAAGGGGAAGGAAAACAGAACAGAAGTCAGATAGGGTCGACATGCGGGAATGAGGAATGGGTGGGAACGGCACGGGTCTTTGTACGGGTCTGTTGGGTCGTCTTCGGATGGCTTTGTGGGTCTGCGCAGGAGACATCGTCGGGCCAATAGAGTGTACGTCGAGCTGAACCAACTACTGCGCGTTTGTGTCGGTTTTAACTTGACGGGAGCGAGAGGACAAGAGACAAGTGCAGGGGGTAGATTGTCTGCGGTACAAACACGCAAGGGAGGAAAGACTGTGTAGCGTACGATTATCGTACCGAGACGAATAAAGTTCAAGTACCGATGTGGAAAGTGCCGTAATGGCGAAGAGCTTGACTAGTACGAAGCGTAAAGTAATATACTCGACAAGGACTCCTGGCAACGGTGGAAGGGATCCATCTATCGTACTTACCTGCCTGTGTATCTACTATCTGCATGTTCGCCTTCTGCGTGCACGAAGCTAAAGTAATTACCACACCTAATGCAGTGCTGATCGTGACGTAGGCAGAAAAGTCATGTGATGTTAGCAATCATGGCCTTGGATTACGGGCTACAGAAACCAGCTTGTACCGAACAAGGTAATCCAAACACAAAAAGTGCCACAGTTAAGGGATCAAGACATAACCACCATCCAAATCATCCATTCAGAGATGCACCACCTTCTACAATATCCAAGATCTCATGCCTAATCTTGTTCAGAGTCGACATGGCATCATCAATCTCCTGAACCATCCTCATCAACTGTCCCGATGGCATCGAGACCATTGAAGAGTTATTAGAGATAATGCCTTCCTTAGCGATACGACGGCATTTTGGAGGTATACCTTCGTTCACAGCAGTGGGGTTTTTCTTCTTCTTCTGCATCACAGTGAAACTGCATCTGATGTCCTCGCTGACACACCGTTCACAACATTTAAATCGCTGCTGAACCGCCCGCCTGCATGGTGTTGCTCCTGCATCATGACAAGCATTGCATGGAGGGTCAAACACATCAGGATGTTTCTAGAGGAGTAATGTTCATTTCAGTTGGCCACAAAAAAGTAGAGAAAAGTGCACCGATTTAAAGTAGGAAACCTTTTCTTCATCCAAGTTCAATGTAGTAACAGGTGTAGCACTCTGTGAATCTGTCCAGATGCCTATTAGAGAACAAAATATGCATTATTGGGTGGCCTCCACAGAGGGTACAGCCTTGGAAGGTAGGCACGAGGATTTCTTTGTGTGCTTGTCTGCATCTAAGGTGGAATCATTGGTTACTTCCATTGCTAGATGTGGCCAGATGCACATACTTTTCATAAGCCACTGCATGTTATCATAATTGACAAAGGCGGCATCCATATTCTTAAGCACCAACAGCCAATCACTACGCTTTTGCAATTCTGCATCTGCACGGACAGGCTCAAGGAGCTTCTACAGGGCTTTATAAGCTAGGTGTAAAAAAAGCGCAAACAATTTATATACCTTCAAAGGCTGAGCCTGCTGGAACCATGCATCCCACTCCTTGGACTGATTCATGTTAAGTGCTTCAGGCTGAGCTTGTATGAGCTTGTTGCAGTGGTCAAGAGTGCTTTGGGACATGGTGATGGTAGGAGAGAAGAAGCAAATCCATCCGGTGATGTGCTGTCACTGCACAGCAAACCAAACATGGCCAAACACATCAAAATCTACTCTGGTGCGGAGTGAATTTTGACTGCTTGAGAAAGACCTGACCCAGGGAAAACATGGCCGAAGTGATCATGATATGTGACACATACATGAACAACAACTGCCATGTAGAAAATGAGGAGCAACACGTCATGGGACAGCAGGAACAAGCGAGGCGGCAGCGGCAGCGAGCGAGACAACCGCTGATGCGCCCGTTACCGCGCATCGGCACTCGTCGCGTCTCCACAACGCAAGGAACAACCCATCAGATTGTTCCCCCGTGCACACGCCGGCAGGCAGTGGCGGGTGCATCGTGGGGCGGCGGCGGCGGCGGGGACGGCAGCAGCGGGGACGGCAGCGGCGGGGATGGCGACGGCGAGCGAGACAACCACCGTCGCACCATAATGGGCACGTCAGCGGCCGCGTCTCCACGACGCTAGAAACGACCAATCAGGTCGTTCCCCCCTGCGCGCACGCCGGCAGGCGGTGGCGGGTGCGTTGGGCGACCGCGGGGACAAGCGGGATGGCGGCGGCGGCGAGCTAGACGAGCGCCGACGCGCCGTAACGGGCGCGTCAGCGGTCGTCGCCCTCGCACGACGCGAGGGACGACAATTGGTCGTCCCTCCCGCGCACACGCCGGCAGGCGGTGGCGAGCGCGTCGCGGGACGGCGGCGGCGAGGTGGACGGCCACCGACGCGCCCGTAACAGGCGCGTCGGTGGTCGTCGCGTCTCCACGGCGCGAAGGACGACCAATCTGGTCGTCCCTCGCGTCGTGGGACAGCAACGGCGAGGTGGACGGCCACCGACGCGCCCGTAACGGGCGCGTCAGCGGTCGTCGCGTCTCCACGACGCGGGGGACGACCAATCTGGTCGTCCCCCTCGCGCACACGCCAGCAGGCGGTGGCGGGTGCGTCGCGGGACGGCGGCGGCGAGGTGGACGACCGCCGACGCGCCGTAACGGGCGCGTCAGCGGTCGTCGCCGTCGCACGACGCGAGGGACGACCAATCTGGTCGTCCCTCCTGCGCACACGCCGGCAGGCGGTGGCGGGCGCGTCGCGGGACAGCGGCGGCGAGGTGGACGGCCACCGACGCGCCCGTAACAGGCGCGTCAGCGGTCGTCGCGTCTCCACGACGCGAGGGACAACCAATCTGGGCGTCCCTCCCGCGCACACGCCGGCAGGCGGTGGCGGGTGCGTCGTGGGACGAAGAGCAAAGGTGCCAGCAAACGGCCGCGTGGAGTTGAACCTGGTCACGTGACCCGGCAAACTCCGACGTTCGCCGAGGACGCGCGGCCACGTCACACACTCGTTCGTCGTCTTGCTCGACACCTTCTCCACTGTCCGGCACCTCTCATGGCACGCACGAAGCAAACAGCCGGTAAGAGCACTGGTGGGACTGTTAAAAGGCTCCGACTGGAAGAGTTGGGGTCTCGCAACAATGCCACTGAAAGGGACACTGCGGAGTTGGACCCAGAGGTTTGTTTCCAAGTTTAACATCCCTTCATTTTCAACTCACCATCAGGAACTACAGGAGGACATGAGCACAGATGATGAGCATGACCCTGTAAGTGATAATACTAAGTTTGACCATGTAGTGTGCTAAATATTGTAGGGCTGCAACTTGTGTAACAACGGCGGTGATATGGTCGGCTGTTCACGCTGCAATGCGTCTACCTGCATGGAGTGTCTGAAGGGTGCCCAGTCTATCCAAAACATGCTGGAAAGCCTGGTATTCATCTGCACTTCTTGCAACATCAAGGATAAAGATCTAAATAATGCACCATATTCGGTTTGTTTTACTGACAATCAACCTGGTGCGATCTGATGTTTTATTTCTGCCAGGGATTTTTCCGTAGCAGCGAGAGGACGGGCTCTCTCATTCCTATGTTTCCCAATGGATTGGAGATCCAGGGTGACATGCAGCATGCGACCTTTCATCGTGTTGCGAACCCACGTCTTGGTATGGTTCATCTTGCCCTCACCACACAAGCCAATGCCTGCACTGGTGCAAAATCAGCAATGGAACTTATACATGATCAATACTTTGATCTGTCGAAACTGGTGCAGCGTACTATCCTTTTCGACATTGATGGACCAGAGACATTTGATGTGCATGCTGCCACTGTGCAAGCCACCGTGGAAGATATGCGCAAGTATGTTCTTGTTTTGTTCTGTACTGTGCAACTTGTTCCTAATTCCTATCATAGGGCCAAGATAAAAAAGCTCTGCATTTTCATCACCACGCACTTGCAAAGCAAGGATAGCGACAATCCTGAGGAAAACAACGAGGGGTGTTTATTCTGGAGAAGCGATGCTTGTGCATCTATCGACGAGGTATGTTTTTGGCTTCTTTATCTACATTGTGACTCACATATTTGTTCATGTAGTTCAAGTCATACGTGATCACCGATGCCTTGGTTGAGTTCATGGGACTCTGCGATACCACGGTCGTTGTTGTGAGTTGTGGTGGAACATTCACCAACCCTCGACGGGTGGTGGAATGGAAAGAGTTCATTCAAAGGTACGTGAAATCATATCTTATATTGTGTGTACTTGGACTCATCAGACGATTAGCTCGAAAGTGAACAACCTCTTCGGTTTCACTGCAAAGGCCTTGGTCCCATTCGACACGACAATATTCATCACGGCACTCGTCCAGCGCCTGTATATCAATGACCGTCACCCAGAAAACATGATAGGCGAAATCCTCAACAACAGCCTGCAGCTGGGACGCCATTCTGGTGTTGTTATGTTCCTCAGGAGGCCCGTCAAAGCTAAGGTCGGCGACAAGCGTGGCGCTTCTTCTTCCCTTGCATACTCCGTCAAGATGTGTACTTACATATGGTCTTCGCCACGTGTCCGTCCTTGGGGAGCCATGGTTCCAGCCCAGTGTCCTGGATGCAGGCGTGTCTGGTGTGCACAGGTGCAGGGATCATCAGACAAACAGCCGAAGAAAAATGGTGACAATTCTGAGCTTACAGGCAATGAGGAGTTCATCGTCATTTGCAGAAGCTGCAAGTTTGAGTACAAACGGGTCAGTGCTCCTAAAAGTTGTCAAAGTGCTGGTGGAAAAGATGCGAAGGGTACTTGGCTGGTTGTGGATGGTTGATTCAAGTTTGTTCTACATAAGTATTTAGATGTGTTTGTTCAATTTTGATGGGTCATTGGCCTACAGAAAGCATATGTTTTGCTATACAAGTTGGAAAAGTTAGTATACATGGATGTGAAGAAAGTTTCTCGAGGAGAGGCTGGACGAGAAAGTTTCTCGCAGTGGTCGGCATCAAAAGTCTCGCAAGTTCAGACGATTCCGAGAAGTCTCGCAGAAAGATGACACAAAAAGTCTCGCGCACGACATGTTGGCGAAAAGTTTCGCGCACATGTATTTTTTCGTCATTTGGCCTGCCATACCCGACAGGGCATTGAACCTGGGCACACCCGAATTGCTTGGTCGACTTCCATACAAGCTGCGTGAAGTCCGAGGGCAGAGGGTCAGAGGGATCGTACCCTGACGTGGCCGAATCAGTGTCGAGTATACACGCCGGTGCCGTCCAATCCAAAATCCACACAAACGGGTGCCCACATACCGGTGTGGTTCGCCCACCGTGCCTCGACGACGGTTTCGATAGGGATGTTTGTACTTGAGGCCGTGATGATCTCTGTCGCCGTTTCAAGTCATCGTTAGCACTCCCTCCTCCTGCAGAGATTTTGCAACACACAAACCTCCAAATGGACCCGAAGGCGAGTGTCGGCACGTACACTGGGTTGCCCACTGGTGCGCCGCGCCACGCAGCTCGTCGCCCCATCCCAATGGAGCCGCGCCGAACCGAGCCCGGATGGAGTTGTGGGCGCGCGTGAACTGATCCTTCTGTTGCTGTACATCGGGCACGTCGTCGCGGATTACCAGCGGGGTGGCTGCTGCAGAGTGCATGATGAAGGCGGCGAGGGCAAGCTGCTTGAACATGTGTGAAATGACGGTCATGGTGAGATGAATTATAATCGGGGCCACAAAGGTCCGGCCCAAGTGTGAAGAAAGTTGAGGAGAGGATGCAGTAATGAGCCCTCCGTCGACAGGCTCACAGACCTTTTGTACTCTCCGAGCCCGCGACGACCGAGAACATATGATAGAGACTGTTCCTCACTACACTGCCCGGCAGTACATCCTGTGAAGGTAAGGTTGTTCCCGCTACCTAAACAAGCGTGAGGGAATGGAGATGCGGGCTGGCGGGGGCCTTCAACCTCTTGGACGGCCCCAGTTTGATGCAAACGAAAGGTTCTGACAATAGGCCCCATCGCATACTTTCTCCGCCACCGCGTCCCGTGTCAGAGACATACAACAAGGGTCTCTGTAAAAAATACAAGGGTGTACAAGCATAACATCGTCAGACGCCCGCGAATTGAATGAACAGGAGGAGCACGCTGTCTCTGGAGCCAGAGCCTGGCATATCCAGCTCATTCAAGGCTGGACGTTCTGACTAGAAGCAGGATCAGTAACTTTGTCACTTCCTATCCGCGCCACAAAACACGTACGGAAACTGGCCAATGACGTTGCCAGCGGGGGAATACTCGCAAACATAAAACGCCGCGACCTAGCATACGGCGTTCCCCGCCATGAATGTTGAGCATCAAGTGCACCGTCAACAGTCGGAGGGTCGCGCTCACCTGGCCGTCCCCAAGAAGATTCGGGCACTGCGCGACGGCGCACCCAAGTTCGGTGCTCGACTTCCACACGACCTGAGTAAAATGCGAAGGCTGAGGGTTGGAAGGGTTATACGATGCTACGCGATGCCGTGTTCAGTCAGCGATCGAACCGCTCACGGCTTCTCGAAGAAGAAAGCACGACATACAGGATTCGTCCGTCCACAGTTTGATGGCCGCAGAGATCGGGAAGCTTCCCGTCCCGGCCGCGAGATTCTCTGCGTTCGGAGCCACGGTCAGCGCGCATCGCTCGTTCGACAACGCTGAACACATACCTCCGTACGGCCCCAGCGAGCCTCCCGAGTGCTGGAAAACGCACCGGTTCGCCCACTGCTGCGCCTTGCTCCCCAGGTTCGCGTTCCACGTCAACGGAGCGGCGCCGTGCTGGGCGCGAAACGAGTTGTGCGCGCTGAGGTACTGCTGCTGCTCGGCGGGCGAGGCGTCGCGCGATTCCAGAGGGGTGGCCAGGGCGCCGAGGCAGGCTGCCGCGACGACGAAAAGGGATTTAAGCTGTAACATGCTGTGGGGAGGGGGACGGACTCTGCTGGCGACGATGTGTGACCACTGACGGGGAGTCGAGTCGGGGACCGCAGACCTTTTTTATACCCTTCTTCCTGCGCTTAAGACGGAGTCCAGAGTCCGCGGCAGTCGGTAAAACGGGTGAAAATATGGAGCGGATCGTCGCCGTCTACCCGTAAGGGAACGGCCGTGACCTATAGGTAATTGAGGAATGGATGGTAAGTAGCAGCCGCGAGGAAGCTGTTTCACGACTCACCGCTTGACCGGCATGTGCGTCGATAGAGCGCCGGATGAAACAGTACGAGCTCGGGTACTCAATTCCAGCAAGCTCGGAGACGCCGACGCCGACTCGAAGTGTAGTACGAACGGCGGCACGGTGAGGTGTGCCAAGATTTGGCCGCGGTGGGCGACGCCGTGCGCAGTGTCATCCGCTCGTCCGTTGAAGACCAATTTTGAGCCACCTAGGGGTCTGATGTCCGAATGAAATGCAGAGAGGTGGCGGAGAACAAGAATGAGGAAGTGGTCAGAAGAAAGTCGCCGACAATGGTCACGTGATTATCTTCTGCCTAAGAAGACCAAGTACCTTCACCGATTCCATGGCTCAAACGCCAGGTCAAATCGCCGCATGACACCATATATCGTCAAAGGATGACTGGGAGCGGAAAAAAGGACGTGTTGATGAGGATTCGCAGCTTGAAAGCTTGAACTCAGCGCTCAGCTTGGGGGCGCACCCAACGCGTCCGGCGCCGTAAGTACATGGCGCCAACGCAGAAGGACCATGATGGTCTAGTCCACCTCGAGAACTGTTTGACTAGTTATTGCGATCAGATACCTAGACCAAAAAGTTAGAGGCGGTGAGTGATGCTGCATATAATATAGGGTAGAGGGTTAAAGAAGCACTTTACCCTACGCCCAGAGTGACTCGAATCCGACGCCATCTCACGGTCCTGGGTTATGGGCAATGGTTTGAGCCTGGATCCTCTGCTGGCGGTGTAACCTCGTCGTCCGCTACAAAACCGAACGTCGACACGAAGTCAGTCCAAGCCACGGTTCGCACCCCGCCGTATCCCTACATTCTCGCCCTACCACCTTTTCCGCATCTTGCAACGCAACCTCTGCGACGACATGTCTTCCAACCATCCCTCCAAACGCTCCTTCCTCACCAGATTGGTGAATGCCGTCGTACCGCGCAAGACAGGGAAGGCCGCATCCCCCTACAACTCCATCCCCGACCAGAGTGCGTTGTCCATGCCTTGCGTTTGATCGACTCGCAGTGCCGTGCCAATGCCTTCTTCTTCAGCCGCCCGTCCCACCTCCGCCGCGCCAGGACTCGAGTCCAGCACGGTGTACAAGAAAGTGGCCAAGGAGAAAGGGTGGAGCACGCCCACGCCGTCCCGGTTCGCGACGATGTAGCGTGAACGCACTGTCCAGACGGGGAAAATCGCAACACTTGCCCGTCGCGTGCTATTCGTACAACCGCTAGCATACATCCGAATGTCTATCCAAGAATCATCAGCGCTTTGCTTTCCATGGCGACCTTACTCCGGCCGCGGCAGCCCTCAGTGCCCATACGTCGCCTGCAGCCTTTGTTTGACGTACTCCCCCGCCGTCACGACCTCGTAATGCGGCGGGCGGTCCGCGCTGACGCAGCTTGCGATGGGCTGCCATGAAGATGAAAAGCACGCGTGAGAAGAGACGTCAGAAGACAAAACGGGCGAGCGCACCTCGAGCCGCACGTCGTAGTCCGTTCCAAAGAAAAGCGGGATGGAGTAACGGCGCACGCCGCTCCGGTTGATGGCGCGGTGGACCGTCGACTTGAAGACGTCGTCTGGGGCGGGTCACACACCGCTGTCAGTTCTACGCGACGCCGACCAAACTAATGGCGACTCACTCGTCCAGCGTGCAAACTGGTCTCCAAGGCTGGTGGTGTGAAGCAAAATCCGTTTTTAGCATGACGTTCGTTGTGGAGGACGGACTGGAAGGAGGAAACGCACTTGACGACCAGCGTCCCTTCCAGCGGCGGCGCGTCGACCCACTTGTTATCGGTGTTCAGTACCTGGAGCGCTTGGATGTCCGGCTCTTGCCACAAAATCGTGAAGCACTATCCGCAGAGCCCGCATGAGCGTCTTCCACCGTTCAACCAGCCAAATAAGATATCGAACCTCGAAGCTAAGGGAAAACACCCTTTAGCCAGTGTAGGAAGACGAAACAAAGATGGACGAACTCTGTGTGCGCGCCAATACCGATGACGCGGTCGTCAGCGGGGCCGGTCTGGGGTGGGTAGTGCAACACGCGCATGATCGCGGCCGAGTTTCGTGTCTGAAGAGCGTTGGATGAGATGACGGGGTCAAAACAAAAAGCAACGGAGCGCACCTTATCGTCGAAGAAATCCGCGGGAAGGTCGAGTGCGAGCGCAAAGAGCGGGAACAGCGCCTTTCCCAACGTGACCGCGGCATGACTGAGCGTACACGGTGAGCATCGGGTCAGAGAAAGGGGGAGGGCGAACGCACTAGTACTTGAGGACCGCCTCCCTGAATCCCGGGGCCTTTGCCTGATCTGGCCACACGTTCTTCCCCGCCATGACGCCGTCGTTCTGTCGTATGGGATCGTCTGGAAGTCGAGAGATAAGCGAAGACACGGGAAGGCGAGGAGGAGTGGGCGTGTAGTCACCAGATGAGATGGTGGAGAGGGCTTCCCAACCGAATTCGAAGCCCTCATGCATGTCTCCTCCGCCGTTCGGATCGTTGTTGCTGCTCAGCACAGCGCTGTAGCCCTTGAAGTTGGGCGTCTTCGTGATATCAAGCTGGTGGGTTGGTCAGACGCCGTATCTCAGAAAACACCATGCCAGCTCACCGTAGCCTTGTCCTCCGTCGGCAGCGAGAAGAATTCCTTCATGGTGTCGAGCGCGTCGTTAATCGTCTCCTCCGGGATGCCGTGGTTCTTCACTGATCGCCCGCCGTGAGATCGTGCACGGTGGCGGAGGACGAACGAGACGCACCGTACAGGAATCCGACGTTGATGCACGCGTTCCGTACCTCCTCCGCCAGCTTCCTCCGGACGTGTGGATCGTCGGTCGAGATGTTGGCGAGATCTCTACCGTCATTGCGGTCGGTCGGTCGGAGGCTCAGAACGGAGCAGACGCAGGAGCGTACATGATGGGAATATGTGAGAACGCTGTGTCGGCGTTCTGCGTCACAGATATCAGGTTGTTTGACATGGTAGCTGGACTTGAGGAAAGGCGACGGCGACTCACTGCGACCCAGGAGTCAGACGGAAGCTTGCCACGTGTGTCCGATCCGAGGAGGTCCGTCGTTACATAAGCCTACTTATGCTGATGCCCGAACACTTTGACTTCACCTTCAAGTACACCAGCATCTGGGCTGTCGCTACAAGATGGTCCTTTTCTTCACATCTACATCGCACGAGCCACCGGTGACGATATACATGGGGAAAGACAAGGTCGAAAGTACGTGCGTACCCGCCGTCTTGCCCCCCCCTCATTTTCCTCACATGATCGCGCGGGCCTGCAGATGAAGAACTCATCAAATACGCCTGGCCGCAGGACATCTGGTTCCACGTCGACAAGCTTTCTTCTGCGCACGTCTATCTCCGTCTGCCCGACACCATATCAGCATGGGACGCCATCCCCGAACCCCTCCTCATCGATTGTGCGCAGCTCGTCAAGGCGAACTCCATCGAGGGCAACAAGAAGGACAACTTGACGATCATCTACACGCCAGCGGACAACCTCAAGGTGCGTGGCGAGTCGGTCGTGCGGGAAAAGGACCGGAAAGGCTAATGGTCGGCAGTAGAAAACGGGGGACATGGCGGTGGGACAGGTCTCGTTTCATAACGACAAGCGGGTACGTTTTCTTATCCCCCTTTCCGAACACACACTGACGGCTGCGCAGGTAAAACGCGGTACATGCCACATGACAGTCGCCTGGTTGACGACGCTGACCCGGGGTGGCAGTCCACATCGCGAAACGCGAAAACCCCATCGTCAACCGTATGAACAAGACCAAAGCCGTGCGCGATGTTGACCACGAGGCGGAACGCATCGAACGCCTGAAGACGGAAAACGCGATAAAACGTGCGGCAGCGGCGCAGAAGGTATGACCTCCCGTCTACACCCCGGATCTTTCAATCCACCATGCTTTTCCGATGCTTGCTATCTCCCCACACTACCACCCCTTCCGCCTCCAATTCTCCACCCAATCTAACTTTGCACTCCAGAAAAAGGCCGAACTCGAGCTTGCCAAAGCCCGTGAAGCCGAGAAGGCTGCGCGATCGTACGACTCCCTGTTCAACGGCGAGCCATCTTACGATAACGATAACGACGACGACGACGACGACGACGACGACGACGACGACGACGGTTTCGGTGCGCCTTCAAAGCAGAATAGATCCGTCAGAGAGATGGAGGAGGACTTCATGTGAACTCGCCGTGCGTGCAATGGGTTGTTTCAATTGTGGCAATGTGACTTATTACCCTCCTTAGGCAGAGCTCTGTATGACGTTTCGCGTATGCGTATTATACGTTACCTGTAATCTCAAAGCGCATCACGGCGGTGCAGTCTTCCCGTGCACAATATAGATGCCTCTTCGCCGCATCCTCGCCGTTCATCGTCATTTAGTGGGTGGAATGTAAACGTGAAGCCCTCATTCATCGGTAATACGCCCCTCTCCACCATTGCCCGCTCACAGTCTATGCGAACCAACCCATGGCCCCCTCTCCCTCTAAATTGGAGGCTTATAGCGCATCCACGCTGACTCACGCGTTCATATTCTCTACGATATGTGCGATGGGCAACTTGGATACGACCTGAGCCTGCTGCGACTCGTACGGCGTGTTGAGGTCCGGCCAGTTTAAGACGTGGATCTTGATCTGGGTAGGGGTCGGGGACAACGGAGGGGTTGGATCGTGGTCGGGACGTCTCAGTCCGGAAAGGGTGAGCGTGCAACGGCGCCGACTACGGGGTTTGAACGAGAGAGATTCGAACGAATACGAAGGAGGGGGGTAGTGTTGACGGAACCACGACATCACGCGGGACGCTTCGTCGCTGTACATGTCCATTGAGGCCTCCGAGCCATGTATGAGACCAAGGCCGAGGTCGAACGTGCACGTCGCTGGGACCTCCAACCAATCCAGGAACTCCGCGACCTGCCCGGCGCAATCGCTTACCGTCAGGCATCGCAGGCCGGGGAGGTTGACGGGAAGTTGTGCCTCTTCGCGGGCTACGAAACTAAAACGTTCGCTCGTGACTATGGGTGATATGGAGAGAGACTGCAGCGCGGGGAGGCCTCGCAGGGCGTTGACCAAGGGACAGTCACGGTTTGAAGAAGGTGCCCGTAAGGAAAAATTGCTGTGGTGGATCGTGAGAGAGGTGATGAATGGGGAGAGGATGGGGGTGTCCGTCAGGATGAGGGACGCCCTGAGCTCCAGCGCCCGAGGCCTCGCTGGGGGTTCTCCGTTGAACCACGGGACTTCGGAAGGTATCGTCCGCAGGATATCTACTCCTCTCAACAAGAGAGATTCCAGCGCGAGGGGGGTCACTTTGGAGAGGGAGTCGGAAAGTGGGCCCGTCATGAGTGCGTCCGTGAGGTGCAGACGCATGCGCCGGATGCGGGACGAGACGTCGGGTTGCGTGAGCACGGTGGTCATGTTGGCGATCTCCGTCAACGCCCTGCGCGCCACTTGTTGCGGTACATAAAATGCGCCGCGGTCATATGGCACGCCTCGTCGCCGAAATATGATTCTTTCTCGAAGTAATACACGGAGAGCTTGGAAAGCCCGGAGCGGTCGAGGTACATGTCGACCAGATCGACGGGCCAGGCCAGGGAGATGGTGGTCCACAAGGATGGGCACGAGAGGACGATGCCGCGCCAGTCTTTGGATACGCGAGAGAGCGGGATGGTCCATGGAAAAAAGGACTCCTTTGAACGACGCGTCTACTGTACCATTTAAATCGGTTCGCCACCCTGTTGTGACCGTGACAGGCCTGGCGAAAATTTCCATCCGCCAAACCATGTGCGTGAGCGTGACAACAATAAAATTTCGCCGGGCCAAGCGCGCCGGGCGGCCGTGAACGGCCATTTCTAATGGTGACATCATCGGGGTTCAACAAATGGTTTCGCCGGTGACCTTCGTGACGCATGACATCAGAAAATTTCGCCAATTTTGGCCTCTCTGTGACCCGTGACTGGCGAACCGATTTAAATGGTACAGTATCTCCTCCTGCACACAGAGTGAGAGGATGTACAGGAGGATTTCGAGGGGGGTCCGGGCGATGGGAGGATCGGTATGTGGTGTGGATCGAGTGGCGTTGGGGGACGAGTGTCGTACTTGACGAATTCCTGAAAGGGAAGGAGGCCAATGCTCACCGGTAAGTGTTACGCGGTACGCATTGCCATCAGCTTTGACCGACGACGTACCGCAAGAGCATACATGACCGGGGTATTTAATCGTCAATCTTCAGCGCCGCAGTGGCCAGTCAGCCTGAGTGTGAACTGTCTGTGTCGAAAGGGGATCAGGCAGGCTGACTTTAGTCGTCTTGCGAGTGGGAGTGCGAAACATATGTAAAGAGAACTCACCTTGGAACTCGCTGATCTTTCACGGACGGCAAATACGCCCACGTAATTATGTGGGGTTTCGACTGCTGGATTTTGGCACGCCATACGAAACTTAAGTATGGAAGCTGGGAAAGAGTCTGTTTTTGCTTGCTTTGCCGGATGGACGTCACCCAGCTGATATATTCCTGGTCCCAGTCCGAGTCCAACATCTCCCGCCTTTCAAGTTTCTGTAACCTTAATTCCTTGAACCACCAACAACACATCCTACACAGATCTGCCATCAACGATTGTCCCAAACTGAATGCCGGTTTACCATCCTCCTATGTAGGATCTGAGACTACCCCAGGCAATCCCGTTGTTCGAACAATCTCCAACAACTCGCGGACTCGGGTGACATCACTCACGCGCGGTACGTTCTGATTCAACCTGGAGGCCCACCTGGCAGCATGTCCACGACCACTGGTACTTAGGCCTATCAGGGCTCGGAGGTCGTGTGCGGTGTGGCAGGCAGGGCACGGGGCAACACGGCAGTGGATAAACTTTGGCTGGGGACGGCCACGCGCCAGCTAGCGGGACAACAGGTCACGGCGTTCGTATTGGATGCAGAGGTGCGTTTCTTGTTTTCTCTTTCCTGGGGCTCCCAGAGCGGCCCGTGATGATTGGCAATAATCAATCCTGCCTTCCAGGTATGGACCCGCGTAGGTCAACTGGCGAGGATAGAGCGTTCAGCGTTTTTGCATCGAATGTGTCACGTGATTGACACCCGCCTTGCCGATCGGGTTTCAAGACCTTTGTGTCCTACACTTCGTAAGGCTGGCTGTTCCTTGACCTCTCGACTTCTACCCCGTGGTTCGTCGTCCATATGACGACACTGAGCGAAAGAACCACCGAAGCGATCCGAAGATGTGGGTTGGCAGTGATATCAAACGAGGTGATGCACCTGTAAAAATGCGTTCCTTTCTGGCGGGCGTCGTGAACATCAAAGGGAGCGCATTTTTCATGCAAGGTTCATGATGTCGACGAGTTCCACCACAAACACGGTGCCAAGTTCGTGCTTGAAACCAGTGGTGGCGTGTGCCCTCCCGACCTTATGGAGGCAATTGGAGTGCTCGTCCATCGACTTCGCGAATCACAGTACGTTCCTCCCGTGTGTGCTGGTTCTCCAAATCCATATACTTCTCCGCGTCTCGTAAGCTCTTGTACTTCTCGGTGTATGGAACTTGAATCCCCGCACTCTCTGTCTAAGTATACGAAAGCCCTCGATGACGAGTCGGCCTAATGGCATTGTCAACGAGGATGAGTAGTAAGTGGTAGGTACCGGTGACCGCCCGGTCGACAGTTGACGTTGAGATGCACACGGAATGTATATCAGCATATGCGGCTCGCGAGTCCGCCGAACGGCGAACCGCAACAAATTGAGATTCGGAAAAAGATCACGATCAAGGACGGTTCCGGGGACCCCACAGCATATATATACGCAGCCTCGGGCCCGCCACACCCGTCCCCGGCGCTTTCAACGTATTCCAGTTTCCTCCAGCGACCATGACCGCCATTTCGACCGTGAGCTGGCACCTCCTTTCTCCCCCGACGTCCGCGCGCTGACCGATCCGCCGCACCAGGTCCGCACGCTCGTCCTCGAAGGCGACGGCGCGTTCAAGGCGAAAAACTACGAGCTGGCGATCACGAAGTACACGGCGGCGCTGGGACAGGATCCGACGTGTCTCGCCGCACGGCATGGGCGCGGAGCAATCCTACGTGCGTCGGCGGCGGTAACGATCGGCGCTCGAGGACGCTGAGCAGGTGCGAATCCGAGTCCCTCTCTCTGCCGGGTCCCTTCCCCGCATTCGTGTCGACGCGCCCTCGGTGCTAACGGTGTATACAACATGCACAGTGCATACGCAGCCATCCCACCGCGGCATGCGGCTACGCGCTCAAAGGCCTCGCGCTCTGTCGGGAGCAGCACTACGGCGGCGCGCTCGGTCGTACGAGTCGCGCTCGAGATCGAAGACAACCCGGAGATAGAGCAAATCGTGGAAGGGATCAAGGCGCTCCAAATGCGTGCGCGCCCTCTCTCGCGTGGTCGGGACGGTGGGGGGTTCTGACTCGCCTCGCGTCCGCTGGCTGCGAGCGAAGATGGGCCCGAATTTCCCGACCGAATGCGGCTATGAAGACACAAGAAACGGCCGGCCGTATCTGCAAGGTGCCGTCCGCCCTCCCCCCGCTGTGTCGCGTCGGACGGCCACTCTGACCCGCCCACAGAACTGATACTACCTCTTTCGCGATCCTCCTCGTCTCCCTCCGCCTCACACCGTACAAGCCATGTTCCC